>OZ018318.1:10029412-10166912 GCA_963969495.1 Ceratothoa steindachneri
TCTGCCCCAAGATGAAGGATTACCGGGTATCTGCACTGGCAGATCCAACAAATTGTCCGTGCGATGCGATTTCTAATTCGAGTTCATGCAGCTCGCAACCCTGTTCCTCGGAAGGAGCACAACTACTCAACTATCATTTCGTGCCCCTGATGCTATCCACCATGATAGGTGGATATCAAAAGGTATCTACTCCCTCAAGATGTTACTGTTACGACACCAGTTCAAGACAACGACGCGAGGAGGGCTAAATGTGACTGGCATGAAGCTGTTCGTTTCCCTGGTGTACGTCCGCTTTTGGAACGAGTTTTTTTGGAACTCAAAAAGTACACAAACCAGATGAACGTAGCTGCAACCTCAAGCAATGGACCTCAAAGGGCATCTCTGGCATTTGAAAGACCGAGTCCCAGACAAGATCTAGGCCGACTCTGTGACTCAGATGGAGGCGAAAAATCCGACTGAAGATAACCAATGCCGGGCAAAAATCGAAGACACACGGGACATCCGCCTTGATTCCTTCTTCACCAAGAGGTCGAATCCTGTTTTTGAAGTATTGAGGAAAGGCGGATCCCAGGAACCGATGCAGGACTTCCGGTAGATGGATCTATTGGCTTGGAAAGGCGTCAAACTGTACGAGGACTTTCAGGCCAGAACCAAAAGCTTGAGAGTGGTGAACGACGCAGCTGCACGAGGAGGGGCCATGGCAGAGGCGAACAATGCAACGCTGACGAAAGATGAGGATCAGAAGCAATTCATTTTCCGTCCCATTCACGAACACCGAATAGCCATCCCGACACCCTCAAAGACCAACCGGACGAAGAAAAAGTAAAAAGTGGGGCGACCCCTAAATGAAGATGTAGAGGGACGAAATTCAACGTGTAGTTCCTTTTAGTGAAGTGTAATAAAATTAGCCATGTGAGGAGAAAGAAATATCATTTTCAGTTTTTTGGACCACCCGACGGAACAGGAAAAGTGCGCGAAGAGCAGCCAGACTAGGACACTCAAAAGAATGTGTTGAACAGTCTGGGTTTTTTCTTTTGAGTGAGCCCATCTGGCTACTGCCTGTTTGGACATAAGTCGCCGTGCACGACACAGCCTACTAGTAGGCTATATTAAGAAACAAATAAAAAACACCAAAATAATATGTAAATAACAACCAACAACGCTAAAAAGGACAAGGGATTAAGAAAATAACAACAACAAAACAGCAAATAGGCAAGAAGAAAGCTCGCTCAGGCGTCGGGATTAGGCCAGCCTTTCACGCGTTGCAGAACATGCAACCTAAAGAAATAACAACATTCAAATAAAGAGGAGGAGGACAGCCATCTTCCAAAATTCGTAAAGTCCACAAGGAAGTGTGCAGGAAACAGTCCCGAGTACAAGAGACAAGCGGTAGCGACCCCGCTCATCCCCAAAATCGAGACAGGTAACGTGCACGAAACTCGCCCAGACTGGGACATTCAACAAGAATGTACCGAACAGTCTGGTAGACAACGCAGTCTTCACAGTAGGGCGAAGGTGAAAGCGTCATCAAAGGGCTGTGCATTGCACGAGTGTGCCTAATTCGGAGAAGATAGAAATCAACCTGAAATCGTCGCGGCATTGGGGGGTTGGTCCATGGAAACAGTCTCAGCGCAATGGCACGCAACTTTAAGCAGCATGGAGAGCTGCCCGTATTCCTTGCATGTAATCGATGTGAGGAAGAGAAAAACGCTGGTCTGGTAGCCCAGTTGTCACGGACTCTTTGGCGACCTTATCGGCGCGCTCATTCCCCGCAATTACTACATGTCCAGGAACCCAGCAGAAGTGAATCTCGACATCCGCCCGGTTCGCCAAAACCGTGGTGCCACGGAAAGCGCGAACCAGGGAATGCGGAGATTCAAATACCCCGAGAGCACATAGGGCGCTTTGTGAGTCACTATAACTCATAATCCCGTCTCCGAAATGGGCACATCGCGTTATCTCCCGTACCAAGCAGTGTATTGCAACCAGCTCGGCCGTGAAGACAGACCCAGCACCTGGCAGAGCCCCGCTAACTTCAAACTGAGGGGATCGGGCGTAGGGACCGACCCCCTGCTCGGAATTTGATCCATCCGTATACACTGGCATGGTTCCAGCGTGACACGAGGTGTGCTCTAAAAAGGTCGAACGCAATACTACTAGCACTGAAGAAGATTTGGGAGAAGAGCCGTGGCGACAAATAGTTAAATGTGGTACCATCCAGGCCGGCGTCCTGGGGAGAACTAAGAGCCTCACCGGCTGGAGAGCTATACTGAGCTCTCGAAGGAGTTTCCTAGCCATAAACCAGAAGGGCTTAGGGTATGAATAACGTCTCTCAGCGGCATAGGCATCGTCAGGATCAGCTTCGGATGCTATGAGGGCTATTGGCGACTGAGGCAGCCGCTGGGCCTACGCTTGCAGGTGATAATGCACTGTGCACGGCACATAGTGAGTAACATCTCCCAATCATCGACAAGTAGGCTCTCAATTTGGGATGTACGGAAGGCACCAGTTGCAAGACGAAGGGCAGTGTGATGGATTACGTCCACCGTCCGCAATACACGCTCGGCTGTGGATGCATAAAACTTGCATCCGTTGTCGAGCTTCGAACGAACAAAAGATTAATAGAAAAGTAAGGCAGTAGCCCTGCACACACCCGAGGTGCTGACCATCACGGTACAAAGAATATCCATGGTACGGGTACATACAAGAGACCCAGACTGCGAATAAGAGCCTTCCAGGTGAGGCGTCGGTCAAATAAAAGACCAAGGAAACGGTGTCATTCCATCACTTCCAGAAAACTCCATTTTTAAACAAGTATTTTTCAGGGTTGAGCCGTGAATAGCAGCATAAGTGCACCACCTTAGTATTGACAAAGGAAAACTGAAGCGAGAGATACGATTCAAGGCTTGTTGGAGTAGACGCTCCAGATTTGGCATCTGTACCGCGATAAAAGAGATCGAAAAGTTGTCCTGGTCGATCGTAACGAGAACATATTCTGGCAGCACTGAGGTGATTCCCTTGATGCTCAGGGCAACGAGTGTGACACTGAGGCCTTTACCTGTGGGGTGCCCACTTTCTGCTCCAATGGGGCGGAGAGGGCTCCCCCATATCCTTAAGTGAAATCAATGACTCACAAAAATTATGAGATAACGATTAGGAGACGTCCCCTTGCACACATCTTGTGGAGAGTTTCTATGATACCGTATCGCCATGCTGTATCATAGGCCTTCTCCAGATCGAAAGACATCGTCGCGTAGGGCTGTCTATAAAAGAAGGCAGGGAAGACGGCATTTTTCATTCTGGACAATAGCATCTGACGTGGATTGGAACTTGCGGAAGCCTCACCTTGCGGATGAGAGGTGGCCTCCGCTGTCCAGAAAAAGGCTAGGAGTCTGGGAGGACAACCTCTACCCAGATCCTATTGAAAAAAACTAACAGAAAGGCCATTCCTTGCTCATCCTGCTGTCGAAGCATGACGTATGTGACATCGTTTGGATCAGGGACGGCATCCGAGCACGAAGCGAGAACGGACGCAACTCACTACTTACTCAATGTAAATATTTCGTTTAAACGTTCTCCGCCTCTGTAATTAATGTACATTAGGTGGTCTTTCGTACATCAAGACTCACATTAAATGCTGGTGGAGCAGCATCCCGGCTATAGAATGCGGAGAAATCGGTCGCCAAGGACTCAGCGGCGGACGCGGGGTCCAATATTGCGGTCCCATTCTCCTGGAGATCGGGAGGGGGATGCTGCATGAACTTGCCCTGAATAATTTTGACTCGCTTTCTGATTTTTACTAGAGAAGTCTTTACGTTAGGTGAAGACTCGTATGCCGCAAAAGCGGTTGGCGTGCTTCGAAGCATACCGAAACCTAGCCCTAGCTCGACAAAATTCACCAAGAGCAAAATCGTTCGGGGCGACGCTTATAGCGTATGTAGGCATAGCGCCTTTGTTTGAGGGACATCTTACACTCGTTTGACCACGACGGAAGCAGTTGGCAGCAAAACTGACAGATGTTTTAAGAATAGTAGTTTGGCTCACGGCGATGAGGTTACCGGAGAAGAACTCAACGGCCTCATCTACCGAACTAAGCTCATCGAGTGAGACAGAGAAATCAGTCATTTCATGAAATACAGACCACCTCCCCTTCGCCAAGCACCACCACCAGAGGGTATTGGGGCTCTCAGGCGGCAGCAGTCCAGAAAATTATATTTGAATGGGAAACTGTTAAATACCATGGAGGTCATCAACTACTCCCCCCCCCTCCAAATCAGGCTGTGTATCCGTAGATCACAAAAATAGGTCGAGGCACGAAAATGAAGCGGTTCTAGGCAGTGATGCGTAAACTCATCCACATTTAGAAGCTCGTCGATCAGGTCGGCAAGGATCTGACCCCTGCGATAGATCGACTAATGATTGCTATCTCTAAACGAGAATCCGATAAACGAGGGAAGCAGACGTATCCCTATGGGATAGTTATCTCTAAGCGAAGATCCGACAAACTAGTGAAGAACAGAGAGATCAAACGATCCTTCTTTCTTTCTATACAAAATGAGTAGGATTATTGAGTAAATTGCTCCACCCGCCTCTCGCATCGCGGACGATATCTTCCCACTCGCACCGAATAATGAAATTCACATAAAGATTAGAATGATAATCGCTGGCAAGACCAAAGCCTCCAGAGGCCGATTCTTCTAAAAAAAGGAGAGGGAGGTTTCTGGCAGCATTGAATTTTGAGATCAACTAACAATTATGATACCTATAGTGATTCCGGGTCAGGGGTATGTGGTCATGACTGCCCCTTTAGGAGAATGTAGGGCTTTATGTATATTAGGGTATGTTGTTGTGAGTGCTTCATTAGGTAACACTAGTGCTCCACGTCAGTTTATGTGGGTATGAGTTCCCCATTAAATGGTTCTAGTGTTCCACTTAGGCGCATTTAAAGGGCACTCGTGCTCTACGTCAGAGCATGTAGGTATGAATGCCCCATTAAAGGGCACATCTGGGCCGAACGGAACGCATCTGCAGCCGCTGTAGCTATGAGGCTTGACAATCCTACAGATGTTAGCTGCAGCATGGTTTCTTTGTTATACCTCATTCGCGATTGTGAGGTAATGAAAGAAGAGTGTGAAGTGATTTGCAAAAGAGGGAATAGAAGAAAAAGGAATAAGTATGGAAAATTTAGTATGATAAGAGTACTTGGAAATTGTGTGCCTGGAAGCATACTTACATAGAACCATATAAAGGGGTGTATGTTCCGGTGTTATGATCAATGAAGCTTTCAAACAAATGCGACTATGTAGAGCTATATTACACACATATATTTAATTCCTTTATTTGCAAGGGTCTCACCGTGTGGCGGCCTAGCACGGGGGAATAGCCGTCTAAAACACAAATATAATCCTATTTTCGAGTTAATTTAAAATACAATCAAAAGAGAACAACAAAACATGAACAATAATAAAAACAACAACAATGACAAAATAAAACAGAAAAATAAGAGATGCTTATGTAAAAAAAAAGGACGCACTACCAAAACAAACCATCGCATGACAATGTTCTGTGCAGAAACTACATCTAGAACCAAGACCAAACGGTACCAACCCCAATTTTCACGGTACCGGAACGGTTAGCAGCAACTTATTTCTCCCATTACTAGGGCAATTAACCAAATATTTACGTAAAGTCTGGAGGAAAAAGCAGTTTTTGCAGAAAGTTTGGCGTTGCGCTCCATACGATTGCCATATCGTCACAGATAATGCGATCCAGGTAATACCGGGATTCCATTGCCTCAAGAGCACTTTAACACGCTCTGTTATTCGTTGTTGTTCAAAGAATAGTTTACGAACTGGGCACGCTGTGTAATATCATTCACCGAACACTAAATTGCCACCAGCTCGGCTTTGAAGACAGGCACAGCACCGGGAAGAACCCCGCCAGCTTTAAACAAGGGTGAGGTAACATGAAAATCAGCCCTCTTCGCACGTGAAGGTAATTTCTCGTCCATGTCTCCTACTCCTACATTCCTCATCATTTTTCCCAAATGCCTGCGATGAAAATGACGATAAAGATAATGGGAATGTAATACACGTATAAGATATATGATAGTGATATTAAAGTTATTGAAACGCATTCACAGAGAGAACATCTTTGTTTACATGAACTCTGAACTTCCAATATCAACTAGAGAAGTATGATGATAAAAATCTATTTATCGTAACGTCCACTCATAACATAATAATAATACTACTCTTTACGGTTATGGTTAAAATATGAATAAAATATAATATTACTTTTTAATGAACTGAAATTCAATTGTCAAATTGCACTGAAAAAGCAGTGACACTCCTAAAGTGATTTAGACCTATATAGTGTTACCATTTTCTACTTCTGCCAAACTGAAAATACCTCCATTTTCTGAGGAAAATTCTTTTCACAACTTCGCTTCACTATAATTATATTTCCACAGATGAACAAAATTTCCGATATTTCTTTGCCTTCAAATATAGCGGCATTAAAGAATTTTATTGACTTGTCAAAATTTATTTTAGTTTTTTCCCCCCGACCTGTAACGTGTTTACACTTATTTTTTTCTCTCAATAAAATTAAGGGCTAATAAAATCCCGTGACGCCTTTTGTTTCCCCACAATAGCATTAATGGCTTCTGTGGAATATAAACAAGAGATTGTGCCGGCTCAAACTCACTGGTAGTACTGTGTCGATCCAGCATGTACGCCCGATGTACTACACAATAACACGTCGAGAAAGAACCAGTAAATTGAACAAAAAACAAACAACAACTATAAACACCACAAACAACACAGCAGGGACTGCCTCTCACCTCTGATCACACGCTCACTATGCCTATGCCCCCCCTCCCACATACATATTCTGTATTCTTTTAAACAACCGCCTTGCTCCCTTCCTTTCACTCCTGGAGCACGACTCCTCAGCTCCCGGTGAGCTCACCATCATTTTTCGTGATCGCGCAGCCAGACTGAGGGTCGCCTGACTCGCTCCTACCGCCTCGGACCAACTGGAGCCCGTTCCTTCTGAACCACAGCCTCCGCATCATCAGAGCTATCATCCTCATCCATGATGCCATCCTCTCCATCAGACAATGCTTCATCGAGGAAAATTCGTCGGATGTCAAGTACATGACGTAGAACGCCAATAACTTCTACTGTGTTCTCCGGCGTCACATCAGTCACCACACCATTCGTAAACCGAGAGATACACCGGCCACCCACCGGCCACCTACCGGCTTTACAACCACCGCATCCACCACTGTCAACTCAGTCTGAAACACATCTCGCTGTACTTCCCGAATGCATGCGGGATGTCCCAGGGATATCTGAAAAACACAGAAACAGGTGCGGTCTCTCCGTTCACACCCTCTTTCGCGGCCAGGTTTTACAAAAAAACCCAATATGCAGTGGATTCTTTCGTGATCTTGCCGCCATGCGTTTTATGGTATGATGCATTCGCTCAGCAATTCTCTTTCCTGATGGGCGGTAGGCTACTCGAACTTCTTGGTCACATTTCACTCCCTGCTGACATTAACAACCTGGACAGTTCTAAAGGCCCTGCAATTCTTAGCTAAAACCCTCATCGTTAGGTCCTCTTTCCCGGAAAAATTGCTCCCACTGTTGGCAGTTTTCTCTAGCATTTTTAGGCCGCACCTCTCGCCATATTGCAAACCTACTTGGTCCACAGTCCACCACAGTAAGAAATGCTTTGCCTGGTAATATGTCACATCCAGCGCGAGCCTTCCCTATGAGCCCTCAACTCCTAACTCCCTAAAGTCATGTCTCACTGATTTAGTGTCGATATACCTATATTGCCTATACGCTCTCACAACACACTACACCCTCTTTCTATCTTTCGTGAGATTGAGCAGCCTATCTGAGTACAACGTTCACTCCACACAAAAATGGTGTTGTAAGTGTAAATCTTCAATGTCAACATCAAGTGCCACTGCAACCCTTGCTTCCACGAGCAACACATTGAGTACTGTAGTAAGGATATCTGCCTTGTCTTTCTCTGAGGATACAAAGGTTACAGACAAGTCGATATCCATCTCCAGCATCATGTATCGCACAATAGATAACCTCTGTCTGACCAATATCTCTGACAAACCGGTGACCTTCCCCCTACCCTCATTATGGAGTGCACTCTTCAACCGACGGAGGGCATAATTTCAGTCATAATTTCAACTTGTCTTAAATCCCACTTAAGAGCTAGGTTCAGCCCATTGGCAACCGCATTCAACTCAGCAATGTTGATATTATCAAAGTCATCACTTTTGCTTTTCCAAGCCTCATCCTCCACAATCTGACCCCCGATTTCCAGTGCAACCCCAAGAGCAAGACCTCTGGCATCACATCAAATGCACCTGCGCCTACACGGCGCTAAATGAAACAGCCATATCACCGGATCTCCGAGTTTATCCAAGTGAGCAGATCTCTGATTAAACACGTTGCTTAGCGGCTCAAACTCCCTGATAGTTCTGTGTCGATCCAGCATGTACGCCCGATGTACTACACAATAACACGTCGAGAAAGAACCAGTAAATTGAACAAAAAACAAACAACAACTATGAACACCACAAGCAACACAGCAGGGAACAGCAACGAAGACAACACACTCTAATAACACAAATGCGTAGTAAACAACCATGCATTGCCAGCGCCACTGCCTATAATCTCTGACCACACGCCCACCAAGCCTATGCACACACACGGACATGTACATATTCCATATTCCTCCGCACAACCACCTTGCTCTTCCGCCTTTTACTCCTACAGCACGACTCCACAGCTTCTAAAAGGCTGATGTGGTCTGCCTGGTCAGGTCTAAGTATCACTCTAAGTTCATCATGGAAAAGAAATAGGCCAGAGAAAAAGTGGTGAATATACGAGGGTTTTTTATTCATTAATTAAATAAAACTAGATAGAAAGGAGCATGAGCGCTAAAACAATTTGAAATAAACTAGTAAATAAGTGGGGAAATTAGTAATTAAAAATGTATGGCATATCCATTAATGTGTTATCAAATAATAAAGGCGACGTTTAAAATCACTTGTAGGCTTATCTCCCAAACCAGGAAATTGAATTCACTTCACATATTTAACGTTTAATCAAACATGATTTCCAATTTTTAGCATTTTTTTTTAGTTATTGATAAAAAAGTATAAATTAGGTATGGCGTGTTCAACAGGTCTGGAATAAAGTAATGAATGGGCGGAGAAACAGTTGAAATTAAACCTAAACTTCGTGAAGGAAATCACAACTGAAGAAGACATCAAGGACAAATGTCCTGTATCTTCAGTACTCCCCAAAGAACGGTGCATTGATTGCTAAAGCTCCGGTATTAAATTTATATATTTAATTTCCACTTCAAATAAAAATACGAAAACCAGTTTGGACATCTTCGATAGGAGTTTCTGGACGTAGTAGTAGGCAAAAAAGGGAGGAAAAAAGGGGAAATGCCCGGAATATATTCCAATTACTATTATTATTATTATTATTATTATTATTATTATTATTATTATTATTAGCATCATTATCATTATAATTATTATTTTATTTTTGTCTTGTAAATTGCCTATTTAATAATTATGCAATTGATACCGATTTTCACGATACCAGAAATGTATTTCGCTCCCAAAGTCAAATTAAATGCGTCCATTGTAATTAATTCAGGAATATATAATAAATCGCCATGTTTGTTAGCATTATTAAATGTATTAACCTACATTTTAGTATTTTCTTCTTCGTTTATAAGACGTCTCACGTGTGTCACGCTTCAGGTTCAAGCAGAAGTCAGCCAGCATAGCAGAGCTCCATTTTCCCTTATACCTGTTTTCCATTGACGCTTTATTTTGATTGGACCTCTCTCCATGTTCATCACTCACATCTCCTGCACTCTCTGGGATGAAGGACAAAGGAGAATGAAGAAAGTGTATCTTCAGTGACATATTGCATCCAAGATCTTTTAGTACTTGATTAGCCTCTCCACTATATGCATCTATGAATAACCTCCACTCATTTAGGTCAGAAGTCAGTTCATAGGCCTCTGATATCATTACAATAAATCAAGTTGTTTTCAGAAGTGAAGAATTGCTGTAGATCTGCAGAACGCCTTCTAAATAATGTAATTCGACCATGTTCATCCAACCGGTTCCATTGTTGCAGACGTAAGGCGAGGAGTTCACTCTGTGGCTTAGTAAGTGTTAGATCACGAACTAGATCATTGAGTTCCAGCTGGGTGATAAAGTATGGTTTCTTGTCAGATTCAAGCTGTGCCACATATGTGTATCTTGAAATTGTGAATCGCCTTGGGTTGATCATGTCATCGCTTGGTGTAAAGCAGAAGTAGATAGCCGTTTAATTATCCTTTAGCTCCATCCAAACCATTGGTACGCCAAACATGAGGCCAGGCCCTTTGCCTTTTACCCGGGAATAAAGGAAACTTTTACACCTGGCACAGCATATGTAAGGTGCCCAGCGTTTGTCCTTGTCACCCACTTTACATCTAAAGTAGATCTCATAAAGTATCTCCACGTGTTTCCTTAACTGTCTCTTGCATTGTCTTAATGTAACTGATCCACATATAAAACGAAAACTGTTTGGGGAATTTTTCCATTTTCTAGGAAGTTTATCTCTGTCTCCTGTATGGAAAAAGCACTGTAGTATTCGAAAAATAATATAAATAGTAACAGCAACAAATATTAAATAAAAACATAAAAATAAGAAGCAGTTCTAGTCAAGTTACAAAATTATCAAGCGTTACGTAAGAGTTACCACAGACTTGGACCGATATAACTAAAAAAATATTGAGTATACTTACATAAATTTTATTTGTTAGGTTGACAAATACCTTAGTGTTGCAGGTCAGGTAGGCTTCACTGACCTTCGTTTGCCCTCCCTAGACGCAGGGGAATACCTCTTTTAAGTTCGTGAGATATGCGAGAGTGTTTTCTTCCGTTGGCCGACTTAGTCAAATAGTTCAATGGCTTTTTCTGTGGTTCTGAGATTTAAACAAGGAAAACAAAGTAATTTTTACTATTATAAAAATAAATAAAAGAATTTAACAATAAATGATACACTATGGGGAAAACTAATCGTTCAGCAAAAATAAATAAATTAAAATGAATGCTTCGGCACGAGATGTGAGTAGCACAATATTTACTCGAAAGAAAACACCTCTTCGACGGTGATAGAGAAAAATGTAATAGGCTTACCATTTTCCAAGGGGGGGAAGGGCTCGAGTGGTTGTTCGAGGGAGTATCGTTGCAGGGCACGGAGCGGAGCGCGTTATTCCAGAGTGACTTGACTGCCGTAGCTCGAACAACTGGTTTCTTGCCCGTGAGCGCTTAGGGTGCCGGGGAGTTGCTTGAGAAATTGCGCGTCCTCTCCTTGGCTAATTTTAACGAATCCTCTCGATTACTGCTTGGATACTGCGTGAGTACTGCCTGACTCCTACTTGAATACTGCTTTGCTCGTTCCCGTGCAGGAAAATATATACAACTTCGCCGGAATCGATTTTCTTTGCCGTCGGAAGCTGGCCTCACTCCGTCTCAAAGGCGCGGCGGGCAAGGGCTAAGCACTTTCTCGCTAATTTGTGTTTCAGGCTCAAGTTCGACTCATCTCACTCCGTTATGGCCGCGGAAGTTTACCGAAAGACGCCGGTTGAAGGTCCTTTCGTCCGTGAGATACTCCCTAGGCCTCTTTGTCCACGTGACTCTCTCTCTCTCTCACTCTCACTTTGACACTTAAGAACACGCCATTAAAATTATAGCAAAATCTGTCTATACCTTTTAGAATTGTCAGTTTCGCACCAATCCTGTTTGCATTCAATCCATACGGAACCATCAGTTTATTTAACGTAAGTTAGTAATTTACGAGAAACTCGAGGGTCGCAGAAAGAGATGGATGTTATATTCGTGATTTACGCAAAAAATAACCCTAGATAAGGTTATCATTATTTCCGTTTTTTTTTCATTGTTATACAGTCTAATTGGCTTTGAGTTTGGATTCAATTTTGATTAGTCATTTGCTTATGAGATCTTAAGAGAGTTTGATTTTGGGGTTAGTATAGTAATGAGGTCTTTACACTGCATCAGTCATACCTGAGGAACGCTCCTCATACAGGAGATAGCTATACTAACCGAATCTTTACCGGGCGTATATTGCGAATTTGATTTTGAAGTCTCCCCATCAAATGGGGGGGAGAGCCGTGAGGCAAGATAGATAAATAACATGTTACAAGTTCCCCGCAGTCGATAATGAACAAGAATGTATTATGCGCTGCCACTTAGGATTATATATCACGGAGGTGCCGTCTAGGTAGAGAATGTAGCCAGTGTCTACCTACCCTGAATAAAAAAAAATCAGTAGGCATATTTTCCTTCTGTAGCAAAATATGCACCTAATTCAACAAAACTACGAAGGTTTCTCTTATTTTTCTGCAGAAAATGCAAAATATATATTTTATTTTACCAATTAGGTAGGCAATAGGCATAATTCGGCACTGCCTTTCAATCTCAGTATGTAAACTACGCATAGTATTGGTGTAGTCCACGTGCTGCATATACCTCTTTAACACGTTTTTTTTACGTGCTGTGAAGGCAGAAGTAAATCTGCCTTCGTTTGGTATCTTCCGTCAGTGACGTCACGACTCAAGAAGCATACGTCCATATTCAATCTGAATATATAAGGGCGAGCGGAGGGATTGTTCGGGACTCCAGAACAAAGCGACTCCGATGCTTAACCTACTTTACATTATAAGAGGGTTAAGCATGAAGAATAAAAGCAAAAAATATCTTGCACTTGGAAGGAAGGCACTACTTTACTCTTCCATCCTTAGAAACAGTGAATCAAAGAAAAACTTCAGAGAATGAATAATAAAGATCTCTACCCAATCACCAACACCCGAAGGAAAGACAAACGCTCAACATCAACATCAGGAACAGAGCAGATAAAATATGGAGGAAGATAGACGGACTACCTCCGATATTTGCAGAGCACAGGAACACCACAGTTGGACTCCCCTTTAACACTCAATTCCCCAGAGGCAGATGACAGCTGGGAATAGAAGAGGCGCCCATGTTTACTTATGCTATATTTTGAAATGGGAGGAGCAAGCATAACGATAAGGATATTTAGCTGACCATATGTAACCCAACCAACTAAGTTAACCAAAAAAGACACCGAATTGATACCTAAATAAGAAAACCGAAACTTATCAACTAAAATAAGAAGAAACAACCAACTAAGAAAACAACCATAGAAGATCAAAAGTGTAAACAGAAATAAAACGAACAAAGTGAACTAAAAGTGTAATAAGTAAACTATAGTATCATAAAGTTGAAAAATGATATTGAAGTAAAAATTAACAGCAAAACAAGTGAACAAAGTGAAATAAGTGAACTTAACTTAATAACAAATTAAAATAATTAACTTAATAAAAAAATTAAGTAAAACAACAAACTAAAGTGAAATAAGTGATAACAACATGAGTAGCGAGAAGGAAAAGCAACCTAAAAGGAACATAAAGAAAATTCAAGAAAGTAACAAACAGAAGACCACATTACAGAAGTGAAACAAACGAAGAAAAGTAAAAAAACAAAAAACAAGTAAGATAAAACACATAAACAAATCTCAGAGCTCAGAGCTAAGATAACTCCAAAAGGCATGAATACTACAATGAACACACGAATGAAAAAGGAAGAGAATAGGGAAACAAAGATTAGGCGGTCCTCACGCTACTGTATGAGGAACATGCATAGGTGCTAAAAGTGTAAGAAAGGAAGTAAGAATGATGATTAAATGCGGACGGTGGTTGGGAATCCACGTTAATCAGCATGTCACCCTTGCCCTTCGGGCATGGGTATTCCCTTTTCACCTTTGACTACCGAGGTTGCTCAATCCACCTTCTCACTAATCTTTTCTCTTTTAAACTTCAAAACTTTCACTCTCCCACAGCTACAAACCATCTTCTAAAGCTTACTCCGAACTTCCCACGAAGCACTTCCTTATCTGTTTACTTGAACTGAGAGTCAAAAGTGTGGGAAGTTTCTCCGAGATCAGGTTGGCCTCGGGCCGCCTTCTCTTCTGCCCCCCCTCGATCGTGTGAGGGGAAGAGAGGAAAGGAGGACCCGTGAGCTGTACTTTTTCTCCCCTTAAAAAAAAAGTTCGGGACTCGCGTACTCAGCCGTCTCCCTGTTAGCTTAAATTAGTTTTATATTCTTGCCTTTGTTACCGGTTCGTTTTTATACTTAAATAGTTCATACCAACCCTTGTATTATATAATAGAGGGGTGCGTGTGCACAAAATCTGTGCACATTACAACATCGATAATAATAGTAATTAACTTGTAGTTAAAAGTGTACTCGACCGTTTCAAGGCATCGTCTTCCAGGTAGACCTTTGCCTCTTCGACAGATAAGGTTCCCTTTTGTGAGTTTAACGGGATATTTGAAAGAATAAACCCGTCCTTCTGCCTTCGAAGAACGGCACCCCTACGCAAAAGTAGACAAACACGTGTTACGGCTTAATCTTGCCCCCACCCCACTAGTACACCTGAAACCTACTACCCCGGAGCTCTACGTCGTCAGGCGCTCGACTCCATCGGCACTCAGGAGGTTAGGCCCCAACCCAGGAATATTAATCTAGCCCCAGGTCACCCCATGTCCCCAGAATTCAAGACGCGTAGTGTGGTAGGTTCAAGGGACGAAGCATCGTGCTGCACACACCCCGATAACACCGTTTTCTTTACGTGTTATGAAGGCAGAAGTAGATCTGCCTTGCTTTTCACGGAGATAATCAACATTTTTTTATTATTATTTTAGGACCCCCATCTGGCGACTGCCTACTTGGACATAAGTCGCCGTACTCACGGTGACTTATTAAAAAATACAATATGCAAAAACAACAACAAAAAGAATAAAAAAAAAAAGGCAAAAAGCAGGAAGCACGGGAGGCCCGCCTCCTCCTGACGCAGGAACGTGCAACCTACAAACCAACCACAAAAAACCAGTTAAATATAGTGTAGGAGACGAGCTTGCTACAAAGGATAATCAACAGAAATCTTCGTTAAATCGTGGAAACTATGTCGAGATACTGAACCTTACTGCAAAATTTGATGAAAAATTGGCACAACATCTACATAATTCATCAGTTTTTTATTGCCTTTCTAATAAGATACAGAATAACTTGGTTGAAACGTTAGGCACGATTATATAAAATAATATTAAAGAAGAAATACCACAAGCCTCATTCATTGCTATAGAAGTGGAGGAAACGACAGATGTTTCGTGTACAGCTCAGTTTTCTATAGTATTGCGGTACGTGTTGGACTCTGACATCAAATGAGTCTTTATAGGATTCGACATTATTAAGGACACAACTGTAGGTGGTGTAACGGAGTGTATATTGAATAATTTGGATAAATAGGTCTGTGTTGAGAAACTTATAGTACAGACTTGCGATGGGGTAATGGTGATGGTATCCCATTTAAATGGTGTTCAAGTTAAAGTAAGAGAAAAAAACACTAGCAGCTTTATTAACTCACTGCTATGCCTCATAAGTTAAATCTTGTTCTATCTCAGTCAGCAAAATTCATATCTGAATGTACAATCTTTTTCAAGACCAGTAACGCACTTGCCTCATTTTTCGATCACTCTGCAAAACGACCGCGATTTCTTGATGAGATAGTGAGAAAATGCATTCCAAAGGAAGCACCAACGAGATGGAGCTCGAATTAAAAACTAATCCAGATTATTTTAAAATACCATCGTGGCCTTTGTAAACTTTTGAACAGTATGAACAATAATCCTATGTTGTGGAATCTAGAAACTGCAGTGAGAAGCAATGGGTTTTATCAGTGGCTAATAAAAGACTCAATATACTTTTTCTGATGGTTTTAATGAAATTTTCATTAAAACTGACTCTCTTTTCAATGTCTTACAGCCTAAAATGTTAGATACTCGTAATTCATAGTGTATTGAGAGAATTAATGAAACAACAAATTTGCTTGAAGATCTGCACAAAAATTTTAAGGATATGTACGTAAGAATGAAGAATGTTGCAGGGTGAATAACTTAACTGAATCAAAATCGCGTACGAAAGGTTCAGTTAAAGAAGAAAGAATGAGAATATTTGGTGTTATTTTGTATGACATACTGAAGAACATAAAGAAAGATTTGCAGATTTAAAAAACTTAAGGTTTATTTCATTAGTTCATGGAAATAAATTTCAAAATGTTGCTTTACAAATTGATACGGATGCATTTAAAAGGTTAGAAAGGAACTATGGAAACTTTTTCGCCATCATAAAACTGAAAGCGGATTTAGCTGGAATTACCAATGCACAAGTGTTTTGAGATAAAACCGTTGAAATTTTGCTTGATTTTATATTTGAAAATGAACTGACCCAAACGTTTCCAGAAGCTGTGAAGATGATGAAAATATTTTTGACAATTCCTGCTACAGCAGTTTCTGTGGAGAGGTCGTTTTCTGCTTTGAAAAGAATTAAGAACTAGGACAGGAACGGAATGACAAATCAAAGACTTTCGCCACTTGCTTTAATATCCATTGAAAAGGAAAGACTTAACAAAATGGAGCGAGACTTTTAATTTCTAAGAAAAAGTCACAGATATTTTGGTTACAAAGAAAGAGAGAAGAATAGATTTAATGGACAAATAGGCTAATATAATTAATAAGTAAACTTTTTTATATTTATATCCTTTTTTATACTGACAAATCTTTTGATGATAGTTTACTACATCAAGGTCACCAATTGCCTACCCTGAGTTATTATTGACGGCACGTGTCTGACATATATATATATATATATCTATATATATATATATATATATATATATATATATATATATATATATATATATATATATATATATATATATATATATATTATATTTCCAGGGTTATTTTTAAAAATAGATATAATAACAGAACGTAACCATATATAGACTACACAGAAATGTAGGGAACGTCATTCGCATAATACGAACCAATAATAGAATAAAACAACGAATAAATAAAAATGAAATATCCATCTTGAGAATCTGGATGTGCAAAATCCAAAAGACAAAATATACATATCTACACAAACAAAGCTAATATATGTGTACCAGGGAATGGCTTTGCCACCTTCCCTTACGGGGGGGAGCTTGCGCTTCGCTGCTAAGATTAAAATTTAAAATCTAAAAAAGCAGCCATGGTAAAATTTTTATCATTTTTCTTAACTTGGCCAATTATAATAATTTTTAAAAAAGGAACTCTAAACTAAATTTTCCCCCTTTTAAAATATCACGATGCTAAAATATAAAGTTATAAACATATATAAAAATAAATTTTCTGAACTTCACCATTTGTGATTCTTTGGGTTTTAAAAAGTTCACAAAAATTCGATACTCATATTTATTTCTGAACTTTACCATTTTGTTTTTTGATATTATAAAATAATTATTAGAAATAATTTTGCTAAAAAAAATAAGTCATACCAAACTAAGATGAAATTATTATTTAAATACTCAAAAATTCCCCTTGTTAAATTATAGTTAGTGATGATGATGATGATGATGATGATGTTGTTTGGATTTTGCACATGACGATTCTCAAGATGATGGATATTTAATTTTTATTTATTTATGTTTTTTTTATTATTATTTGTTCATATATTTTGAAAAGCGTCTTCACACTTGCCCGTATTAATCTTTTTTGATCTTTAAGTGAATTTCTTTATCCCTGCTTAGAACCTCCGCTAAAATGAAAGAGCTGGGAATCGTACAAAAATAACCTACAAAACAATGAATGAAAGATTAGAGACGGCTTATCATCTCTAGCGACGTTCAGGGAATAAAAAAACAGAACATAATAAGTAGGAAAAAGACAAATATTTCAGATAACTAATGGTAAATGGTGCGGGGGTATTAAGCTAAATACGCAACCGAATCCTAAATCCTAACTACAACTCTTTTGTAGGTTAAGCAAGAAGATTATTAAGAAACCGTAAGCCATTAAAAAGGCGAAAGAACGAAAAAAGTGCACCAAATCGCAAATTAATATCAAAACAACACTTCTGGTTACCCTCTTTCCTGTCAAAAATTATTACACTACCTACCAACAATCTTGCCTCAATTTTTATTCAATGAATAAAGAAGAACGGAAATTTGTATTTCTGTTCAAATGAAAAATTAAAAGGGAAGAAACGAATGGAACGAAAGTCCTTTTCGATTCTTAAAGATTCTCAAGCGACCAAGAATCACGAGATGAGCCGCGTACCCCTAAAAGCAATTCGGTAGATATTTCACGGCTGTTTCTCCACGAAATATTGCTAGCTCCTGCCAAGAGTTACAAAGACACATGTTTATGGGGAAATATCATAAATAGAAATAGAGATAATAAAAATTTGATTTATATAAAGAATTTCAGAGCTCTGCTCATAAAGCAACATGGCTTACTGATTCAAAGACAGATTCACGTTAGTGGCATGGAAGTAATTTTCTAGATAAAGAGAAACAGGCAGAGAGACAAAGAGATAGGAGAGAGAAAGGAGAGCGCGAGCACTCCCTCCCCAAATCCATTCAATCCGGACCTCCAAATCCTAAAAGAGATACAGTGGAAGATAAGAACGAAAACCAGAGAGAGAAAGAAAGAGAGAGAGAAAAAGAGAGAGAGAGAGGGAGGGAGAGAGTAACAAGGAGTAACAAGGAAAAGAGCTACCCGAGTAGACCTAACGATCCATTGAAAGAGATGTAATCACGTAATCTATTATTGCGGTTTACTATAGTCTGGTTGTCGATACTTCAATACTAGGTGACCTCTTAAGGTCCTGTAGAAATAACCAGTCAGTCCACGCCCGTTATCCGCTCTGTCAAGATAACGACCTACTTAAGAAAAAGCTATAGACACAACAACTCTAGCCTACTGTTTCCTATCACAGCTTAAATTACATATTACATTATTCTCTTTACTAACTTCTACTAATAACTTATTGTATCAATTACTACCACATCTGATACGCCACGTCATCCTCGGTGAGTGTTTTAAATAGTTGTTATAACCTAAATGATAATAGATATACTACAAGAGGGTACCTTTGAATGAACACTTAGGGAGATGCAGTCCTATAAAGAGTCAGATTGATGCTCTAGAAGAGCACTCGCGCCACGCTTTAAGTCTCCAAGCGGCTATTTCTCAACACTTTGTCAAGTCTCGACTTGAACTGTTCAAAGGAATTGCTGTTGACAACTTCCAAGGGAAGGGCGTTCCAAGTGACGCAGATGCTATATTGAAAGGTTTTCCACACAGATCACGCTGGTAGCGCTTCAGTTCAAGTTTGTAGCCATGATTTCTTGTTCTGCTCTGGCTAAGCTGGAAAATATTCCGGTAGTCTACAATGTCGTAGCCTCGAAGTATTTTGAACAATTCGATAAGCTGACTACGCTGTCTCCGGGTCTCCAGCGAGAACAAGTCTAATTCCCGTAATCTATCTTCGTAACTCTTGTGCGTGATAGAGGGAATCAGTTTGGTTGCTCTGGTTGCCCACGTTCTAATCTTTTGATATCCTTTCGAAGCGAAGGATTCCAAAATTGTACGGCATACTCCAGGTGCGGTAGGACAAGGGAGTTATACAAAGTAAGTACTATCTCCTCGTTCTGATATCCAAACTGTCGCTTTATGTAGCTTAACATCCTTTAGGCTTTCTTCTCCGCATCAATATACCGCTTCGAGAACTTGAGATCACTAGTGATAGTTACACCCAAGTCCTTCTCAGTGTTGCTGGATTCAAGAGCAGTGCCCTTAAGGATATAATAGGATTGAGGGTTTCGGTGTCCGATATGCATCACTTTGCATTTGTTTACATTAAAAGGCATTTGCCACGTGTCCGACCCCTCCTCAATCTTCCGAAGATCATCTTGAAGACGGGAAGTATTTCCTTCCCTTGTGACGTTAATACCAAGCTTGGTATCATCGGCAAATTTAGAAATCTTCGCAACCATGTCACCATCCATGCCGTTGACGTAGATGATGAATAGTAGTGGTCTCAGGATAGAACCTTGAGGAACACCGCTAGTAAAGGGCACCTATTCAGAAGCAAGCCCATTAAACACCACCCGTTGCCGCCTGCCACTTAGCTAGTTCTCTATCCAACTTGCTACATTTGCACTTTGCCCAGTGCACGTACTTTCCGGAGGAGGCGGCGTTGATGTACCTTATCGAAGGCTTTTTGGAAGTCTAAGTAGATAACATCCACCGCCTTATCCCGGTCGTGCCCACTGAAAACGAATTGGAAGAATTCCACAAGATTCGTTAGGCATGACCATTGCCTTCGGAACCCGTGTTGAAAACTCCTCAATCGCAAGTTGGACTCTAAATATGACGTCATTTTGTCCACCATGATGCTTTCCATGAGCTTACCGACTATTGAGGTTAAGCTAATAGGTCGGTAGTTCGACGGCTGGCTAGGGTCTCCTTTCTTGAAGATAGGAGTCACCTCCGCTCATGCCAGTCTCTAGGAACTCATCCAATCGGGATTGACATGTTGAAGATTGTGCTCAGATGTTGTGACACCTCATCGCACACTTATTTCAACTTTAGGTAGAAACCCGTACGGGCCAGAGGACTTATTCGTCCTTAGATCAGTGATCTTTTTTTCTATTTCTCCTTGGGTGAAGTCCATTTCCTCCAGCTTTTTCCCCAAGTAAGAATTCGTGGGCTGGGGGATGGGACCACACTCATCAGTAAACACTGAAGAGAAGTAGTCGTTGAGTAGGTTAGCATTTTCTGCATCTGTGTGCTTTAATGCCCCCTCCTCATTCACTAAAGGACCAATCGTGCGATGGATTGGTTTACGGCTAGTTACATAACCAAAGAACTCCTTGGGATTCTTCCTGCAAAGTGTTGGCTCGCTTTGCCGCCCTTATGCTGGACTTCACTCTCATAGCTAGCCTACGGTACTCTTCAAAGTCAACAGAAATCTTTGACTGCCAGTACACATTGTATTCATAAGTATTTCTATATTCCCCTCTAGTATCAACATATTCAGTAAATGACCCATGTGCTCAAAAATGCTCATACGTACATATATTCCTAAATGCTCATTCAGATCATCTTCATCGAATTTATTGAGAGTGATTTGGTCTCCTTCTCAATTGTCCATTTTCTTAGGATTCTTCCTCCATCTAAAGTGTCTGGAGATAAAAAAGTTAAGAAACTCGATCAGTGCCAATCCTGTCTTTCCATCTAAAATGTCTGGAGAAACAAACAAGTTTATCAACTCGTTCAGTGTCGTCTTTAGTCTCAAAACTACTGAAAAATTCTCAAGATTGAAAACATAGTTGGATGCAAAAGTCTCCTGTTTAACAATGAGAGTAAATCCATCATCGCCATCAGCATCTGTGGTGACCATAACTTCTATGAGCTAATAGATAGGACGAGAGATGTTGTGGTATTGCAACTTGATCGATTCTTCTATATAATTCCCCTCTTATCTTTACAATGAAAGCTTGGTTAGCAATGAGAGAGAGCCAGATTGGAACAATGATGGTGCACCCGGAAATATCTTTGAATAACCTTAATGGCAACCAAATTGGTGCTCGGGTAGTAGTATTTTCCACGCAGTTTCAGATAGTGTGCACAGCATTCAAAACAAATTAACTTTGCTCACCATTCAACAGGGATTTGCAATTTGGAAATATACACGAAAGCATATTATTATACTGGCCTACATTCAAAGCATTTGGCATTATTTTATAAATTTATTTGGTTAATAAAAAATTCGTAGTTCCATTTTAAATACTCAAACGAAAAAAATATATATTTCTGCTAGTCACAAAGAGTATTGAAAAAATGGAAACAGTAAAAAGTATTCATGCTTATGGTTCTATGAAAATACTTCAGGAAGAAGTTTCATTTTTGCTTCATTATCAGATAGGAATCCAATAACTATTGCTCCCAACTCAGTTTCTGCCTTTAAATTGCTGCTTTTTGTCCAGTTCCAAACAATAGGTCACAACTTTACTTATTGTTCTGAGGCAAACAGCATCAAATGGGTGTGATTTCCCTTCTGAATGTGTTCTAGTGGCAATAATTGGTTCATTACGAACATTTGACCAGCCATCTTACAAAACAATGCACAATTTGTATCTGAGAATAATTTCATGTTATTAATGACTTGTAAGACTGATGGAATACTGGATCAGCTAGTTGTTGTTTTCTATTTAAAATGTTTTAGCCTTCAAAGAAGTGCTTGTTTCTTGTAATGCAACCTTAAAAGTCTCATCATCAGCAACACTGAAAGGAATTCGATTCTGTAAATGTATTCTTAATTATCAGTTATTCGCCTTAAAGAATGAATGAATATAAATGATATAATTTATCATTATTGATAAATCAAATATAAATATTAATTCAAACTTAATATTTAGGATGGAGGTTAAAATGTATGATTTCATTTATTATTTCATTATATTGGTAATAATTAATATAGCTAACATATAGATATAATCGCATACTTGTTTTTAAAATTAGCCCATTTTGCTAGATCAACCTGGGTTTTTCAGTAGGGGTTGTCGGAACAAATTTATCAATACCCAGATCAGTTTTGGTTCTTATTCTTTGAGTTAGCTTCTAATAAAATTTCTATGGTCTTGAAGATTAGTCAATTTGACTAGTTATTTCAATTGCTATTGAACTAAAAATTAACTGACTGCTAACTTTTGTACCTGTGAATGAAGCTTCTGGCATTATCTATAGCCTCAAAACAGTGATCTTGATCTTTTTCAGTACAATTATCATTAACTGATCAAATGGAGAAATGCAGTCAGTAAGGGACTTCATTCAGTAGCACATCTCATTTACAAATTACAACTTACCTCTGAAGTTGTAATATGTTGGTTTTATATTGTTATTGACAATGATGTAGCAGCTGTAACTGGTGTTTATAAAAATAACAATGTCCTCTGATTGAGAGGATCTGTTATTGATTCCAAAAGGTAGAAACTCGGCAGTATTAATGGTATCCGGAGGTGTCACAGTTTTAGTACAACTTTTACCATGTTCCATTACTCTATCAATCCTTTTGGTTAATATAGCTGAACATTTCTTACATCTCACTTTTAGCTAGACATTTCTTCACTCGACCCACAAACGGTTCTTGGGGCATCCACCCATGGGTGCAGAATGCTTATTCAAATTTGCATACTTCAGCTTTTGTTTAGAGTTCAATTATATGTATTTCAATTTAGTATTGTAAGAAAATATAATTTAAGTTAATAATTATACTTATGAGAAAACTGAAAGTTTGAGAATGTAAACCATAAACACTTAGATTAAACATCCTTATATAATATAACAGTTTGTGCGCAAAACGTAACGCTTGATAATTTTGTAACTATACCCTGGCCGGTTTCCGCCCAATTTCTTTAACTTCTTGCGCTTGCAAATGATGGAGAAATTGGTAAATGTTAAATTAGCCTTTTTCTACAGAAAAGGCCATCTGTCTTCTGTACAGTGCCGCTTCTCCAAGGTCTATTCCAAATCAAATGCACTGTTCCGACTTTAAAATATCGTCTGCGAGGCCGTCCTTTGTAGACAGCACTACGCAACGGTTTTTTGATCTGGAGAAAGCCTATGATACCGCATGGTGATAGGGTATCATGGAAACTCTGGACATGATGGGGGTGAGGGGACGCCTCCCAATTTTTATATCCGAATTCTTTCGAGATATTCGAATCCGCATATGGGTGAAGATAACCCTCTCCGGCCTAATGGAGTAGGAAGAGGTATCCCGGAGGGAAGTGTCCTCAGTGTCACATTCTTTGCCATGAGCATCAACAGCATCACCTCGGTGCTGCCGGAAGACGTTCGAGCTACGCTATACGTGAACGACCTTTCGATCTCTTTTGGCGCAGCCCAGATGCCAATTCTGAAGCGTCAACTCTGCCAGGCATTGAACCGCATCTATCGCTATGCCTAAACCCACAGGCTTCGGCTTTCTTTGGCTAAGACTAAGGTAGGGCACTTTTGCCGCAATCTACGGCTCTCCCCTGACTCAGACTTATTTTTCAATGGGGTACGCCGGGAAGTGGTGGGCTCGCACTGTTTCCTTGGTCCCGTATTTGACAGACGCCTCAGATGGAAGCCTCATATTCACAACATTAGGGTCTCTTGTACCCGCGCCATGGATACTCTTGGTTTCGTGACGTTCAGCGCTTGGGGGGCTGAAAGGGCTTTTGCCTTACTTTTTTCTTGATTCTTTGTTCGTTCGAAGCTCGGCTACTTATGAGAGTTTATGCATCCAAGGCTGAGCGTTTATTGCGGAAGATTGACTCGATCCACCACACAGGCGACCGGTGCCTTTCACACTTTCCCTATTCAGAGCCAAATAGTCGATGCTGGGGAGATGTCACTCATTCTCCGCCGTGCAGAGTGTATTATTCGCCTCTACGCGCGAGCCCAGCGCCTACCTCAGTCGCCAACAGCTCTCACTGCATCCACAGCTGATTTCGACGGTGCCTATGCCGCCGAGAGACGCCAGTCATATACTAAGCCGTTTGCGTTTAGGACTAAGAAACTCCTTCGAGAACTATGGTTCTGCCTAGTTTCTGCCTAGGATGACACTCTTGAGGGTACCACCTTTGGCTATTTATCGCCAAGCCTCTGCTCCCAGAACTTCTACTGCGCCAGGAGTATTGCGTTCGACATTTTGGAGCACAAGACGGGGTCGGTTTCCACGCCATATCCCCTCTGTTTTAAGTCAGTGGGGCTCTGCCAGGCGCTGCTTCTGTCTTCACGGCCTACCTGATTGCCGCTTAGTACAGGAGATTACGCGACGTGCCCGGTTCTGAAACCGGATTGTGATTTATAGAGACTCACAAAGCGTTCTTGGTGCTTTCTGGGCATTGGAATCTCCGCATCCTTTGGTTCACGATATCCGTGACGCTACGGTTTTGGCGAGCCGGGTGGATGTCGAGATTATCTTCTGCTGGGTTCCTGGACATGTAGAAATTGCGGGGAATGAGCGCGCCGATGATGGCGCTATAGAGTGCGCCAGAACCTGGCGACCGGACCAGCGTTTCGCTCTTCCTCACACCAACTACACGGCAGGAATACGGGCAGCTTTCCGGGCTACTTGGCAAAGAAGATGGGAGACGGTCGGGGGAACTTAAATTTGTCGTGAAATTGCGCCACGACTCTTCACATGGACCTACACCCATGCCGTCACGGTTCCAGGTTTCTTTATTTCGGCTGCGAATTAGACACACTTGCGGGACGCACCGCCATTTGATGAAGCGCTCGCCTGCGCGCAACTGTGAAGACTGCGTTGTCCCCCAGACTGTTCGGCATATTCGTGTGGAATGTCCCAGTCTGGGCGATTTTCGCGCACGTTACCTGTCTTGGTACCGTTACGAGCGGGGTCACTACCGCTTGTTCCTTGTACTCGGAACGAGTTTTGTGCACATTGACTTGTAGACTTTATGACTTTTTAGAGGAGGCCTGCCTCCTATAAACCTATTTAACTAGTTTTTTGTTGTTTTTTTTCTTTGTAGGCCGCACATTCCTGCGCCGGGGGTAGGCTGAGCTCCCCTTTATGCCAGAGCTTTCTTCCTGCTTGTTTCCTTTTTCCTTTTTTTGTTTTTATTGTTATTTTTTGTTTTGTTTTGCATATTGTTATTTTAAAGTAGCCTAGTACTAGGCTATCGTGAGCACGGCGACTTATTCTCAAGTATGCTCGAGTATCGTGAGTACGGCGACTTATGCTCAAGTAGGCCGTCGCCAGATGAGCTCCAAACAAGAAAATCCCATTCAAGTATCCTTTTCTAAGCCGCTGCCGCCTGAGAGCCCAATCCCCTCATGCTTAACGCGGGCGCCGTGGTCCGCATTTCAGTAGATGACTGATTTCGTGGCTCAGTCGAAGAATTCGTTCAAAAATCGATTGATTTTAAATTCATAATTTTTTATTTTGATCTCAAGTTTATTTTTTCTATGTTGCTGCTCAAAATCATGTAAAATATCTCCATATGTTTTGTATTTATATATCAGAAATTCTTTAAATCTATCAGTATAGCTCGATAAGATGACCAATAATGGTTTATATTGATATTTATGATCCCCTTTCGTTTAAAGGATGGTCATTTATGAAAATTATCAAGAAACTAAAAAATTCTTCTTATGATGTCAAATATAATAGGTAAATATGTAGATTATCGGCGCGAACGATGGGACGTACTATTTCGTCCGTGTTCCAAAATGTTTCACGTTTTTGGAGTACATTTAGGTTGACGGCTCGTGTGGGGGTAAGCACAATGGGGAGGCTACACTACGATGATCTTGAGTTTCATTAAATTGAGGGGGGTATGGGGGGCACAGCCCCCCATTATATAATCCTAATTGTTTATAGAATAATAATTCGAAAAGGACTCAAACGCCCATGAATATTCCGACGCGAGTGAACGATAATATTTACACAATTTTTTTTTCGGCCGGGCCGCTAATCTACATATTTACCATATAATAATTACTATATCCAAAATGGCATATCTATAATATATATCTATAATATGTATATATAAATATATATATATATATATATATATATATATATATATATATATATATATATATATATTTGTTTAAAATCATTGTTTTTTAATGTAGATAATGTTTTTCCTTGGACAAATTAAAAGAAGTCCTCTGGGTTTTTTTTTGTTTGGCTATTGCAACTCTAAACTAAATTTCCCCCCTTTCAAAATATCACGTTGCTAAAAATATAGATTTAGAAAATAGATAAAAATAAATTTTCTGAACTTCACCATTTGTAATTCTTTGGGTTTTAAAATATTCACAAAATTTTGATATTTATATTTATTTCTGAACTTTGTTACAAAAAACATAAGTCATAACCAAACTAAGATGAAATTATTATTCAAATACTAAAAAAAAATCTCCTTAAATTATAGAGTTAGTGATGATGATGATGGTGATTTTTAACAAAGCGCCCATAAAATTCGCGGGTGGGCATAAACACAAAACTAACCAGAAATAGCGATCCTACTCTTAGCTGTTTGTCGTTCATAATTTGCAGTCAAGAAGAAAAGAACTATTAAATAATACCATTTTAGCATTAATTTTTGAATATTAAGTTGGCTTTATCTAATTTAGCCTGGCATTTTCTTCTATTTTTGTGGAATATATATTTTCATTCTCTTAAACGTCTAATTGCTTTGAATTTGTTTATCTTCTGTTTGTTTTTTGCCAACAAGTCGAATATAGCTATAAGATTCCTTATCAAATTGTTTTGTGGATTTTTAGTGGGGGAGGGGGGTGCAGATCCCCAAATATATCAATATCTTCGCACCTTTATTCATATTTGTCCCTTGTTAATAAATTTTGGAAGTCCAGAATATGCGATCTATTGCCTATTGCCGTTTTGCGATTTTAATGTATTTTTAGTCTCAGGGACTATACATCTCACTAGGCCGGTCGGTCGTCGGTCGTCGGTCAAAGGGTTGGTCGGTCGGTAGGTCGTTCGGTAGGTCAGTAAATCCCCAATCGGTCGGTCTGTCGGTGCCCGATTTATTTGTTTTTTGTTTGGTAATAGCATTGTAACTATTTGGCCGATTATAACGATATTTCAAGAACTTATGTTTTTACATTCTCTTTCGATTGGTCTAATTGTCAAGGTCCTCTTAATGTTATCTTGGGAATTATTTTGTTTTTGGCAATAACATCATTACTATTCGGTGATTCTAACGAATTCTGAAACTCTTATGTTGTTTTACATTCTCTTTCTAATAATGTAATTACCAAAGTCCTCCCAAGATTAGCAGGGTAATTATTTGGCAATAACATCATAACTATTCGGCTGATTCTAACAAAATTTTGAACCCTTATCATGTTTTACATTCTTCTTCAACCTCTTTCGAATGATATAATTGCCAAGGTACTTTCACGGTTAGTCCAGGAATTATTGAAAGTTTTGAAGGTCGTAAGGTCATAAATCAGAATAAGTGAGATCACGCGACCTTTTGGTCAGCAGACCTTGTTATCAAAGTAAATCTTCTTTTCAGTCAAACCTTAGTTTGTCATCTCAGTGACCTCTGGTATTAATGATCAGGAAATAGAAGTATAAATAAACAAGAGGAGCGGCTTCGATACTGCTCCTTACAGGAGAGGCATGCGCTTTGCTGCTAGATCTTAGGTCTGTAGCCTACGACATAACAGGCTTTCGTAACGGCTCTTGGTCTGAAATTTTTTTTAGAAAGTTTCCAGTACATATTCTTTAACATCGATGCTTATTTTATAGACATAAAAGCCTGGTAAAAATCTTTTATCGGAATTCTTTTTAAATACGGAAAATAAAAAGAATTACAAATGGTGAAGTTGAGCACCATCTAAATGTGCTTCACTCGTTTTTATGGGCCAGTAGCTATTTGCCCCTGATAAAAATTAAAATCGAAAATCAATTTTAGAAATAACTTCAATAAAACTTTTAAATATACGAATAAATAAAATAAAAAGCATTCATGCTTAAATTTGATTAAAATTTGTCAACTTCACCATTTTTAATTCCATTTGTTTTAAAAATTCCAAATATTCGATAATCATATCTATTTTTTCTGAACTTCACCATTTTTTAAAAAACTGAATGAACTCTTAAAGTGAACTTGGATCATAACCGAACTAAGATGGAAAAAGATATCTATTATTCAAAACCTCACCAAAATCCCGTTGTTAAATTATAGTGTTATGGATTATAAGCACTCATTGCATAAGGAAATTAAATGAGAATGCAACCAATCACGGCATCAAGGAATTAAATGAGATTGTAGGCAATCGCTACATCAAGGAATTAAATAAGATTGTAGGTAATCGCTACTGTGAAAGAAGAGCACAGTAACGATTGGCCAGGAATTTGGGAGGATACCATCTACACAGATCCTGTTGAACAAATTTAACAGAAATGCCATGGCTCGCTCACCCAGGTGTAGAAGCCTGGCGTACTGGACATTGTCAGGTCCAGGGGTGGTGTCCGCGCACGAAGAAAGAACGGAACTCAACTCACTCAGAGTAAATCTGTTGTTGAATGGATCTCCGCTTCTTGAAGTAGAGGCCCAGCGAATTCTGGCGGAGCAGCATCCCGACTAGAGAATGCGGAGAAAGCGGTTGCGAAGAATTCCGCAACGGACGCGGGGTTGGAGATTGCGGTTCCATTCTCCTGGACAAAGGGAGGAAGGTCCTGCAGGAACTTTTCCCGAATACTTTTTTAATCGCTTACACACCTCTGCAAGGGTGTTATTCCCGTTAAGTAAAGACACGTATGCACGCCAAGAAAGCAGTGGATGCACTTCGAAATATACCGGAACCTATCCCTAGCCCGATGAAATTCACCGACAGTGAAATCATTCGTGCGGCTCTTATAGCTAAAGGTAGGCATAATGCTTTTGCTTGAGGGTCTTTTCACAGTCGGCTGACCACCACAGGAGTGGTCGGCGTGCAAAAAGGCGAGTCATTTTTCGAAATGCAACAAATGCACCCGCGCCAAGCAGCACTGGGGTGGGCTCTCAAGTGGCAGCAGCCTAGAAAATAATATTTGAATTGGAAAATGATCACTACCACGGAGGTGATCGACCACCTAAACCCAAAATCAGGCTGTGCATCCAGAGAGCACAAAGACTGATCGAGACAGGTTGGCAAAGTCTTGACTCCTAGGATTAATCGAGTAGTTTCCCCAGAGGGGCTGTCTACCGTTCAGATCTCCGAGCAAGAGAAAGGACCAGGGAAGTTCCCCGCGTCGAAGTTGGCTGACGGCGGAATGCACGCAGCAATAATAGTATACCTCCTATCGAGGTGCAGCTGCACAGCTACTGCCTTAAAAGAGGTATATAAACCGAAGAGATGAACAGAGGTATCATTCCTGATATAAATCGCACATCCCGCCCAGTCCCCATCCCATGGTGGTGGGGTCGCAAAACCCCGCCTCGGGACGTTGCTAGCCTCCGCAACTCCTCCCAGTTGGCTTGGAGTCCTCGGCAATTCAATTAAAGGAATATTCCTTTCAGGTCTAGCTCGGAGGAGATGCGGGGGCCTCTTCGAAGAGAAGACCGTCACGGAAATGGCCGTACGCTTCCTGGAAGTAGAACTCAGGGCGGTGTTGGCCAGACAATAAGCCGTCGCCTTCGAGGACTTGTCGGGGGAAATGGGTTCGCCATGCTAGTCTTTTCCTCCCTCCGCCTCGAAACCTTAGGCGAGTGGGGCGGCTTCCGAGGCGGGGGTCCCTATTTTGGAGGATCTACCGTCCCTGAGGCCCCTAGTCTACCATTGGGTGTGGGCGAAGGAGCTGAAGCTACTTTACTGCTGTCCTCCTTTCGAGGGGCAGCTTTAGGAACCCCGGCAGATGGCCTCACGATCATCTTTAATGGTTTTGCCTCCTCTGAGTCTAACGACCCGGTGGAGGCACACTGCCATTTCGCCTTAGGCGAAACAATAACGCTGTGGTTAGGGAGGAGAGCAATGCTTTTAGCCGAGGCTGGGTGTGAATGCTTTGTGCCGCCAGCTTAACCATGGTAGCGGACGGAATGTGTAGAACCCGTAGAAGCGTTTCGAATTTGCGCGGAAATTACCGTGCTCGTAAACCCGGAGGGGCCATGATCAGATGGCGTCTTTCTCAACATTGAAGCATAAGAATGTCCTGAAAAGCGCCGTCGCGTCAGGAGCAAGTCTTTAGACTCGCCAAATGAGAGATGATCCTGAGCCTGAACGGCCAGGATTTCTTTCTCAAGGAGATACACACCATATTGCTTCGAATAAGCAGGGCACGTCTCTCTGCAATTGACATACTTGGCCACATACGATTTGGACTTATCGTGTGCGGCTTTAGAGTAACTTACAGAGACATCGGGTAACCCCGACTTTGTCCTTCAACAGGAGCAATTAATATGTCCGTATCGGTGACAGAAATAGGAATTCCGCGTATGTGGCACGAATGCCTTCACGCGGTAGCGATCCCTACTGGCACGCACCACTCAGGGAGCTTGTCAGAGTCTAGGCCCTTTCCTGTTTATTCATCACACGTTTGACCTTAATCGCCCTATGGTAGGCCAACTCTGAGGTGATGTAATCTATGTAGTAGTCCACGCGTTCTATCGCATAAACTACTCCACTCACAACGTTCATGGTAGAGTGCTGCGTCACACCGCCGTAATCGAAGCTCCGCTCTGCGTACTTCTGGTTTTCACCTAGGGCTCCCCAAATGAGGAGCAACGGGGCTGGACGTGCTGATATTGGCTTGGTCGCTTATCGTAACGGCAGTTGTCTAGTCCGTCTCCGCAGCCCCCGCCGATGGAGAAGAGCTCCAAAACTTCTTCCTCTCTTTCTTGTTCTTTTTCTTTTTAGGAGAGAACGGCGGGGAATGAACCCACTTCTCCCCTCCGTCAGCATGAACCCTAGGCCAGATGGACCAGCTTCAGCAATATCGTTGTCCGACATGGAGAAGGTCTTGGCTTTCACAGGGGCACCAGGTAGAGGAGGAGATCCCTCCTCTCCCTGTACAGTCTTGGAGACCTGAGCCGTCTTAGGACGACCTTGTACAGGGGTTGACTCAAGTTCAGTACTTAGCACTGAGCTCAGGTTCGTCCCTATGAAATTTCCTAGCCTCTGCGGCTGGGTTGTCTCAGGGACTATGTCCATCTCAGGTAGGGGAGACTCCATGTGGCTACCTCCCCCCTCCCTACTACATCACAAATCTCATTGGTCAGTGTGTCTTTTGTCGGAGAAGAGAGGGGGGCACGTATGGTGACCCCTAAAAGCTCAATATGCGAGCTTATAAGTCTGGGGGCCTCTCTTCTTTCCTCCCCCTAAGGGGGTTGGCTCTTTTGTGCCCCTCTCACTGAGAGCGGTCGATCATGGGCCACCTGCTTTCCTTCGCAGTCCCCTTAGAAAGTGAAGGGGGCACTGTCGCTGTAAAGCATGAGGCACCCAAGGGCACCTCTAGAGAAATGCGTTTGGGGTTGCCCCCCTACACCCATAGGCAAAAGAGAGGAGTAAGCCCCCTCTTCCGGTTGAAGAGTTTTGGAGGTTCCCTTGCGAAAGCACATTTGGAGGGGACCTCCATTATTTTCAATGGAGCTGCCTGAGTGCGGCTCCACACTCGGGGGAGCACCGAGGCTGGAAGGGCCAAACTGGTCTCGGTCGCTTGCTGAAACGGCAGCGGACCCGTCCGTCTCCGTGGCTCCAGTGAAGAGAGACGAGCCCTTAGTCCTTTAGACTTACCGTTTCTTAGGAGAAGATGGTTGGGAATAGACCAAGATGGCCAGATGGACCGGATAACCGGATGGACCGGATGGCCGGATGGACCGGCCTCCGCAAGATCCCTCTCTGAAATGGAGAAGGTCTTGGCTTTCAAAGGGGCACCGGACGGGAAAGAAGGTCACTCCTCTTCTTGGAATCTTTGGGGGTCCAAGCCGTCTTATCAAAAGCTTGCACAGAGTCAGACTCGGGTTCTGTGCTTGGTACCGAGCGCGGGTTCGACCTAATGGAAAATCCTACTCTCTGTGGCTTGGTCACATCAGGGACCATTTTCATCTCAGGGAAGGCCTATATGTGCCCTCCCTCCCTAAGTCTTCACGGATACCATTCGAGATACCTTTTGTCTTGTCTTGGAGCAACGAATCGGCATCCGTCGGGAAAGATAGGAGAGCCACATACAGTGACCCCCTGTTACCTCGATATGCACTCCAGCAGGACTTTAGAGGGCACGGGCCGACGGGCCATGTTATTCTTAGCGCCCCTAAGAGAGTTGGCCCAAACGAGCTGCTTCCAGTCAATTATGGGCCGCGTGCTTTCTTGGCAGTCCACAGTGAAGGTAAAGGGGGGAATGTCGCTGATAAGAGGGAGTCGCTCAAGGGCCCATCCAGGGAAGGGGGTGAGTGGAAGTCCCATGCACCCGTAGGCCTAGGAGAGGAGTAATCCTCCTCGCCGTTCAGAGAGGTCTGTATGGTTCCCTGAGAAAGCACAGGGGGGGTATCCTTTTCTGCAGTGGAACTGCCCGAGAGCGGCTCCAACGATGTTAAAGGGAAGTTTAGAGGGTCTGCTTCGTTGGACATTGTGATCATTTTATTTGCACGGAATGGAAACGTTATTCATCCCACGAGGTAGCCCGCTCTACGAGGGGTAAATATAGGGACGACAAAGCCAGCTTCCGCCATTAAAGACCACTACTACCTGCCAATGGCAAGGAAGCCTTTCAGGATGGGGGCTCTACCATGGGCTTGTCGTAAGATTTATCAACCGTAAAAGGAGAGAGAAAGGGCAAGTTAGGAAGGTGAGGGTGGAGAGGGAAGATAGTTGTTAAAACTCCACCACTACAAACCGGATTTCAAAGGTGAGGGGGCGTTGTCCTCTCTTCCTTCAGTTCTGCTCTGGGATTGTTCGGTTAGACAAACTGTATCAAAATATTGCCCTAAATTAATTTTGGGTGAATTTTCAAAGTTGTATGTTTATAATTGATTCATTATTTGAACGATATCTTTAAGGGAAAAATGAAGGATTTATTTCTTATTTGAGATAGGAAAGGAAAGTAGGAAACTAAAAGCAGGAGTTTCATGCAATGGTGAATGAGAAGTAGTCCACGATTAGAACAGGATTAGTGAAAAAAAAACTGGTACGATAGCAAATGCAAAAAGAAAGCCAGGGATGCCATAAACCAAGATGCTAAGGTGGCAAAAAGCTGAGGAACCAAGCTGCTAAGAGGCCTAGATGCTAAGAGTCCTGGAAGCGAGGAGGCTAAGGAGGCCAAGAACTAGGAAGTCATGAGAGTAGGAGCAATTTTGTAAAATCAGAACAGATATTCAAAAGTACAAACGTAATTCCCCTTCCATGACCTTTTAATGCAATACCATGTGGTTAGCCGCGCGTCGTATGCGATTACTGAAGCACACCGCATCTATTAGCGAAATTGGCAGGGCGGAGACAGACTTGAAACCAGACTACTTAGATAATAATCCCATGCAATTAGATTTGAAAGAGGCGATTGGCTCTAGTCAAAGGCTGTCGTAAAACGACCTAGTTCTACGTACCAGTTAGGTGCGTGGAATGTGTGTGAGTACCAAAAGTTTGCGGAAGTTGATATTGAAAATAAGTTTATAGTATGTAGAGTATTAAGATCGCATTAAATGACTGTAGTGGTGCTTAAGAATAATTAAAATTAAGTGTTTAAGGAGTCGCGTAGATCATCATTTCACTTTGCCACACTGGTCTGAAAGGACCAGTAAGAATGTGTGATTTAAACTGGTATTAAATGGATGTAGAATGGCATGCGAAAGAGGAACATATGAGAGTGGGCTTGCAATGAGAGGGTCCTGGAATAATGACCGTGAGAGAATGTGTGCGTGAAGTTCTGTTGTACTTTAAAGCTCAGTGATAATTGTTGTTGATCTTCTTCTTCTTCTTCTTCTTCTTCTTCTTCTTCTTTTTCTTCTTCTTCTTCTTCTTCTTCTTCTTCTTCTTATTCTTCTTCTTCTTCTTATTATTATTATTATTATTATTAAAATACAAATTAAAAAATAAAATAAATATATTTTTAAATTAAAGCATAAAATAATTGTTCATTAAAAATAAATCTTTAAGTTAAATTTTTACTCCTTTTAAAATTCACTTTAATAAAACAAATATTAAAAACGAAATTTTAAGATAAAAAGTCATACAAAATCTAAAAAAGATTAAAATATATGAAAAATGAAATTAAAAAGTAAATATTTTAAACAAGGAAAAATCAAATTAAAATTGATACTAATAAAAATAATAATGCTAATCTTTAATTGAAATATCCTTGTACTTAGTAGTTGTTAATGAGGTTTGCAGGTAGGTTATATCAAGTATTTTCTTTGTACCCTCCTTCTTTTCGCTTTACCATCCTTCATTGTGATTTTATAAATTGGATAATTATAATTACTGTCATTGTTCAACTCTTTCTCACGCGAGATTTGCGTTGCCATGGAAATTGCCATGGTTGGGGAACGGAGGTGAGTTCAAAAGAGTTTCGCCTCATTTTGGTCTATAGGGATGGAAGATTATGAGGAGGGATTGGTGAGGAAATAATGGTAGTAACGAGAGGTGATTAAATTGAAGATGTAGCACGTTACTTTACTACCAAGGGAACAGTATCATCATCATCTGGCATCCAAAGCTCCCCCCCTCCCCAACCCAATTTTCCGTTGATCAATGTCCAACGTTCGAGTTTGCCCCCTTTATTCGTACCAATGAGAGAATATTATTTTCCTTCTGCGGGTTTTTTTCCACTCATCTAAAATGCCTTTGATTTCTCAGTGGGAGCCTACCAATTTCTGGTAGCCGAAATGAAAGCGACCGTAAGGGGACTCCATCCGGCTTGTTGTGACAACCGATGTGGCTTAACTTCGCTTCATTGGAAGCGGGGTTTCTACTCGTTAAGTTGAAGCCCACCACTTTGTTTGAATGAGAGCAATTTCTAGTTTTTTCTATTTATCTTTTGTCAGTTTTGTTCTGCCAATGTGTTATGCACATTTCCATTTCAAAACTTTAATTCTTTTTACTTTTCTGTCACCCGGGTTTGTCTTGTTATCTCTCTGTTATTTTTATGATCGCCTTTTGTTATAATAGATGAGATTCAATCATGAAGTAACTGAATATTTGCCTATAAGACTCTCTTGCTTGAGGGAATGTGTCAATAGAGATGATTTTGCGCTCGAACAGCAGAAAATAATAGAACAATGTCAACAGATCTAATTCGCGGGCTCTCAATAATTCTGACTTATGACCTCAAAACATTCAATTATTCCCGGAGTAACCAAGGAAGGACCTTGAGAGTTACATTATTTAAAAGAGAATGTTAAACAGCATAAGGATTTTAAATTTTGTTAGAATTGGCCGAATACTTGCAATGTTATTACAAAAAAATAAAGCAAAACGGGGACCGACCGACCGACATAGTGGGATGTAGAGTCTCCCGCGCTAGACTCTCACGCGACTAATAAACGAATAAGGAAACGCAAATCAGCGGAAAACAAACTCATGGAAAAGATAAAAAAACAGCAAAGTGCTTCATATTAATCTACCGGATTCTTAAGCTAGATCTCTTTTCATAAAGGTCACAAGCTTGGATCTTTTTGTCCGTAGATATGGAAAAAGAGCGATAATCGACCCTTAAAATGGATGGTTACATTTCCAAGGAAGAAATTAATTGGGAGGAAATTTTCCAGAAAATTTTGAATTAATCTTGTAATATAATTGAGAAAGAGACGTTCTAAAGTTGCCGATTTCAGCTTCAGATAATTTCGACCCAGTCTTTGCCCAAAGTTTGCGCTCCTAAAAATATATAGTAAGTCTCAAAGAAGTAAAATTAGAAATGGAAATTTAATTTAAAGTTAGAAGGAGAAAGGAAATTATACCAATTTGGCTTAACATTTCCTCGGTATTTTTACTATAGTTTTGGGAGTACAAATGTATTTTTCATTATTTTTAAAGCAGCAAAGACCAGCGAGGCATCTTGACCCAAATTTTGGAGATCTCATCGTCTATTGCTATTGTTAATTTTCGGTTTTATTTTACATGTTAATTAATGATAGCCTCGGTAACAAGTGTTGGGTTTACTAGGTAAAGAGACATTGTGACTAAGGCCAAACTAGTTATACCAAGTTTAACTTAGCCTAGCGTAAGTGACGTAGGTTAGTTTACCCTAGCCTGACCTTAAGTAATCTGACAAAGGCTAGTTTAACCCATTTTAACCTATCCGGAGCGTAACTTGAGCGCCTACAAAGAAACTGTTGTAGTTTTGCTCGATAAAATTAATTATACCTATTTGTAAGATGCAATAGGTTCCCTATATATTGTAAAAGACTTGCTTGATTGGTTCACTATATAATGTAAAAAACTTGTTCAATAGGGCCCTATATAATGAAAAAGACTTGATCGATAGGTTCTCTATATAATGTAAACTACTTGCTCGATAGTTTCCCTATATAATGTAAAAGATTTGCTCGATAGGTTCCCTATATAATGTAAAAGATTTGGTCGATAGGTTCCCTATATAATGTAAAAGATTTGGTCGATAGGTTCCCTATAAAATGTAAAAGACTTGTTCGATAGGTTTCCTATATAATGTAAAAGACTTGCTCAATAGGTTTCCTATATAATGTAAAAGACTTACTCGATAGTTTCCCTATATAATGAAAAAGACTTGCTAGATAGGTTCCCTATATAATGAAAAAGACTTGCGCCACAGGTTTCCTATATAATGTATAGGACTTGCACGATAGGTTCCCTCTATAATGTAAAAGATTTGCTCGATAGGTTCCCTATATAATGTAAAAGAATTGTTTGATAGGTTCCCTATATAATGTAAAAGACTTTCTCAATAGGTTTTCTATATAATGTAAAAGACATGCTCGATAGGTTCCCTATATAGTATAAAAGACTCGCTGGACAGGTTCCCTATATAATGTATAAGACTTGCTCGATGTAAAAGACTTGTTCCTATGTAGCATGCGTAGTTGTGTCCTATGTTCTCCTCGGTGTCACAGAGTCTCTTATGTCGGCAGTACGCTACGCACGTTGCATGGTCGAGTTTGTTCTCATTTCGGGATCAGTGACAGAACAGGAAAAGTCCTTAGCCAACAAGAATGCTCTCCTATTCGCGGTCACATTATCCCCAGCAAAACCGACGATACAACCGATGATTTCAGCATTATATATTGTTCCCAAGATGAGATAAGCCTTCGAATCCTTGATCCATTTCATAATAAAATCCCTTCGGCTCTCTCTCAAGAATGAAGTATATGCTTTACTGCTCTCTGTCACATAATGACCGACCAAATATCTATACCTTACCATTCTTCATTGTTTTCATCCTCTCAAATGTCTAGTCGTCTTTCTGCAACTTGTGTAATCGGTAATATTTCGATTTAGGTTTAAAATATTTATGCCCTTAGTTGTTCATATATGTTGCATGTTATTCTCAATTTTTTTTGTCTATTAATATTTAAACAATTTATTACTTATCGAGATATATATATATATATATATATATATATATATATATATATATATATATATATATATATATAATGTACCTATGGCTTAAATTTTCCTCAATGTTACAAACCTAATTCATATTTAATTTACTAGGCCACAAGATATGCATGTCTTTACTCGAAACGTAGGCTGCGAAAGTAAAGAAATTGATACAGCTGTGTATCGAAACGTGTCAGGCCAATAAATATATTTGTTTTGCTCAGTAAATTAGTTTCCAGCCCTCGTTTGTTAAGATTTTTCTGATGAATTTTAAGGATAAAAAGCGGAAAATAAAAATCGAGAGATTTAAGAAGAAAACAATTAACGCTAAACTCGCAGTCGGCTACAATAAAATATGCTACCACATTCTCCGAAGACAATTTAATTCAGAACAATTTAGGTGTCTCTCATACCCTTTTTCAACTTACACTGGATAGAAAATATAAGAAAAGTGCTTACAAACATAACACAGGGTCAGGTCGTGAAAGATCCCGTCTATTTTCCCCTAATCCCCTACTTGTGGCTAATCAGGAAGGAGGGGGGGCTAAACATATTGAAGGGCTGATATTTTACTATTTTGTTTATTTGCTTTCGTATTACAGGATTAAAAGAAAATTGACCCTCAGATAGATTTAAATTAGGAACAGACGATATCAAGCTCGATTCTACGATTCTTCTTTTAACATAGTTAGCCGATTTAAATACCATTTTATTTCCATTGAAATCGATCGAATGATTCGAGTCTCTAACATGGCAAAATATTCCACTGCTTTCGCTGCCCACTCTAATATCTTTTTTGTGTTTGTACAATCTCTTGTCTAGATTTCTCCCCGTTTTCCCTATATAAACTTTATGGCAATCGTTGCATGGTATTGCATATACTCCAATGTTATGATGTTCTTTAGGTTCAATTGGTTTAAGGAATTATTATATTTAAAGGCTAGATTAATACCGGCTTTTCCAAATATGTGATTTTGTGTTATTTGTTTATTTTTTCTTCCAGTCTTCTTTCTTCTTCTCTCTTTTTGTTGAAATGAGTCTCGGTAAATATTAGTCATAACGGTAATTTGTTTACAATTCAGAGTTATTTTGTTTTATTTGGTTTTATTGTATTATTAATTGGCAATATAACACTTTTTCACGTATAGAATGGCACTTTATCTCCACCAGCCATTTGACTAGAAGAGCTTGGAAATCTGGCACGACTTTTAGCTCTTCCGTTCTAGTTAATTATATGAAAATTTCGTCATTCAATGACAACGTTAATGGGACTTAGCCCCGCCTCCCTGTGCAGCTTTTTTTAGCCTCTTTCTCTCTTGCGTGTACTCCTGATTAGATACAGCCCTGCCTAAATTTAGGGGGCAAGTATGAAAAAGTGAAGAATATGATTGAAACTCATTTATTTCATGCTTGACATAATACAAATAAACATTTTTGCGTATAATCTATCAATAATTAATATATGATGTATCTTCCTTTTTCTTTTATAACCGCCTTTATGTGTTTTTGGATACTTGAGACTAAGTTGGCACAAGTGGTTGGCTCATTTTCTGGCACTCTTCAAGAATTTTGGGTGTTAATTTACTTTTTGAGGAAGATTTGTGGACCCACACTCTTGTGCCCAAATGTGACCGCAAATGTCCAATGTGTTTGAGGTCTGGAGATCAAGAGGGCCATTCTATCAATGTCTCCCCTTTCCTTTCAAACCAACCCTTTGAGACTCTAGATGTGTGGCATGGAGCATTGTCTTGTTGGATGATTACACCATCTGGTATGTTATCATTAAAGATTTTACCTAAGGAAGGTTGATAAACCTTGTCTAACATGTTAGTGTAAGTGTTGAAATTCATTCTGCCCTGACAAGTGAAGAACGATCCTTGACTTGAAAAGAACATGCAGCCCCAAATCATTACATTGACACCTCCAAATTTGACTGTGGGGACAACACATATCGGATCATAAGCTTCGTCAACTCTTCGATGAACATAAACAGCTCCAGGGGTTCCAAAGATCTAGGGGAGGGTAGATGCGGGCTATGTATTTGTGTTTTTAAGTAGGGCTATAATGTCACTTTAGAACTCTATGTCGTAATCTTCGTTTTCTTCTCCAGGTATACTGAAGATTTTTTCTTAATAAAACAATTTCCTCGATGTTTTTTTCTTCTGTCTCGATGGTTCCATCTTCTTTCCTTATATCTATTTTTTTCCTTTTTTTCAGTCGATCCATTGAGACAGCTGATTTTGTTCCAAAACTCTTTGGGAGATGCATCATGATCAAGGCTTTCGATCGCATCGTCCCAACGACTCCATTGTTGTTCAAGAATCAACTGATTTAGGTTTTATTTCATCTCTTTACTTCGTTGTATTGAGTCAATTGATGCGTTTCTAACGTTGACTTCGTACAGTAATATCAACTCACGCTATAAATCCTTTATGTATTCGCTCCATCTGTAGGTTAAGATAGACGTATAATCCAATTTAAGGATACAAGCTCTGTCCTCGTCAATAAGATGGTTGATGAGGTCGTCGAGTGCCTTGTCGATCTCTTTGAGAATTGCTTCATCCAAATTTGGTGGATGGTAGGCCTTGAGGTGACGTGCATACCGCGCCCACTCTGCTTTTTTTGTAGTTTTTCTAACTACAGCTGGGACTTGTATAGTCTTCCTGTTGATGGTAAGTAACATCCCTATATGGTCACTACATGGTACCTCGACTAGTTCAATGTAGTAATTTCACAGCATCTGACGATTAGCCAGACATACGTCTTGCTTCCTCGCACTTCTTCCTCTGACAAATGTGGAGAAGTCGGGGACAATTTGCTGGACGATTATCCTGCCTGGCAAAGTATCGAGGCTCCTTCCGATCCCATTAGAGATCCTGTAGCCGGATTGATGACATCTGGCATTCAAATCATCCATTAATTTCGTGGGGGTTCTTTTGCCAAATAGGCCAGTGACAGACTGAATAGGTAAAAAATCTCTTCTTGGCGGTTGGTATCCTGCGAAAATGACCAGTTTTCCAATGTCGAGTTCGACCTCAATCGCGAGCGCTCGGTCTCCTCAACTCTGATTAAACTTAATTCTTTCGGTCGTAACTCACCAAGTTTATAAAGGAGGCGTATCACCCTAGCCCCCAACCTCATCGTCCTAGCCCAAATAACAATTACGAGGTTAAAATCTCCACAGGGACTAAATAACGCCGCAGGTTAAACGTGTAGCATACACAGCAATGGAATATTAGGTTCCCTACAAGACCCAACGACCAGGGAGGTATTTTCCTTTAGTTTGTAAGTTGGGCAGGTTGTTATCCTCGGCGAAGCAGGTCTATTGGTCATGTAAATTTCTTTTTGTGTTCATCTTTTGTCCGCAACGAGTCACTGGATCAATGTAGCCAGCTAAAACCAATGCTCTAAAGGCAATTGAGGTCACTGAGTTAAATATTATATAAGATGAACACTGGATGGCGCCACCTAGTAGCTAGAGCTGCTAAATCAGCCATTTTCGCCGCAGGTCCACTAGATCAAGTCCCACTAGTGGAAAGTTACATGAACTCCTCTTGTTCTACACCTTTTTCGGATTTTCACTTCCATTTACTGCCTCAGATTCTTGGCGAAATTGTCCTCACAAACTTGGTCGCATAAACGCACTCGTTATTTGCGTTGTGTTGTAAAAATTCCTTCTACTCATCCAATAAACTCAATACCGTCTTGTATTTTTGAGAAGTCTTTTTCTTTGTACTAAGTTGTGCTTGAAGTTAATGATGTGCCCCCCTTACCCCGACATTTAAGATAAATAGGCATCTCCTTGAAATCTTATTTAACATAAAGCATCCTTAGTCCCTTGGAAAACTACTCGCGTTGCTGGGGGTAGGCTTAGGAGAGCTCTATTTGTCCTTAGACTTATGCATTGAAATATATTCACTTCTCTTTACTTCATCACTTTTTTTACGAATTGTCTTTCGGTATTTTTCACCGAAATTCACCCGTTGCTTTCCTTCGTATTTTTGATAAGTGAATAGAAACTTGTTTGCTATCGATTATTCATTTATATACCATTTTTCCTTTGTTGGTTATAAGCGTATTGGTTTCTCCTGAGTTGGAAATAACCTCGTTACTTACATCAGATTTTTTTCGACTTGCTTTTAAAATTAGACAACTGAGAATTCTACATAAAATGACCTCTCTTTTAGTTTAAATAACACCGTTGTTGATTTACCATACAAAATAAATAAATAATTGTGTTATTTGGAGAATTTCAATGTAAAAATGTATACCAAAACACAAAACTTCCAATGGATGGACCACATTATGTGAAGCATGATTTAAACCACTTTTGAACCGATTTGTTTTATCAAGGACCAAAAATTCTAAGTCTAATATTAAATTCTAAATTATTTAGAATTATCGTGTCTAAATTGTTTTCCATGGGATCAGAAGTTTCCTTAACGGATTCGAGACTTACTATATGGGAAGGCGAAATTGTAATGATGAACAAATTTCCAAAGTTAACTCGCGGACTTTATTGGTTTTTAAAAGCAATTAAAATAAGGATAATCGGAAAAGTCTCACGGAAGTTGTCCCCGTCTGTTTTAATCATCATCATCATCACTAACTATAATTTAAGGAGGCGAATTGTTGAGTATTCGAATAAAGATTTCATCTTAGTTTGGTTATGACTTATGTGTTTTTATCAAAGTTATTTCTAATTATTCTTTTATAATATCAAAAAACAAAATTGTTAAGTTCAGAAATAAATATAAGTATCAAAATTTTGTGAATTTATTAAAAGCTAAAGAATTTCAAATGTGAAGTTCAGAAAATTTATTTTTATATATCTTCAATAACTCTATATTTTAGCAACGTGATATTTTGAGAAGGGGGAATTAATGTTAAGGGGGGCTTTTTAAAATTATTATAATTGGCGAAGTTCATAAAATTTATAAAAATTTAACCATGGCTGCTTTTTTTTAGATTTTATATTTTAATCTTACGGTCGTATGCTAAAACAAATGTGAAATGCACATTTGAACAAAAAACCTGTTTTTTTATATATTTTACAATTTAGCCATGTGCATATAATAAATTTATAAATAATTGTTAAGCTACACAAAATCTGATAAAAGTGAATTAACATTTTTCTTAGCATACGGCCGTTTGTAGCGAAGCGAAGGGGGAGTGTCAAAGCCATTGCCTGGTTTATTTAAATTTTAATAAGTAAATAAAATGCTGACCATTCTTTCCTCGCAGAGATGAGTAGAAAGATGCGTGAAGAAAAATTGTTTGAGTCCAACTTAAAACAATGATGTCGCTGCTTCTCCCTGAATTAGGGCAGATTAACGGGGCCGAGGGCAAAGCACAGAGAGTGCAAATTGCTGTTTGCTGACGATTGAAAAAACGATGTAGAAAAAGAAAGGAAAGAACAAATTGGGTTTGATATTGGAACAAAGATAGGGACAGGAATCGAAATAATGGCTATAGTACAAAAATGGACTCATTTTCTCCAACACATTTAAGAGATGGGACAGAATTTCGAAAACCTTTTAAGATATTTAAGAAAGAGAGTTTGGAAGTCACAAAAACAGGAAGATACTTGTTTTCCTAAGATCGCTAATTGTTTGATTCGAGCAATCTCCTTTTTTCTTTGTTATTTCAGAGGGACCGATGAAACGACTCTACTGGCAACGACTCACCCAAAGTACTGATGAGTGATCAACAGGAGCAAGAAATTTCAGTGATGGATAAATTATCGCTTGAATTCTGTAGCAAATGGAAGAAAATCTGGCTTTGATCCGGGGCAAAATAACAGAGTCCAAAAGCAAAGCTTTAAACATAAATGTGTGGTTCGAGACATCAAGCTTGTGTGAATAATAACTACTCCGAAAGGACATTAAATCAATATTTTACCTTCCCACAAATTTTCGCTTTCCCTAAAATCACTATATTTCTAGCCTCTTCATTGAGTGTTCTGCCATACATTTCTCTTCGAATTTGTCTTCTTTTCAAAGTAATTGCAATCCATTAAGGCTCTTGTTCAATTCATTTTCAATCCATTAATTATAATTATCGATAAATGTTGAGTTTTATTTTTAATAACAATATTGAAAATCACTCTTAATATCGTTTAATTTCAATTTATCTCTTAATACAACATATGCAATAGATTAAATAAAGTAGTCCATCCCGAATGATAGTAATTTTATTATTTTGCAAATTCTGATAAATTCTTTATTTTAATTTCGAAAATTAGCTTTTTCTAATAAGGTATTAAATTACGCTCATTCACGCAATGTCTCTCGATTCTTTGTCACGTATTTTGAATTAAAGATACAATCTTAGATAAAACTATTGAAATGGGTTTTGAGAGTTAAAGATTTTATCAATTTGTTTTTTGTTTCGACATATTGATAGAGACCCTATTTATAGTCTGCTGCTGCTGAAGTTCTCAAGTTGGAAGGAGTTTCTGCCTGGGATAAGAAGAGAACTAGAATTATCCCTATGAAATTTAACCTGGCTATCTGCAGTGTTAAAGAAACTAGCTTCTCTATAGGATTGCCATCGTTCAAGTTGGAGTCCTACCTTACATCCAAGTAATACTTATCTTCAATAAATCCGAGACGAAATTAATTCCACAAAGATTTATCAATATGGATAAATACTGCATTCTTAATCAGTTTTCCGGCGAATTCACCACACAAAATCACGATTTCAATTTTCTCCTAGCGGTTACAAGCTCGTGTGAGAGAAACCATTATATTCAAAATATCTCTTGATTTATTTCGTTATGTTAAATTGAACTTTTCGTTTATTTTACCGTAGATTAATTGGAAGTGAATAAGGTTTGGTCAACGTTAAGTATGCGACTATAGGTTTGTTATTTTTAGCTGTTAAAGATTAGTTTTAATGCCTCTGCTAAACAAAAGAGGTGAATCCACGGTTATTTTCCTTGTAAATCATTTTCACAAGAGGGTAGCAACTTATCATGTGCTGGAAGTATTTTAACAAATATAATGTGAATAAAAAAATAAATGACAGAGAAGAAGGGACAACCTTAATTCTGGTCAGAGCTAAGAATCCCTGAACCGAATCTACGACTTAAGCCCATTAGTGCATTATTCCAGCTCATTTCACTCATGGGTGTGGTCACATTAAGTCAGTCACCATCACACGCAGCTTATACCATCGTGTTGGTATACTATCTACCAAACCAAATAGGGGGGAGGGGGTATTAAAAATAAATTGCTGAGTGAATCTCAGTTAGTGGAGGAGGTGGGCTTTTTATTTTTTCTTAATTAATTGAACATGAATGTAAATAGTAGGACATAGTATTCTCATGCCTTCCGTTTCCCATCATAGTTTACGGTGTTTACGCAGGTCGACTCGCTTCCAGTCTACCAATTTTGGCCTAAATTCTGTAACTTACCAGCTTAATTTACGTAAGGGAAGGGACTCCTCCTTCCCCTTGTGCCACACTTCCCTTTTTTCCCTTCGGGCTGAAGGATATAAATGGGGCCGTGAGGCCTTTTAATTTATTCTGTTGGAGGATTCTGCCTTGATTGCTCCGCTGAATCGTTTTCCGTCACTTACCTTTGACGTTGTTCATTTTTGGAGATCAGTACTGGATTCCTTCGTGCAGCAAGGAATTTTTGCCATTGAATCTTGCCAGCGCGGTCGTTGCCCATCTGTTGGCTGCATCTAATTGTGCTCTTCCAGTTAGGTTTGCAAGTTTTCTCCTTTGGGAAGCCGTTCACACTGGGCACGTAAAAGCTCTCCTCCAGTCACATCGCCATCTGCTCTTTGGGGAATTCAGTCATCTCGAATTCCTTCTATCGGATCGTTGGGCATTCGAGTCATCATTCCCCGCGGTCTCGACGCCTTACGCCAAGATATCGCTGTCTGTGGGTTTCTCCTCGCTGAAGAATCTCTTTGCACTCAGCCCTGTGGAATTGGACCGAATTCACTCATCGTCGCCGAGCCTCTTTCGCCTGGGTTTCCGACGTGGGTTATTGCTTGAGTGCTCTAATATCAGGTATTTTGGGTTATTTCTTCCTTCCTACGTGGGTTATTGATTGACTGCTCTAATATCAGGCATTTTGGAGTATTTCTTCCTTTCTACATCCCTTTTAAATTAATTGAATTTTATTCATGTAACTTTGAGCCTTTAGGTGAGGGACGTAAGACGGAGAGGTTATTCCGGGAACACCTCTCACTAGAGTAGCGTAGCCTATTTCATCTTCAACGGCGCGTGTCGTTTCGGCTTCAAGCAAATTATTCATAAAACCCAATTTTGCATGCGCGAATATCTATTTTGGTTAGAACGACATGTGATCGTTTGATGGTGGTAAGCATTTGTGACTTCTCTTATTATTTGATGTACCCCCGTATAAATTGTTAGTAGTCAATTTATTTCATTTTGGTTTTGATGAAAATAATACTGTTAATTCTTTTATGTGTGTATTCATTTAACCGCTTTTCGGATACCTCATAATTTAACACCGTGATGATAAATTCTGGCGAATTTGTGGTAGGCCTTTATATCCCTGGTCTTCTAAAAATTTCTTATGTTTTCTTTATTTGGGCAGTGTGAACGGGGTTACGCGATAGGCTTCACATACGTGGCGATCTTGCCAGGATTAGGTTTTGCCAGGAGTTACTTAGCCAGTATTTGGTTTTTCCAGTTTAAGTTATCAGGTTAGGTTGTATTGCTTATCCGCTTGGGTGTTTAAGTCGCCTCGAGCGCGCATTCACTATCTGTGGCCCGCAAGTGAATTCCTACTGTGCATAGGATTTTGTTAGCCCTTGCGATACGGAGTTTTGCCTTTGCCTCAATTTTCACAGCTCTGCTTAGCCATTGTTTATATTAATTGATTAATCTTTTGACAATTGCAGGAGTGTCTTCTGAGGTTTGCTATACGCCTCGTATTCACGGTTGTTTGTTATTTCTTGCCGTGATTATCTTTGTACTACTTACATTTGGCTACTTTGAGCATCATTCCTTTTTAGAGAGGTTTGCTTATTGCCTCTTGTGTGGTCTCCATTGTGTGTTTAATCTTTTTTTCTTATTTTTGATTTCCACTTTAAATAATTTTTCGTGTATTTTAATTAACTCTTACCGCGTATTTTTTCCTCGTTTTGCGTAATTATTTCATTTTCTGTCCTTTGGAGAGTTAACTTCTTTAAATATTTGAGGTTTTAATATTTATTGTATAATTTTCATCAATCGACTTTGCCTCCATTATTTATTTATTGAAAGCCCGCCATTCAATCCGTCCAGACTGCCGTCTGTTTCCCATGATCACCCCCACCCCCGTAAGTCGTCGTCGTACATCGTCAAAGATTTCGTCAGCAGATCTACCTTCATTAAGCGTTGGCCCCTGTTCGGAGATAGGCTATCAAGCCCCCTTCTTCTCGGAGAGTTGTGCGGCCCTCTTATCTCCACTAGCCCTTCAAGATTCCCGTCTTTCGAGACTGAGACGCCCTGCCGATCAGCAGAATCGTCTCGAGTTTAGATTACGTCTCTCTTGAGCAGAGAAAATCTCATTCTTCATCACGAAGCAATCTAACCCTATCTTCGGGTCCTACTAGTCAGGACTCCCCAAAGTATCTACTTGAAGACCTGTGCCATGTCTCCCCCCCCCTCCCCATCCAATTCGCCCAAGCTTGAAAGTGAAGCGATCGTGTATGGTCATCCCCAGGTTACCTTGTTAATCTTTACTTAATTTATTTAACTAACATGAGTACTTTGTTCCTCATTTTGTATATATATATATATATATATATATATATATATATATATATATATATATATATATATATTATATATTATATATATATATATATTATATATATATTATATATATATATATATATATATATATATATATATATATATATATATATATATATATATATATATATATATATATATATATATATATATATATATATATATATAATAAAAAATTCACAAAGTGGCACGTGAGGAAAGGAAAAATATAAAAATTAACTGACAGGAAAATGAAAAGATGAATCCAAGCACCTTTCAAACTATATTTGCAAGTTCATTTCAAAGAAAGAGCATGAAAATGGAGAATATAACCTTATATAGGGTAAAAAGATATGAAGGGAACACCCATCACATAGTACAAACCGAGGGAAAAACACAATAACAAGACAGAGAAATGCCAATAAAAGATCATTAGGCAACTAATATCAGACATATGTATCCCCAAAACGATATGCACATGGCAATGCCGTGTATATGAATGGAAATGGCGGGTGAAAAACACAAAAACATTTTAAAGGATTATCATTAGACCGAAAACATTAAGGCCTAAGAATTAATCAACGATCATAGCAGAGACAAGTGGTGAGGGAGGCAATTCGAATGATACTACACTAATAAAGAGTGACAAAAGGCTGCATTATGAAGTTATTTCATTTAGTACAAGTTTTTTTTAAACAGGGTCGAGCTTAAATAAGCCGGGGAAATATTTATATTAGGCAAAATGCCAATTAATGAACACTCGACAATATTTCTTTTTGTAAAATCAGCGGAATGATAAAGGAATTTAATTTTGCAGAGTTCCAGTTAATGGAGTGGTTATTTTCGAATAAATGTAAAAATAAAGCGCTGTTTAGTTCACCTCTTCTAATATTATACTTATGTTGGTAAATTCTAGTAGATAAAGATTTACCAGTTTGCCGAAGTAAGGTAAATTGCAAATTAAACATTCTATAGAATATACTCCACCTTTTTCCTTGTATTCTTGTGGACTAACATTTTATATAAAGTAGATTCATATCTAAAATTTACAGAGATATTAAGTTGCTTAAAAATACAGGTGAGACCAAAAAATGGTTCAAAGTATGGCAAGATAAGACAATTTTTATAACTGAAAACCGGTGGCTTATCAGTTATATAAAAAGTTCTCTTAGCAAAGTTTAATGAGGTGTGAAAAGATTGAGGACGGTAATAAAGTTTTTTACCTATTTCAAAGATATTGGACAATTCCTTATCCAAGAATTCGGGACTATCAAGGCGTAATGCGCGCAGAAACATAGAAGTGAATACAGATCTTTTAGTTTTAACGCTGTGATAAGAATAAAAGTAAATATATGAACTGGAGTTGGTCGGTTTGCGATAAACAGAGAATTTAAAACCTGACGACGTCGTATGGATTAAAAGATCAAGAAAAGGAAGAGTCCGATTTTCCTTAATTTCAAGGGTAAATTTAATAGCAGCGACTAGAGAATTAAGATTGCATAGAATAATGTGAATATCTTTTAAAGAAGGCCAAAGACATATAATATCATCAATGTACCGGTACTATACAATAGGAAAGTAAAGGATTTGGGGCAAGAATAATGTCTCGAAGAATTCCATATATAAATTAGAAAGGGTGGGAGATAAACAACCCCCCATCGGAGGTCCAAATTTGTGAAGGTAAAATGTGTCATTAAATGAAAATTTACAATTTTTAGCACTAAGATAAATAAGCCCTAGGAAAGTATTGACCGGTACAGAGAGATCTAAATTATATAATTTATCATAAAGGAGAAAAAGAAGATCGTCTAAAGGAACTTTAGTAAACAAAGAACACACATCGAAGCTGACAAGAATGAAAATGTTGGAGTAAGGAATTATATTAAGCTTCTCTATAAGTTCACAACTATTTTTATTATGAGATTGGGAAATGGACTCACTTTGAGAGAATTTTCGTCGTGAACCACTCGGATATTAAAGCCAATGGAGTCGCTCTACTACTTCCCCTCCTTAATACTAACCTACGAGAAATCTTCATTTCACTCCCGCCTGAGGCTACTCCCAACTACTCCTTCTTCAAGTTCGAATTATTATCGTCGGTTAATATTAATCCCGATTACTATAGGTCAAATTTCCGCCGGGCGAGAATAATCCCCCGCCAAACCTACTTTAAATTTGGATTTACACTCCAGAGTTTTCCAGTTTTGGTTGAACTCAGCTCAAGTCAACCGCGACTACGAGTCCCTAATCGATTTCGATCTACAAGATCATTTGATGGCTGTACTACCCTCTGAAATCCGCATATTCGTGAAGGACAGACGCGTGTCTTCTTTCAAGGACTGCACGCATCAGACACCATCTTTATCCGAACAACCCAAACAAGTCTCATCCCCCGAAAGTAAAAATAATCTCTCCAAATTTCCCCAGAAGAATTCACCCAAGCTTGTGAAGATACCTGGACCCTCTAAACCCAAGTCAAGTACCATCCTCTGCCAGAATCGAGGGATATTAAGCCCCTCATAAATAATCCCCCAGCGTTGGATTACCCTCCTAGGCCCATTATTTGTTTTTCTTGCGGAGTTTCCGGCCATGTGAGGACCCACTGTCCCCAGAACTCCCAATTTTGTTCAGCACTTAGTTATCAAATCCACCAAATAAGTGCCTCTCTCTCATCCACCCGCTCACCTTGAAACGCCAGTGACTCCCCCAACAAGCAGTCCCCCGGGACAGCAATTTAATTTCCTTTTCAACAAAAGCTCCCGCGTTCGGCTTGAGTTCGAAAATGGAAGTGTTAATGGTTGCCGGGTTTCAACCCTAGTAAAAGACACCGGATGCACTTGCTTCGCCGTCTCTGAAAAGTTGCTCCCTCCAGTGGGCCCGGCCACGATAAATTCGCAGTAGTCCATGGCTACTTGGGACGGGCAAATCGGTTCCCCGTGGCCGCTGCTATCTCGAATGCGCCTATTTCACTAGTTCGGCCGAAGTGATAACAGCCCCCATTAAATTCTGCGCCGTGTTGATCGGATAAATCGCGCAGCTCTCCCCTAACCTCATCGCTCAGCCCGTCATCACAAGGGCCTAAGAGCTAAAGGACACTGCTCACCCCCGCGTCTTTAGAATCCTCTTATGCACCAGAGTTTGCTGCCCTTCAAAACAAGACTTTTGCAAGTGTTCAAAAGGAATCCCCCACTACTTCAGTCCTTGTGTGAAAAAGCGAGAAGTGACGAACGTGGATCTGCCCGTAGTCAAAGGGAAGTCGCCTACCTCATTAGCGACGGACTCCTTTATCACTCCAGTTCAGCTGAGAGTAAAACCCCACTCGTTCGTTGTGTATCCCCCCGTCCCATGTTCCCGAAGTCCTCCTAATCGCACACGATGGATTAATGGCTGGTTATTACAGTCACAACAAAACGTATCAGAGAATCTTCCTTTATTTCTTCTGCCCAGGTGCGGCCAAATAAATTACCGAGTTTTTCAGGTCGCGTGACATATGCCACAAGACTACAGCAAAAGGACGAATACCACCTGCCCCCCTCCAGAAGACTCTGATTGTCTTAGAGCCTTTTTTTAGAGTGGCCATAGACCTAATTGGCCCAATTCACCCCCTGTCTAGCAAAGGACACTCATACGGCCTCACTCTCGTTGACTTTGCAACGAGATTACCCCACGCAGTCCCTTTAAAAAAATGATAGCGTGACTTGTGCGGAGGCCATTATTTCTATCTCTTCCCGCGTTGGCATTCCGAAGGAGATCTTGTCTCGCAGAGGTAGAGAGTTCATTTCCGAGCTAATGGAACATGTCGGCAAGCTCCTAACAATCAAACCCTTGTTCACTTCCCCTACTCATCCCACCGGTAACGGCGTCTATGAACAGTTCAATGTCACTATGAAGACCATTCTGAAAAAGGATATGCCATGCTCAGCCCCAAGAAGGGTATCGATACCTGCCGGTTGCCCTGTTCGCCTGCAGAGAAATCCCCCACATAACTTTGTGATTTGCCCCCTTCGAGCTCTTGTATGGCCGAAATGTACGCGGACCAATGAGCATTTTGAATGAACCTTTTTCTAATCAAGCCTGGATCAAGAGATCAAGTCCACGTATTCTTACGTGATAGATCTTCGGAATCTCTTAAAAAAATGCGCCGATCTAGCGTACAAGAGCTCGGACCTAAATTTAGAAAAATATAGGACCTATTTTTACGTTAGGTCCAAAGAAAGGCGATTCAAGCCTGGTGAAGAGGTGGTGCTCCTCCGACCCACGGAGACGAGCAAGCTCTTTTTCCAAAGGAAAGGCTCTTCCCAATCCTATAACCCCTCGGTCCCCTAAATTACATAATAGAGACTCCCTCAGGGAGCAAATTGTTTCATGTGAATATGCTTAAGCGCTAGCACCGCCGCGCATGCATTAACAATATAATTACCTTTGACGAGGAGGCAGTAATGGAAGCCTCTTATCCATATGAGCCTCTTAATTTAATCCAAACTGTATTTCTCGAAGCGGAAGAAAACTACCCTCTCCCTTCTCTCCCCGGTTTCCGTGTAAACTCTACCCCGGAACTCGATTTAATCCCCCGGTTGGAAGCCCCTCAGAAGACGCAGTTGGCTCTTTTGTTAGCTGAATTCCCCGATGCATTTTCTGAGAAGCCTGGTTGCTCTTTGCATTTTGAGCATGATATAGCCCTAACCACCCAGGAACCTATTAGATCTAAGCCCTACCCGGTACCCGTTCACTTGCGCTCTACTTTTAACGCCGAAGTGGAAAACTTGCTAAGGTTAGGAATAATTGAACCTTCCATGTCAAATTATTCCTCTCCCATTGTTATGGTCAGAAAGCCGGAGCAGTCTTTTCACATGTCCCCCCTTTGATCCTAACTAAAGAAACGTTCCCCAAACCCCCTTGCATGAAACACCAAAGCGACCGCACACTTCCATCAGCTGAAGGAAAGATTAACATCAGCTCCCATACTGAGACTCCCGAATAGGAACAAACCATTGGGATACGAACGGACGCTTGTAATGAAGGCATTGGTTGCATCTTGCTCCAGTATGAAGACGGCAACAGTTACCCCATTGCGTACGCCAGCCGGAAGCTCCCGTGATGCAAAAGGAACTAGGTGGTCATAGAACTTGAAACTCTGGCTTACTCACAGAATTGTAAAATCCAGAACGGAAGGCTTATGGGTCGGAGTTTACTTCTAATGGAATACCAATTCCGAATAAGGTACATTAAAGGGAAACAAAACTTTGTTGCAGACTGTCTAAGTAGATATCCGGTCGAGGGTCCTCACCCTGCGAAGTACAATGTGTTAAGCATTGTACTCCCGGGCACATAATCCACTCTGTCTACTCGTTTTGTTTTTATAATTCTAGAACTCCGTCTTAACCATGTATGTTTATGTTCCTTGGTTCTCATGTAAGATTTTGTTGTCCTTTTATACATAATTGTCATTTGCGTGTGTTTTTTTTGTTATTTTTTGCATAGTATGTTTTTTAAATTAATCCTTTTGTTTTTTTTGGTAACTCGCATTTATTTACTTTGTGTGTTGTTTTTCCCCCTGGTCAACGACCATAACCTTTTTAAGTATACTCTAAGCCAGGGATAAAACAGAAGTAATTAATTCATTTTGTGAGCGTTGTGTGAACTTAAATTTAAAGGTCCCCCCTATTGGGCACCAGTAGACTCAGGTAAAAGTTTTTCCATCGCTTCTCCTCCGATGTTTCGGGATGCCCTTTTCCCTCCTTTTTAAACCAGGGAAACGTCATCTTTGGAAAGGGAGGCGAGTGAGGGAATGCCCTCGAACGACCACAGTGAGAGGAAGCCACTTGGCGCTACCCCACTGTTCTTTCAAGTCTACGTGAGCCAGAGTGAAAATTTTAGAAAGTCGAGAAAGAACCCGTCCCTCGCTTAATCACCCGTCCCGGCTGTGTTTGTTTTCAAACGCCGATCGTTCGCCCTTCTTCTGCAATAACGCTATGCGAGGCCATATTACCTCTACCCCCATATCGCGAGGTGAGTTTGATCGTCTGAAACGACACGTTATAATGAATTGTGTTTGCTTAGACTGGCGCCAAGAATTCCTTGGGGACCGCAAGGCCCTGAGGCGTCTAGCAGAGCAGCCATCCGGGTATTTAACGGGAAGCTCACCATCTTTCGAGGAGATAAAAAGCCCGCCATTCACTCCGTCTAGACTGCCGTCTCTTTACCCTGATCACCCCCGCCCCCGTAAGTCGTCGTCGTACATCGTCGAAGATCTCGTCAGCAGATCTACCTTCGCTCAGCTTTGGCCCCTGTTCGAAGTAATGCTATCGAGCTCCCTTCTTCCTGGAGAGTTGTGCGGCCCTCTCACCTTTTTCCCCCTTCCTTCAAGATTCCCGTTTTTCGAGACTAAGACGCCCTGCCGATTAGCAGAATCGTCTCGAGTTTAGATTACGTCTCTCTGGACCAGAGAAAAGCACATTCTTCATCACGAAGTAATCTAACCCTATCTTCGAGTCTCCCTAGTTAGGACTTTCCGAAGTATCTTCTTGATGAGCTGCACCATGTCTTCCACCCCCATCCAATTCGCCCACGCTTAAAGGTAAAGCGATCGTCTATGGTCATCCCAAGATTACATCGTTAATCTTTACTTAATTCATTTAACTACCATAAGTAATTTGTTCCCCCTTTTGTGTATATATATATATACACATTGCCTCCCTTTTGCTCATATATATTAAAATTATATTTTAGGGGTATTTTCTTTATATAGTCTTTGAACTGCAACTTGTCAAGCCATTAATCTAAACCCGGTCAACCGTAATTCGCACTCTTTATCAATCGCCAGACATAACTCAAGCGGCCTGGGAACAGCTGTCTGCTCGTACGTGTGTATGACTCTGTGCGCCGAGCAAGTCTACGCAGGTATACCTCGAGAGTTACTCTTCTTTATTCCAATTGAATTGATCAATGCAATATTTGTTGCGCGTTTTTCTCACTCAATATGTAAAAACACTGACAACAGAGTATCCCATACTCATACTTGCAGAAAAATCTAATATTGACTTGTAAAGAGACATTTGGTAACATCATTTGCCTTTCTCTGGCAACAAAGGCAAGAAGCGATGAATTTTACCCCAGTTCTTGCTCGTGCAGAAGAACGGCCCAATGTTGTTTCCTAGCTTTAGATGGAAGATCCTTGCATTTCCTCTTCCCCTCTGAATACCGACCAACCATTATGGTTATTTTATATCAAATTACACATAATGAACCTTTGATGTAAAATCTTGAATTCCTATTAAATTATGCTACTCGTAGACTCGGTATTCAGAGCCAAATCCAGGTAATCCTGAGACTGCTGTTAATTTCAGGAGTAGGACCTTTAATTAGAATCATAGGACACTCTGAGGGGAGGGGGGGCTGTAGATATTGCCATTTGAAGTAATATATTAAGGGCTTTCATTGGATATCATTCTAGTGTTGTTTCTATAGTTTCCGGTCCAACGAATAGGGGTGGTAAATTTGGTACTTTGATCTATCTGTGCTTGTATTTACGAATCTTCTCCAATAGGTTCTGGAAAGACCTTGTCTGTTTTATTGGTTAGAGCTGAGGTCTACTAGTACCACTGCCGTAAATAGCCGTCTCTTCTACTAATTTTAGCTATGGACCTTACACACAATTTCACTCTTTCTAACTTCACCACTTTCCTGCAAAGTTTGTTTCAAAAAACTAATGAAGATGACCCTGTTGGCTTTCGCCTTTACTCCTTTTTAAAATAATAAATTTACTTCAATCCTTTTCATCATTTATCATCGTCCTATTCTCGTTCTTCCGGATGTTTTTGGTCATTTCACAACGCGATTATATTTTCAATCACTTCAATCCTTGTTGGATTACACAAAGTTCCTTTGATTTCTCGCCAGGTTGCTTTTTGCTCTGATTAGGCATTATACGTGCGCATAGTAAGTTCGATGGCATCAAAAGTGACTTTCGAAGTTAGATCCCACATTCCAAATACTACTCCGTGCTAAAACACATATCAAAAGTTAAATTCAGTGGCAAAACACATATCAAAAGTTAAATTGAGTGGCAAAACACACATCAAAAGTTAAATTCAGTGGCAAAACACATTTTAAAAGTTAAATTCAATAGCAAAACACAGATCGAAAGTTAAATTCAGTGGCAAAACACACATCAAGAGTAGAATTCAGTGGCAAAACACACATCAAAAGTTAAATTTCGTGACAAAACACATATCAAAAGTTAAATTCAATAGCAAAACACATATCGAAAGTTGAAAGCAGTGTCGAAACACGCATCAAAAGTTAAATTCAGTGGCAAAACACATATCAAAAGTTAAATTTAGTGGCAAAACACAGATCGAAAGTTAAATTCAGTGGCAAAACACATATCGAAAGTTAAATTCAGTGGCAAAACACATATCGAAAGTTAAATTCAGTGGCAAAACACATATAAAAAGTTGAATTCAGTGGCTAAACGCACATCAAAAGTTAAATTCAGGGGCAAAACACACATCAAAAGTTAAATTCAGTGGCAAAACACATATCGAAAGTTAAATTTAGTGCCAAAACAGATATCAAAAGTTAAATTCAATAGCAAAACACATATCGAAAGTTAAATTCAGTGGCAAAACACATATCAAGAAGGTAAATTGAGTGGAAAAACACACATCAAAAGTTAAATTCAGTGGCAAAACATAAAATCAAAATTTAAATTCAATAGCAAAACACAGATCGAAAGTTAAATTCAGTGGCAACACACATATCAAAAGTTAAATTCAGTGGCAAAACACAGATCGAAAGTTAAATTCAGTGGCAAAACACATATCAAAAGTTAAATTCAGTTGAAAAACACATATCAAAAGTTAAATTCAGTGGCAAAACACACATCGAAAGTTAAATTCAGAGGCAAAACACATATCAAAAGTTAAATTTAGTAGGCAAAACACACATAAAGGTAAATTCAGTGGCAAAACACATATCAAAAGTTAAATTCAGTGGCAAAATACATTTTGAAAGTTAAATTCAGTGGCAAAACACATATCAAAAGTTAAATTCAATAGCAAAACACATATCGAAAGTTAAATTCAGTGGCAAAACACATATCGAAAGTTAAATTCAGTTGCAAAACACATATCAAAAGTTAAATTCAGTGGCAAAACACATATCAAAAGTTAAATTCAGTGGCAAAACACATATCAAAAGTTAAATTGAGTGGCAAAACATATATCAAAAGTTAAATTCTGTGGCAAAACACAGATCGAAAGTTAAATTCAATAGCGAAACACATATCGAAAGTCAAATTCAGTGGCAAAACACATATCGAAAGTTAAATTCAGTGGCAAAACACATATAAAACGTTAAATTCAGTGGCAAAACACAGATCGAAAGTTAAACTCAGTGGCAAAACACAGATCGAAAGTTAAATTCAGTGGCAAAACTCACATCAAAAGTTAAATTCAGTGGCAAAACACACATCAAAAGTTAAATTAAGTGGCAAAACACATATCGAAAGTTAAATTCAGTCGCAAAACACATAAAAAGTTAAATTCAGTGGCAAAACACACATCAAAAGTTAAATTCAGGGGCAAAATACACATCGAAAGTTAGATTCAGTGGCAAAACACATATCAAAAGTTAAAATCAGTGGCAAAAAAACATCAAAAGTTTAATTGAGTGGCAAAACACATATCAAAAGTTAAATTGAGTGGCAAAACACATATCAAAAGTTAAATTCAGTGGCAAAACACATATCAAAAGTTAAATTCAATAGCGAAACACATATCAAAGTCAAATTCAGTGGCAAAACACATATCAAAAGTTAAATTCAGTGGCAAAACACAGATCGAAAGTTAAATTCAGTGGCAAAACACAGATCGAAAGTTAAATTCAGTGGCAAAACAAACATCAAAAGGTAAATTCAGTGGCAAAACACACATCAAAAGTTAAATTCAGTGGCAAAACATATATCGAAAGTTAAATTCAGTGGCAAAACACATATCAAAAGTTAAATTCAGTGGCTAAACACATATCAAAAGTTAAATTCAGTGGCAAAACACACATCAAAAGTTAAATTCAGTGGCTAAACACATACCAAAAGTTAAATTCAGTGGCAAAACACACATCAAAAGTTAAATTCAGTGGCAAAACACATATTAAAAGTAAGATTCATTAGCTAAACCCATATCATATGTCAAATTCAGTGTAAAAATAAATATCAAATTCGAATTGAGTAGCAAAATCCATATTGTAAATGCTAGGTAAATGAATGGTTAATCGCTGTATCAACATTTCGAACCGTGGTAGAAGCCTATCAAATGTATAAATCAATTATAAAATCCAGACACCTACAAATCAGTTGTGAAATCGCCCCTAATTCTCGCCCTTTGTTAAATAAATGAATAGACACATCTAAATGGGAAATTTGTGATAATTCTGCATGTAAATTGTCAATTGATGTTAAAGACTGAGAAGTAAAAATAGATGAAAATAACTATTATAAGTGAAAATTTTGAGCAACACTCATATAAAAAGTGCTTATCAGTGTTAAAATGATACAGAATTTCAGATCATTAGTAAGACCATATAAAAATCATATCGGTCGTAAAGGCATTGTCAAAATTTGAAAATCGATAGTATGCCTAAATAAAAAATGCAAATAAGTAGTAACACCAGTGATAAAAGTGCAAATTGGTGGTAATACAATTAAAGTTCAAATAAGTGGTAAAAATCGCACCATGGTACAAAATGGTGATAAACCATATTGAAAGTGAAAATACGTGGTTAAAACACTCTCTCTTGAATAAAAATCGGTGGCAAACTCAGTTTAAAAGTGAAAATCCATGGTAAAAACAATAGCAAAACTCATAAAATTGTCCATTTACAACTGGAAACTTCATTTCCTTGCGTGTGCCCTTTCCCTAATCTATCAATGTGATCTCAGAATCACAGATGAAGTCAGTAATCGCGCAAAGGCGTCTGTGTACCTTAAACTAGAGTGAAAATTTATTTTCCTTAAGTTAATTTTCAGCTTAATTTAATTGTAAATAGATAATTTAGGCCTCGAATTTGATCATTAAATAAACCAAATGACGCTGCCAGTGACCGCTTGCAATCCCAGGATGGTGACACTTGGCAACCTCACGCCATTTGTGGTCGATTTATACTGATATTCACAGTAGAGGTACTTATTATTAATCCCACAACAGTTGTCATCATCGTTCTACACCAAGTGCCATCCTTCAGATCAATCTCCAGGAAAACGCCCCATCCACGTCAGCTTCAAGTCCCCTCACTTGAAGAAGCCAAGGAAAATTCTAACCGTAAACGTTATTAATATAGACTAAATGTGATCGTGTTTACTTAATCAACCTCTCCACAATCATCCTAATAAGGAGAGTATTTCATATGAGACGGGCCATTAGGCCATGTCTTATTATTCTATTTTATAACCTTCATGTTTATTAATTCCCTCATACGTATTTTCAACGCTATCAATATGGATGTTTTCGAAATTCCTCGTTCATGAATTTAGTTAAGAATCCTTATCTTTTAATTTTTTCAAATCCCATTCATTATTTATCTAGTTGTTACCGGGAATAAAACTATAGAGGAAAAGGGTCTATTATAGAGGCATACATCTTCAGAATGGGTAGAGGAGAAAAAAAATATTCGTCCGACAGTGAAGTAATTAAACGCTTTGTGCCTCCAGAAATTCATTTTGGAAAACAAGATCGAGGCGATAAGACACAAAAAGACCATTTATTTACAAAGACAGGATATTGGGGATGCGAAATTTTCACATACTCGAAATGTAGAAAGGAAATCACTATTACGATTTATTTATTTTCTAGATATAAAATAAAAAGGCTCATTCCAAAAAGGTATGAAAAGAAGGAAGTAATAAGGGGTTGAAATTGAGTGTAAGATGCAGAACCCTACTACTTTAAAAAAAAGTATTTTGTGGGGCAGATAAGGACCAGAAATAGTTGTCTGTGTGGCTGAAAAAGTAAAAATGTGAATCTCATATTAGAAAGTTAGCAGCGAAAATTCCCTTCAATAAAAAAATATGAACTGTGCATTTATAACTGGAGAAACATCCATAATATTTGATGAGCACTTCCTTGGTATAGGCCTGGCCTTAGTGCAGAAATCGAGAAGCGTTTAGTGCAAAATAATGAGGCGCTTCTAACATATCAAGCGCCTGTGAGAAACTGTAACGCACATGAGGCTTACAGAGGCCTACCTAATTGTGGAAAAACCTGAAATCAAAACGTCCTCAATGCGCATCTTGGTTACCTAGTACTTCACTTGTACAACAGGCTAGATAGTGCGGGAATTCGTGTCGATGATGAGAATGTCCCATTATACACCGGCATGTTGTACATAAATGTTCTAAATGCTTTGTGAGGGACGTAGGCTTTCGGTTGCCTTTCTACACATGACTTGCACCAACGTACACTGACATACCAGTGCGACCAATAAAACATATGGCTGAGATTCGCTTGTCTTTATAGCGAGCGAGAGAGCACAACGAACATTCTCCCCGCTACCCCCATATAAGAGCTGTCATATTTCCTTCTCTTTCTGCCAGAAGTAAAGTTGAATGGTATATTAGATTTCTCCAAATAGAGGAAATGCTAAATCTCCCAATTTGAAACGGTGACTTATGCCCAAATCCTAATTTTAAGAAGCATAAAACCGGTATGGCAGGGGCAAACACAATCAGTTCAGAAGTATCGAGCTAAAGCCACTTTATCGCAAGGAGAGAAGCCTCCAAGTAACGTCTACCAAACAAGAATTTCTATCTCGTTGGGAACCATAGTAACGGTCCGCTGCTAACCACTTTCTGACTAGATTTCAAAGTCGCAGGTAATCAATTTATTATCGTCGATGCAAATCAAACAGAAGATATATCTCCATTTCCCGGTCAGTTTACGATCGCATTTCCAGAATCTTCACCGAAATTAAATGCCATTTAATTCACTTTGCAAGACTTTCACCAACAATTATTGTTTCACAGTGCCTAATGTGAAGCGAATAATAACAGTGCAACTATTAAATTAACTTCCATTTAGAATTGCCGTCAAAATGCATAATTCTTCTTAATGTGTTGTAATATTTTCTCTTATTAATTAATACCATTAAATTTAATATTTTCTGGAATAAAGCACAAACCCCAATCTCTTTCCTTGTAACACCCCGAGTACAACATATACATTAAACGTCTTCTAAATTTTAACTCCCAGCTGGAGGCGAATAAGAGCCAAAGCAAATATGTCTTACTCTCATATACTTTATTATCAGCATTGCCAGTTGTGCCTACAAATTTAGTGTCCCAAACTAGTCACATTTGTTGACCATAATCGGACACAGCTTTATGGTACAAAGTTCCAGTGATAAGTGTAATGTTTATGATGCTTGCAATGGACTTTATACCTCTGTGAAACCCCGAAATCTAAACACCTCAAATAGGGTTAGAGAAGTATAGGGAAGGTATTAGAGAAAAGAAATCAGCATTTGTCAAAAGAATAAGCGAAAAGGTAATATTTTTAAAACACTAACATTATTGAGCTAAATGAAAGGAAGTAGAAGAAATAAGAAGAATAGATATAAAGGCATGTAAAGAAAATGAGATTGAATGAGAGAACATGATAGTGAAACCCTAAAGGCTTAATTGCTCTTGCTAAGGTGGATCGAATAATAAATACACTACTTTTGAAGGATGTCTTCCGTAGAAAATATATAATGAATAAGTGAATAATAGAATTAACATTAAAGTAAAAAACAGCATTGGATTAAGTAGTTCAAAAGTTACGATGACCATGGGCAGGACTTGCTCAAGCGAAATCAGAATTCCTCGATGCATTGGAGCGGATTAGAAAAAAAGTGCATGGCTTGCAATAGGAAGTAATGACCTAAATACCTCACAATGGATTAACAAATGATCTTAATGTAATGGATACGTAATAAAGTGCGCGTAGAAATAATCGCGGCTGGTGCTGACATCAGTGTTACTTCAACACTTGTAATACCCAGGACAACGAAAATAAGAGCAAATCTCACGAACGTGGACTACAGCAGAGGAGGAATAGCACGAGATGGGTGTCGAAATATTTTACGGTAGGTTAATGCGAGATGAAAAATAGTGGCTGCAATGGAAACGTGGAGGAGTAAAAGATGATAATGCGGTCAAATTCTGGCTCGAGGCAATGCTGTTAGGAGAAAGATACTCACGTCGCAAAGAGACATATGGCAAAAACGAATCGGCTTAAGGGACAATGAAGATGTTTTTCTGCGAGTGAGAGGATGGTGATAAACAACACAAAATTATGAGGCTAGATGGTGCAATATCACTAAATGAATTCCTGACTGCTGCCAGGTTTGACTGAGGGGAACCCACGCGGGCCACAAATTAAATCCATCTACGAGGTGCAACCATAGTTTTGTCTAGAATACCCTCATCAACTTCTAGGCGATTTTATACAATTTGAAAAAGAAGAAATACTGTCGCGTATCGAGAGGTAGACCTTGGGCTTTTGAGGTAATTTGCTCTTTCCTAGGTTATGTTGTTTATGTGTGTTAGCTTTATTTGATCTTTATATGTTGCTTGACGTGTGATGGAGGGGAAACCAAGCAATTTAGGTGTGTAGATTTTATTTAATGATTGTTAGCTGTTTGACATGTGGCGAAGCCTAGGAAAGGTTGATTATGTTTGTGGGTTTTATTAGATGATTATATGACTGTTATTCTGTAGTGATTCTTAGATTTTGGAAATTTGTTGGCCTTCAAATGATGATCATCGTTTTTGCCTGATTATAATTTTCTTAGTAGAACCTACTCAAAACAACCTACCCTGAACCATAAATACCACCAGTTTATTTGCTAATTGTTAGCTGCTTCACGTGTGAAGAGGATTAGTACATGTGGTTCTAGTTTGTTGGTTTCATGCGATAGTTATTAATGGTTTGTTTTGCTCAAATTGATAGCTAAGGTCGGTTGGGTCTATTTGCTTTGCATGATTTAAAAGAAAGAATTTTGGAAAGGTTTTTTCCAACGATCTCTACTCATTTAGAATGCATGTTATAGTTCAATGGGGACCCATAGATTAAAGGAGGAGTCGAACCAAGGGTAACTACAGGGAATGGTAGCCTCCCAAAAGTCTACCGAGAATGGGGTTCCATTAGCTGTCATCAGAAGCAAGGAATATACTCAGCTAAGTCCTAACCCTTTGCTATGATGTAATTATTTTATCATTACTTAAGTTAGCGGAAACGATTAAATGCCAGCAAATTATGCATAAAGATGAATGCATTGCGATATCTCACGGCATCCTAGTTTTCATGCCAATAGCGGACAGCCAGGCACAATAAAATCCCGTGCCCCCTCCTACTAGAAAACTACTTCCGTCTCACTGGATAAAAACCTACACGCCGTTATTCAAAAGACATCTTGAATCAACCTTTTATGGGGTTGAGGATAGTGGCTGAGTCGATGAGTGTCGTGGATCTGATAGCCATGAGCGCTTGATGACACAGGTTCGAGTCCATTCCTTTATTTCACCTTCGTAACGCGGTTAAAATAGTTTTCCCTATTTTCTCCGTTTTTAAATCTCTCATTTTCTTTCCTAAGTTTTAAAGGGTCATGTAATTTATTCCTCAGCGTTTTACTGACTTGTGATACCACTTTTCCTTTCCATATCATGCGTCCTGTGATTTTCAATATATATATATATATATATATATATATGGGTCTCACCTTTGTATCATGATTCGCACCACGTCAATGTCGCATGAAATTTAATATTTCTAAAGGAAACTGTTGACCTAAAATAGACCCGCTCCCGTCAGAAAAGGGTCACATGAATATTAGAACAGTGTGAATAAATGATTACATGAATGGCTTTATATACCACAATAACTGGCACCTACCCTTCAATGTAACCCCCTGCTTATTTCGATCATCTGCTCTTGAATTCTTAGAAAACCGTTCTCGCTTCCATGCCTTTCCACTCGTCAAGTTGCTTAGTGCCCATTACGACGTGAAATCTACCCCATTCAAGGTAGGCACCGTTTCACTAAGGCTGTGGGCGCAGATCTTGGGGCTATTTTGGGTGTTGGTGATGATTGGTTGTGGTCGCCATTGGGTCCCTACGACACCAAAGTGTGATTTCTTCTGCTTCTTGGTGTTGTTTCCAGCGCACCGACAGTTGAGCGCAAGACAAATGAGGTCCGACAATTGAGAGCGCCGACAATTGAGCGCACCGACAATTGAGCGCAACCACAATTGAGCGCAACGCCAATTAAGCGCTTATTGCTGATCCAGTCTCAACTACCAGTTAGTTGGTGGTTACTTTTAAGCCCTGCCCAAATCAGACTCGTAGTAGAGCGGAATTGCCTGTGCTAAAGAGCAGAAGCTCTTTAGAGGTTGTAAAGGTAAGCTGACTTTAATTTTATATATACTCGTACTTTTATTTCAATGTTGTGTGTTTTTCCCATTGAGTAATTTTTTTGTGTTCTTTTTAAATTGCACTTTTTTGGTGAACTTACGAGTATATTCAGATTGGTTTGATTGTTACTTCTAAGCTCCGGCGATTTGGTTTTTACTTTATGTGCAATTGCAGTACATTTTCCGAAAGTAACCTGTATTCTGGGTTCAAGCTCAGTATTCACCCGGGAAAGAAATATAAACTTGAAAGAAATAAGTAGGCCCTATATATAGTTTTTATATATCGAATTATTTGACTATATTACCTGCATATTTCTACATTAAACCTTATTCTTCTCTTGTTAAACGCAATAAATATAGAAAATATTTACTTGAAAAAATTATATAAATATTTAAACAATTAAACAATTTAAATGAAAAAAAATTTCATCACTTTTTCAAATCATTTTCTTTTACCTCTCGCCATGGAGAGGATAATATCGGAGAAATTAAAAGAAAACATCTTATATCAAAGATATTCGTATAGACTTGACAGAGTATTGAATTTCCGGTAAAGAGTCATGGCGCTGCGTCAATGCACATTGCAAAGTAAAAAAATTATGTTTTCGACGATCACTACAAATGCAAAGGAACATGATCATGTTCACGAACCAACAAAGTCAACGGCAACATCATCACTGTCCGAACTTCTTCAAATGGCTGCGACAGTGAATAATGAACCCCGTCGAATCATTCAAGGTAGACAAATTAATTTGCTTGGTGAAGCAATCGCTGTCCTTCCAAATTATTGTTCTCTACAGCGTCATCGTAAATGTAAAGGAATCCCAGTTTGAGCACCAAGGGACGTTGCCAACATTACTATCCCACAACAACTTTCTTGCACTTATGCTGGGGAGAACGTTCTGGGAAAATGACACTCTCTGGTCCTGATGACCTTGATAGATATTGAATAAATTTTTGGAAAGGCATTTTTTGTTTCTCAATGGATTTTATCTTATAACTCCTGCGCTCAATTGTCGGTGCGTTCAATTGTCGGCGCCCAATTGTCGATGCGCTCAATTGTCGTCTCACGTTGTTTATATTCTTGTTTATTTGTTTAGTTTGGTTATGTTTCTTTATCTTTAGTTTTTGTGTGTAATTTATTGATAGGCTCTGATTGATTATTTTGGCGACCTTCAGTGATAGTCACCAGATGGTCGCATTTAGTTTATTTTCTTTGCGAATGCTTTGAGAGATCGAATTGTATAGGGTGTGGAATGGAGCCGTCCTGATAGTGGGACTTCAGACACATTAACGGACGGTACTTATATACAGTTTAGATACATGTATTTATGTCACGCAAAGAAGTGGATATGAGGCGAGATATCTGCCACAGAATTTCATTTTGACCATTTCATTACTTTCCTTACCAACTCTCTCCAACTTTATGCAACAAATCTCCTCACCGACAATCAATTGAGCCTTCTCTGAGTGACCATTGAACCCTCCCTGAAGGCTCATTGATCAATGCATGAACCCTAGCTCTAATACCAATAGAACCTTCTGTCGTAGAATAGGCTCTCGACGATATACCATATATAACTATTCGTTGAAAGAATTATTCTAATATTTCGAGTGCGTGGGAATCTGATTGACCGAGGTTATTTATCTTCAATATGCTTAAGAAGCGGAACGGAGCTCAAGCATAATAATATGGTAATCAATAATAAAATAGAGTTTTATTAATTAAACTATCAACAACACACACAAAAAAATGTTTACATAAACGGAGAATGGAAAGGGTCGTGGGAATATCTGACTAATCCGAGGATTAAGATTTGGAGATATTTAAAAAGGGAAACAAATAAAAATTAAAGGGAAGGGATGGTTCGCTAAACCATTTAAAGCACAGGGTAGCGTGGAAAAAAGGTTAGATGATTAAAGGTAATGCTCAGCTTACGTAATTACAAAGTTGTTGTGCAGAGGAAGACGATGCGAAGGAATCTTCGGTCCACTGGCGATTTCCAGCAGAAGGGTTCTTCGAAGGGGTTGTCCTTAGCGAAGGGGAAGGATTGTCTTCCAAGAGTGAGAGCAAAGTGGGGCTCGGAAGTACGAGTGATCTTTGTGACTGCAAATCGGGGATGCTCTAAATGAACAATGGTGGTTATTGTTGAAACCAAGCGTTCTCTTAAAGAACGTTAAAAAGGGGAGAATTAAATTATCCTGAAGTGATGTCTTGGGAATGAGAACCGTTTCTTGACGAACGGGCTTGAAGAACAATGGCTGTTGTAACGTTGTTCTCTTTCTGAACAACAAGGGGGGAGGGTGAGAACCGTTTCTTGTCAACGGGCTCAAAGAACAATGGCTGTTCTAAGGTTGTTCTCTTTCTGAACAACAGGGGGGCGGGGAGAGAACCGTTTCTTGTCAACGGGCTCACAGAACGATGGCTGTTCTAACGTTGTTCTCTTTCTGAACAATAGGGGGGGGGGGCCTCATTGACTTGGCGTCTCGAAGGCACGAACCTTGGCACTCAAGGGATATTGTCCTCTTCTAAACAAGAAGGTGGTTCTCGAGGTAGAGAACTGCTATGGAGCACAAGGAAGACCGGATCGGCGTGATGCCTCGCGAAGATAATCTGAATCTGATCTGCTTCAATCGGGGAAAGCTATGTATAAGTACCCGGAGCCGTCTCCATTGCGTATGGGATAATTGAGTGGGGGAATGCCCCGGTCGCGCCTGGGAAAATACCTTATCTGCCCATAAGCCTAACTCAATCTGGCGAGATCGACGTATGGCGGTGAAACGGGGGAATGAACCTACTTGATTAAATATTGGCTAAGGTGGGCGATAACACGCTCTGCTTCCTCTTGCAGATGCACGTGGGTAGCATGTGTTTGTAAACATGTGATAGCGGCCGAATTTGAGCGGCCTCAGACCGTTCTATCACACCCCTCCATTCCAGGTGAAGTTGTTACTTCGAAAAAAAGAGAGAAGGGACAACCATAGAGCTCCGTTGTGGAGAACTCGCTTTCTTGCACCGACCGTACCTTCATGCACCTAGCTAGTATTACCTCAATACATATGATTATGTTGATCTTTTGATTATAGGGGAAACTAACCTTTAATACAAACTTAAGCATAAAAGAGACATTGAACAATGAAATAATATAAAATTAGTTCATATGGGACATAAGAATTTATACGTAATTTAATGGATACAAATATATACACATACGAGAAAAGAAAAAAGACATTGAGGCCCAAAATTTAGACATATACATTATCTAATTATATTACAGGAGAATCTAATTTAAGTCGTACAAGACGGTATATACATACATGGAGATCCTAATCCTACGAATTACAAATTAATCTACACTACTTGGTAACGCATTCCTACTGAGTGCGTCAGTGACCTGATTATCGGAACCTTTTATGTAATTTATCTTAAATTTGTACTCTTGCAAGAGTAGACTCCAGCGCATAATTCGGCCGTTTGAGGGTCGTACATTCTGAATATAGGCCAACGGGCGGTGGTCAGTTCCTATCTGAAATTCTTTTTCTATCAAATACATTTTAAACTTGTCAATAACCCAAATAATCGCTAGAGCTTCCTTCTCTATAGTGGTATATCTCTTTTCACGAGGTAATAACTGGCGACTAGCATATGAAACTGAATGACTCGTTCCGTCATCCTCATATTGAAGGAGTACACCTCCAATGCCCTCGTTGCTCACGTTGGTCTTAATCCCAAAGGATTTTTCCGGGTTGGGCAACTTCAAAATGTGGGCAGAAATGAGCTTACTCTTGAGCTGATTAAAATGAGAAACAGCGACCTCATTCCAACGTAGTCGATCGGGGGAATTCTTTCTAAAAGGTTCCTAAGGGGCGCCGAAATTGCAGCGAAATTCGGGCAAAATCGCCGATAGTAAGAAACTGATCCTAGGAATGATCTTAATTGCTTCTTAGTATTCGGAAGGGGCATGTCGGTGATTGCCATAATCTTGTCCTCCTGTGGACCTAACTGACTTTGTCCTATTTTAAAACCCAAGTATTTTATGGTTTCGTGGGCCAAATGGCATTTGCTGGGGCCAATGGTGAGGCCATTTTCGCGCAGTCGCTCGAAGAGAGCTAATAGGGTGGTTAAATGATGATTCCATTCACGAGTAGCGACGTAGACGTTATCGAAGTAAAAGGAGACATTCGGAAGTCCATCTAACAACCTTCTCATGAAACGGTTATAGTTACTACGAGCGGTCACGAGGCCAAAAGGAATGCGATTAAATTTCATTAAGTTTTTCTCAGTTGCAAAGGCGGTATATGCTTTCACATCGGGCCGGAGGGAAATTCGGTAATACGCTTTGCACAAATCAAGTTCTGAGATGAACTTGGCGTCTTAAAAAAGGTGGAGGTTTTGATCTACCAACGGGTAGGGCTCGGCGTCGAACACAGTTACCGAATTTAACTTCCGGAAGTCGATGCACATCTGATAAGAGCCATCAAGTTTCTTGACCATGACGATTGGGGAACAATAACTAGAGGTGGAAGGGTCTATTATATCTAAACTAATCAAATTATCGACTTCGGCGTTAAAAGCTTGGCGTAAATGAATCGGCATGGGATAGGGTTTTAAACGGACAGGTTCTAAGGTCGTTAATTTAATATCATGCTCGAAACTAGTAGCGCATCCAGGCTTCCCTGGAATAACGTCGTCGAACTGACATAATAGTTCTTGTAGCTGATTCTTTTGATGTGGTGTCAGCTGCGCGTCGATATCCAGGTCAGGGGGTTCAAAAGACTCGCTGGCAGGAAAGGAAGAGGGTAATCGGCATCAGGTTGGATGCACACTGTCTGTATGACATTAAGGGACTCCGCGGGGTAATCCTCTTCAAGCGCCGATGTTTCATCCAGTGCTACGAACTTATCTCCATGGGCGCGTCGGTGGTACTTTTTCAATAAGTTGACGTAGTAGAGCTTATCGCCTGCTGGGGTACCAATGAGGTAATCTACCGGTCCTCGTACCTCGCGGACCGAGTACGGACCTTTCCATTGGCTGAGTAATTTATTACTCGCTGTGGGAAGGAGCAGGAGTACTTCATCACCGGGCTTAAATTTCTGATCTTCCGACCTAAAATCCTGGTTAAGGATCTCCGAGAATTCGGACGGTATCGGGGTTCTGAGGGGGACGGGCTCCTGGGCTTCCTTCTTAGCTCGGCCTCGAGTAAGGGCGGCCTGGGACACAGGGTCGGAACTTACTTGAGGGCTCTGTCCTATAAGTACGGAACAAAATTGTATGGGTGATTAAATGACTTCATCCCAGCCATCATAATACTGACACTGCAGGTAAAATCTAACGACGGGGAATCGGTTTGCCCGCCCAAGGTAGTCATGTAGCACCGCAAGTTTTTCATGGTTAGGGTCCACTGGGGGAAGGAGCTCGTCGGACACGATGAAACACGTGCATCCTGTGTCCATGATGAGAGTAGATACACGGCAGCCGTTCACGCTGCCCTCCTCAAATTTTAAAGTTCCCGGGGAACTTTTATCAAAAATAAAATTTACCTGGTGGCCTGACGGAGGAGGAGAAGTAGATGCTTGGGTCTGCACCACCGGGGAAGCCGGGGTGGCATTAATCTGGTGAACTTGGTGGGCTGGTCCGCTTTTAAGCCTAGAATTTTGGGGGCAATTACAGCCTGGGAAAATACCTTATCTGCCCATAAGCCTAACTCAATCTGGCGAGATCGATGTATGGAGGTGAAACGGGGGAATGAACCTCCTTGATTAAATATTGGCTAAGGTGGGCGATAACGCGCTTTGCTTCCTCTCGCAGATGCACGTGGGTAGCATGTGTTTGTAAACATGTGATAGCGGCCGAATTTGAGCGGCCTCAGACCGTTCTATCACACCTTTGATTAATACAGAGTGAAGGGTCCCTAAGTGTCCAGTTGGTCACCAAGTTTACACACATTTGAACACTGAATCATCAGCCATTGACAAATCAACCATTGTTAAATGAATGATCATCTATTTTATCCAGTCTGATCAATCATTATACCATGACTGATAAACCATTGTGTTATGACTGATCATCTATTCTGCCCTGATTGACCATTCGATTCTACCTTCTTAAAAAGGTAATCCAATGGATATTACCTCGAGCATGGCTGCAACCATGCTACATTACCTTTTAAGTTGTCTCTAACTTATTTTTTGTGCAAAATCTTTTTTCAAAATTTCTATATATCTACTTTTTTTTCACTATCATAGAAATTTTTAATATTATAATAATCTTAAGCTGTATTTTACGAATATCTTCTAGAGCGGCTTATAAGACTATAATCAATTTGTTTCCAGGGCCACAACCATCGGCGATGACCTCGTTGATTGCTTGTTGGAAAGATCTTTAAATTGCACCACCCCCTCTCCCCCTTCCCATTTGCGCCTTTGTATGGGAAAATTCAAAAACTCTTCAATGTAACTAACTCTGTAGTACTTCATGATCAGAGATGTGAGAAAAAAATATTTTTGCATGTATAAAATAACCTCGGGTAGGAATTATTAAAAACTCAAGGAATTATTAACAACTCTTTATCCGCATCTTTAGTTGAAAGCGATCAAAATGGTTAAAAAGTACAACTATATTCACATTATTTCTCAGTTTTGAATTTTAACTTTTTCTCTCCTATTTCCATAAGCGGTTAATTTTGAAATATATTTGATTAAATTTGATACTCGCTTTCTCCAGGTCTTATTTATTTAATAAATAAGTCACGATTAATAATAAGTATCAAATAAGTTTAGATAAAGTACTCAGTTAGCGAAAAATTCTTTAAGCACCGAGAGCTTATATATGAGAAGCTCATCTGCACAAACAAATGTCGTTTGATAAATATCCCGATTTGTGACAAGGCCAACTATCTCTCTCACACTGCAGAAGTTTGTCGGTTACATGAACCCAAGTGATAAAGAGGCAGCTAAATTCTGTAAGAACCTCTGTCAAGTCATTCCTCTAACTCTGAGAGATTCATCAAAAGAATATCTCCTCTTCCAACAGCATCGAGGCATCACTCCACTTGAGGGAGATATGTTTCTCTTCCATGATTCCCATTAATAATGCAAGAACCATGTACATAACCCCTCATGTCCCACTTTGTCCAAGGGTAATATTAGTCACTCCCCTCATGGCTCACCATAAACCAGAGGAAATAGGAGACCACCGGCATAAAGCAATAACATGTCTCTCAGTTCTGGTGCGAGGCCAAAACCAGATTCTTTTTGCCTTAGTTTTAGTGTCTGGGATCTTTGACACCATTTTCAATATGCCATTTTTAGGTATAAAGAAAAGTAATTTCCAGTTTCCTTGATATTTTTTTAATATCTCATCTGGCACCTGCCTTCTAGGGCATAAGTCGCCGTACTCATCGTAGACTAAATCTAGGCTATATTAAAAGCCAAATAAAATAAAGAAAAAAAATACAAACAGAAAAAAAAACAAAAAACAAAAATTGGAAACATAGAAAGCGATCTCGGTCGAAGGAAAAAAAGCCGCTCTCCGCCGGCGAAGAGGCATGCAATCCATAGTCAAATATTAAATATGGGGGAAAAGGTCGGCCTCCTCTAAAAAGTCTAAAAGTCCATAGGTCGGTGTGCACGAATCCGTCCCGATTACAAGGGACAGGCGGTCGTGACCCCGCCCATCCCGGTACCGGGACAGGTAACGTGCGCGAAGATCACCCAGACTGGCACATTCGACAAGAATGTACCGAACACTATTCTTGTGCCCATCTGTTCTTGACGGCTGAGAGGCACATCTGCATTATGTACGGAGAGCCTAAGAAACCCATCGGGAGTCGTCTGAATTGAAAACGAGGTTCGTCTATAACAAAACCGAAGGCGTGCCAGGCAAAACGATGCATACGGATGTGATAGAAACCATCCTTTAAGTCCAGCTTAATCGCGAAGTGGCTTGGGCTGCCCGAGTTGAACAGCCGACGAATGGAAGAGAATTGAAAATAATGAGAAGGGGGGGGGAGCTTAAGAGGTTGGTGTCATGCCGTACACCATCCTGGCGATGCCCTTGGGTTTAGATACCCCGAAGATCCGGGATGCCTTGCTGACTGTTCTTCCTTTTTCCACGATGCCGTGAGCGAGTAGCTGCTCCGCTAGGGGGAGAAACGAGGGTGAGGATGGGCACCAGTGCCTGTAGTCTCGGGTGAGGTAGATATTCACTCATTCCTTCGCAGAGGCCTACAAAATGTGGTTAACCAAGAGAGTCTGGTCTAAAGAGCCTGGTGGGACATCGTCCAAGCGGGCATCTGGGTCCAGATGGGCATATCAGGATTCTAGGAGATCCATTTCCAAACTTACCCACTCTTGGTTTTTCTCACCCTCTTGTCCTTCGTTGAGTTCTCCTTGTCCATCGGCATTTCTGCGATCCTGTACGTCGTCACGATAGTTGCTTTCGTCCCCGTTGTTGTTGCGGTTGCCAGCCATGATGTCTGGTAGATCTCTATTGACATATATCAGCACATCTCCCATTTCTGAGGGGTGTGTAGATGATGAGGCAGAGGATGGTATCCAAGGCGACGGAAGCTGTATATTTATAACTGCGGGAACCGCTAGGCCCAATTGGGGAATAACGGTGACCGAGGTGACCTTGAAGCGGGAGGAGTGGCAATGTTAATACCATCCAGTTCCTCGAGCTCGTCTCCAAAGAAGTCCCGCAGAGCGTCCAGGGCGTGATTTTCAGGATCCTCGGGAACCCTTAAGTCCAGAAGACGAAAATCATCTATAGCCACGTTGATAACCTGGGAAATAGAGCGGATGAGGAGAGGGGGGGGGGCTTACTAGACTTAGTCTTGGAATCTCACGTGAAGGCGTATCTGAAGAAGATGATGATGAAGTGCCAAAGAGGTTGTCTCGGGTGATCGGAGTAGGGACGAAATTCACGGAGGAGTCGCTTGAAAAAAAATTTGAATTTCCTCAGAGTCCAGAGTGAATGGCGCCTCAGGAAAAGACCCATTAGGCAACGGGCTCGGTCCACTTAGATGCGTCTACTCCAGTCTAGGCCTTCAACGACGTCTTTGAGGAAAGAGCGGGCGCGCGCGAGCCCGGCCTGCATTTGTGCCTCCACCTCATCGGCTCATCTGGGGGTTCCACGATCCATAGGCCGGAGGTGGTCTTCGTTGTTGCCACGAGGTTGAAGGTCGCGACAGGGAGCGTTCACTAATGTTGATTCTTATTGGAATTTACCATTGTTCCCTGAAGTCGTTTATTGCTGTTGTCCAACCGTGCTGTCACACGATATGGTAGAGCGTAAAACGCTGGTGTAGGCGATGATAGTCTTCTCGACCAAGATTATTCCTGAAAGGAAATAGCGACAAGAGAACTTGTACCTGCTCTCTATCCCGTGTTTTGAAACATGACACTTAAAAATTATTACGGCGGTTGTTCGCGACCTGACCTCAATCGTTATAAACGTATGCAGTTATGTCAGAGCGCTTTGTCATTCGCTAAAAAATCACAATCCGCTCTTCGAACAGAGCACCTCGCGTTATCTCCCGTACCAAGCTGTGTATTTCAACTAGCGCGGCCGTGGAGCCAGACATAGCGCCTGGTAGAACCCCGCTGACTTCAAACAGAGGGGATACGGCGTGAAAACCAACCCCCTCTTGGGACATGGAGCCATCCGGATACACTGGCACAGTTCTACCATGACTCGAAGTGTGCTCCAAAAAGGCCAAAAGCAATACTCCCAGCGCTGAAGAAGCTTTTGGAGCAGAGACGCAGCGACAAATAGTCAAAGTTTGTATCTTCCTTAGGAGCATCCAGGGGAGAACTCGGGGTGGCACCAGCCTGAGATCTACACTGAGCTGTCAAAGGAGTTTTCTAAGGTTAAACCCAAAGGGTTAATGGTATGAGTGGTGTCTCTCGGTGGCATAGATGCATTCGAGATCAGCTGCGGATGCACTGAGAGCTGTTGGCGACTGAGGGAGGCGCCAGCTCGCGCGTATAGGCGAATGTGCACTGTGCACGGCGCAAAGCGAGTGGCATCTCCCTAGCATCGACCGATGGGTAGATAGGCCCTGGGCCGATGGGCCCTGTCATCCCTTGCCCCCCAAAGGGGCTTGGCCTCGTCGAGCCGCTTCCACCGGAAGTGGTCAATTATGGTGCGCTCTCGATCAATTATTAGCCGCTGTCGTGCTTTCTTGGCAGTCACCTGTGAAAGAAAGGTATAAGGGAGTCGCCCAAGTGCAACTACAAATAAGGGGTTGAGAGGGAGCCTCCTGCACCCGTAGGCCTAGAAGAGGAGTAAACCTCTTTTGTGATCAGAGAGGTTTGGAGGGTCGCCTGAGAAAGCACATGGAGGGATCGCCTTTTCTGTTGTGGAGCTGCCCGAGAACGGCTCCGATGGTGGTAGAGGGGGAGTATTTTTAAAAAATTCATCATCGGGTATGGTGACCTTATTAGTATCACGGGATAAAAGCGCTAATCAGCCCCACCCAGTAGCCGCTCTGCTAGGGGTGAATATGGGAAGGGAAAAGCCAGCTGTCGCTATTTGCGACCACACCTCCAGCCAAATAGCCATGCAGCCCTTCGGCATGGCGCCTCTACTTTGGGCTAAGTGTAAAATTGATATAATGTGAAAGGAGAGAGAAAGGGTATGTGATGAAGGTGAGTGTGGGGATGAGGTACGTTGTTAAAAACCCACGAATCCAAACTGGTGCTCAGAGGTGAGGGAAAGTTGTCACCTACCAACCAGCCAAGATCCGGGATGGTTGGGTGAGAAGAAGCTGGTCAGTGTCTACACTGTGAATTGGAGGCCGTTTAGAGATAGTTGTGGGAGAGGTTGTATGAAAAGTAAGGAAGCAGGGTAAGAAGAAAAGGTATCAGAAACAAGGCGAAAAGGCTAAGCTGGACCCGAAAGGGTGCTGAGTCCCGTCAGCACGGCGGCCAGGAAAGCAAATCGCCGTGCTATTTACTCGGTAGTTCTTCATGGGAAGACCAAAGGGCTATTATGGCCGAATGTGGTACGTCTCAAACCAAACCTCTTTAATAGTGCTGAAAATTTTTTTAACAATTTACACTCATTTTAGAGCTAGTTAGAGCACGAAAATATAGTGTTCATACATTGTGATTACTCGTATTTTGCACAAATTAGGAATCGATATTATACCATTAAACTTAACAATAAGTCTTGTATATTTTTTCATTAATTCCTTCTTTATGTAGAATAGCAATTTAAACCTTTACCATTTCGCTTAATTTGCATATATATATATATATATATATATATATATATATATATATATATATATATATATATATATATATATATATATATATATATATATATATATAGACCAAGTGAATCACATTTCTCACTGCCCCCACCAATAGCCAAAAATAGTCTCAATTAACTCTTTTCTATAAAACCGAACAGAGGTCTTGAACTGAGTAGTTTAGTGCTTTAATTACCATCCAGATTTGGGCCGTGGAAAGAGTAAGAAGATATAATAAAGAAAAATAAAGAAAAGAGAGGGACAGAAATGACATATTGAGAAAATAGTGAAGCAGAAAAAGTAACAAAACTGACTTACAGATTTTGTAGGCAAATAAATAAAGAATAACATCGGCCAGAGAAAATATTACCCATATAGAGAAATAGATGAAGAACCTATGAACTTAGCTTACAGGCAAAACTCTTCATAATCCAAAATTCCTTCATTACATTTTTACGGTTGGGCGGATGTAACAGGTTTATTGCCTCTACTACAACCGAAACCTGGTAGAGCAGCACCTTCTACAATCTCAGTGCCCTGAGAGAAACTGGCTCTCTCTATAAGGCATTCTTGTGCGTGTCGTAGGTTAACCACGCACACTTTACACCAGATTAATATAGATGTCGTAGGTAAACCCTATCCAACTTTCACCAGTTTAATATAGATGTCGTAGAATAGGGTAAAGTTTACCCTTTCTGCTTTACGAGTGCGTGGGGAGTTTACAATATAAACAGAGTGCAAATTAAATGAAAGTAGCTTGGCCAATAGTCGACTATCTTGGAGTTCCGGGATAGCAGAAAAACGGGAACAAAAATAACTTTAATAATATGATTTTACAAGGTTGAAATGAGTTTTAGAAAGAGCTATACACCTACTATATTTACACGTGTCTTCAGCAGCTAATGGAAGAGACGTGGTGAGGACGATCACCGGACAAACAAACGGACAATATTGACCGGGGAACGTTTGAAATACCTTTAACGTAAACTAAGCCGATGATGAGGTTTAGACTGGAGAGGAGGGGGGTACTTGCACAGGAGAGGTGTGTGTTCCTGTTACCTCGAATATTTGGTTCGAGGGAGTAATCCTTGCCCTGGCGCAAAGTTCAAACAATAGTCTCTGGATAATGAATATTACGGGGGAAAAATTTTATCTTGCTTTCGAGTAACACGAATCGAGATTGAGCGCGCTGCGTTCGAGGAGCGGGGGAAGCGGGTCGAGGTAAACTAACGTGAATTAACGAGAATACCGGGAGCTTTAGGGATTCTGAGAGAATTGTGCATAGTCCAACGGGATGAGAGTAGCGGGTACCGACGGGGGCGGACGGAGGCTACTGACGAGGCAAGTAGGACGACGGATACTGACGGGTCAGGAAAGTCGGCGTACACTGCCTTTCAACTCTGGCACAGGAGGATTTATAAGGGTCAAATAGAGTTTTCCCTCCTCCATCCGAAGGGGAGGGTTCTAGGGTCAGACGCCTTGGCAGAGATTTCTTGCCTTTTCTGTTTTTACCTGCAGTGAACTAAATTAAATCAGCCTAAACTGGTTATAACTGGCAATGATCACTTGCAGAAATAGTAGAAGTACAACATAGTATTTTTAATTGATAGATCTCTTAAAAAATATATTACAGACCAGGAAAAAAACACATTAAATACCCACCTTTAATATCTGTTGAGCAGAAGTAGCAATCCGTTGAATGGTCCTTTGACTCCATCCAGACCATAGGCACGCCAAACATGAGGCCAGACCATTTGCCATTCACCCAGCGAAAAAGGGAAATTGTACACATGACACAACATATGTGAGGCACCGGGCGTTCGCTCTGGTCACCCACTTTACATCTAAACTACAACTCAAAGTTTCTTCACATGTACTTACCTTAAACCAATGTCTAATATTCAATGTACACTAATCAATTTTTGTAACATTTAATTAATAAATTGTTATAAAACGATGTTTCATTTCTTTAATGCTATTTATGATGAGAAATATTAACAACAAGAGGAAGAGTCCCTCCAATAACCTGTGGAATTTTGTGATAAGATGATAAATGGTTATTTCATTGATAGTTTCCCATGGTTCAAATCACTTACAAGTGCCTTTGAATGGTAAATGAGGCTTCTGCCACTAGATGGCGCCACCCAGCGCCAAATCCAACGGCAGATTTGAAATCTCCAGGGTGAATAACCATATGTCCCATGGTCAATAGGGGTCATTTCATGGCTCTAAATGGATGCAAGTGAACTTTACTCCGTTGAAAAAGAAGCGACGCCTAGACCTGGCGCTTTACCGCAGGTAAAAGTCAATCAAAGATGTCCCGAAAATGAAATCAATTGAGTTATAAGATAGGATTTATTTTTTAAATCAAGTTAGCACAAAAACGTTAACAGATCGGAGGAGACGAATGTCATTTTCGGATTCAGTCGCGCAAAATTGTCTTAAATCAGTTGAAGAAACAGACGAATTTAAAAGATTTTTTAATCCCCCCCGGATTAATCGAAGTCGAAGTTCTTCAGAATTTCGATTACGAGTGATAAAGAGTGGAATGTGTAAAAGTTGTGGTTTCATTTGAACGTAGAAAAGATGCAGGTCATCTTTTTCCATAAATATGAATGACATCACCTCCAAATCATGTGGTCATTTTTTTCCATAAATATGACATCATGCCAAAAATCATGCGGGTCATCTTTTTCCCATGCATGTGACGTCAAAATCATTTGGATCATCTTTTCTTCCATAATATGATATGCCAAAATAATACAAGTCATCCTTTTTCCATAAATATGGGATCATGCGGGTCATCTTTTTCCCATTAATATGGCATTATGCCAAAATCATGCGGGTCATCTTTTTTCCATGAATATGGCATCGTGCCAAAATGATGCGAGTCATCCTTTTCTATGAATATACGACATACCCAAACCTATCAATATGTATTCGCGAAGAAAATATAGAGTTCTTCTCCACCAGTGGGTATTTGGAGGGGTATGACGAGAAACTCGTGAGGGTTTCTCAACGATGTTCCATCACCCAACCGCCAAAAGGTTTTCGAAGAATTGATAAGGCTTCCAATTTCCCCTGATTCTACAAAAATAAGTGTACGAAAATCTTATACATTTTTCAGGGTATATTTTTAAACATAAAACCGTCGCTCATATTCTCGATTAGATAGTAATACTTCCTCGAAATCCTCAAGAGCGATACACGATGGCGCAGTTTAACTCTGATAAACACCAACTATTACTTCACATAACCTAATGTTTGCTAAAATCCAAACGCTAAACATTTTCATTTGTGTACAGACGCAGTGTAACACAAAACCAAAGACCTACAAACCAAAGGTGGAGATGGCACGACGAACACACCCGGAATGAACTGAGACAGGATCACAATATGGCTTATATGGCAAAGGCCGTTTCCCATTAATGCTTTAATATTCATTATAACTTCAGCTGGCTACATTCTGAGATGATGGAATAAATAGGACAGTTTTCAGAATTAAATTAGTAATTGGCTGCTTATAGGTAGTCACATGGGGTTAATTTAGCTTGATGCAAAATCGGTTAGGGGCTCTGAACCAACTACCAATGCGAGGATAATGAGAAGAGCGCTTCCTTTGATATTTGGCATCCTCGCAAATAGCAATTTTCGTCGTAAAGAGCGATTTCATTTTATAACCTTTTTATGGGGTTTCTTTTGAAGTTGCGGCATCATTTGACTTAATGCGTTTAACTTCGTAACGCTTGGGGATCATCGTCAACCTTATACTATGAGACATCGCATAGATAGACATTATATGCCTATTACGTTCTTGTATTATATCAAACCACCCAAGTTTTGGGGAGGAAAAATGCCCAATGCCCATCTTTGTCTAGATTCTCTCGAGACAATAATAGGCAGGACATAATTGGCTTTTATAAAAGCTAAACCAACGAGGGCATATCGTTATGCTATGCTCATTATTTACCACCACTTTTCCTTTCTTCTTCTTTAATTTCCTCATATTTGTGCCCAAAGTAAGGGAATAGGCTCGAAATAGGTCGTGCCCTGCCCTCGTTATTCGAGGACCATGGCGTAACTCCTCGCTCCAGAGAAGAGTCGCAAATATCATTTATATTTACCATTTAAATGAATAGTTGCAGGATGGCAACCATAGGAATAGTCCTTGTCAAGAAAATGCCATAATTAACATATTATCTCCATAGCACATAAGCGTAGCATGAGCAAATGGTACAGCTGACATCTAAAGGATTGTATGACACTCCGACACCAATACCCGCCGTAGATCTGCTACTATATCATCCAAATATTTTCCTTCGCTCGATAGTCACTACTTTTTTAGTCAGATTTCGCCTTACAAGATGTCTGCTTTAGATGCCTTCGTTGGTTTTCGCTTTAAATTAAACTTTCTTCATCGCAAAAGAGGAAGAAAACCCGGGAAAAAGAGGGGGATTACTTGCGTCAAGGCGGGGGGTGGGTTCAATCCAAGCGAGCAAGGGCATAAAATGTCAGCGTAGGTGGGGGACTGGGCGCCCATTTGGCGGAAGCGCTGACCCATCTCAGCGGGAGTAGGTAGCTCCTGTACAAGTCATTAGCACAGCCAATTATAACTCCGCAATTTTTCCATTACCATTTTTACGACTTACTCCTTCTCTCCTCTGTTCCGGATCCCTGCAGATACTCGTGCCCCCTCGGGGGTACTCATGTTTGCATGCCCCTGCCGCGGAATAGATGCAGCCCCCTGGGTATCCATGCTCGCTGGGTGGTCTAAAAAACACAATACCGGGATACCCTCCCCCCCTCCCCAACTAGCACTGGTCATTGGAACCTTCATACTCACCAGCGAGTGTTATTCTAATCTTTATGTGCATTTCATTATCCTGTCGGAGGATGTAGTGAAGGATGCGAGTCGCGCAACTCGCCTACCTACAGAAAATCATGATAAAGATTAAAGAAATATGCTCAAGCAGCAATGAAATATGCTCACACAATAAAATAAAGCTTAGAACCCCCTAAAATATGCATAGAGAACAAAGAAACACACCACACTCACGTAACAAAAAAGTAGAATAAAGAAGCTCTGAACAATACTAGTATGTTTTGAGAACAAAGAAATTTGCTGACAGAAAAAAACCCTGACTAGTGAGAAATGAGGCATGACCAAAGTGATGACTCTTAAAACAAAGAATGGGTTTATAAAACGACAGATATGCTGAAGAAACAAAGAGTAACCCCTAAGAATAAACATCATTGTATATCTTTGTTTACCTTAAAATAATATTTATTCAAGAAAACAAACATAATCGTCAGTGATTAGAATGGGCATATATGCAGTGCCTGAATTCTGCAGAAATTTAATAAATAGCACAGAGTAGGACTTTTGTAAATCATTAAAACTTGATTTGCTCCAGCCAACGTTGTTTTCGGAAGTATAGTTTGTTTACATCATCATGATCATCATCATGTTCATCACTAACTCTATAAGGGGATTTTTTTGAGTATTTGAATAATAATTTCATCTTAGTTTGGTTATGACTTGTTTCTTTTATCAAAGCTATTTCTAATAATTCTTTTATAATATTAAAAAGCAAAATGGTGAAGTTTAGAAATTAAGATAAGTATCGAAAATTGTGATTTTTTAAAACCCAAAGAATTACAAATGGTGTAGTTCACAAAATTTATTTTTATATATCTTCTTCTATAACTATATTTTAGCAACGTGATATTTTGTAAAGCATGAAATTTAGTTTAGAATTCCTTTTAAAATTATTATAATTGGAAAAGTTCATAAAATTTATAAAAATGTAACTATGGCTGCTTTTTGGGGGGATTTTAAATTTTAATCTTAGTAGTGAAGCGCAAGCTCATCCCGTAGGGGTCAATGGCGAAGCGATTCCCTGGTAGTGTCATATAAATGAACCACTTGTCGTTGCCAAGCAAACCACACAATCTACGCATAGCGTTCTATAGTAAATCAAATAAATAAATTCATCTACGAGTCTTCATTAGGAGAATATTTGAATTTATTCACTAGACAAAGTTTTGCATACAATTGTAGGCTAACAGTGTATGGTATTGAGGCATATTCACATTGGTCGAGTCAGTTTATAGCAAGAAGTGATTATTAAATCAGTTGTTTGACATAAGTAAATATACTTATAGTTTTAATAAAAAACAAATACATTGCCTTTGTTTTTGTCGAAATCTCATTGCCATTATTCCCTTCCTTAGGCTAGAATAAACACAAATGATAATAAAATTGCATTTACCTTCTTTATCTATCGATTGGCGGAAGTCGATTTTTTTTTTTACATTTTAGACTCTGATTTCCTCCAAGTGACGTGATTCTGAGAAGTTGAAACGTAGTTTCTTGGTTTCTTGCTATTTTGAAGTTGATGGAAAGCGTTCGCTCGAGTTTTCTATTACCTCCTATCGCTTTTTATCGGGTAATGAGACCGTATAAGCGGCTTTGATTTTGAATAATGGAGAGGAAAGCATCGGGTTTAGGGCAATAACGAGCGTAAAAATGAATTGGAAAGAGGTCTGCATGCAAAACAGAGTAGAAAGGTAAATGCAACCAAAAAGAATCCTAAATGTATTCAATCAAGTGAGTTGCATCTCGGTGAGTTGCATGTCGGTAAGTTGCAAGTAGATGAAAAGTAAAGTAGAATCAGGAGTAAATTTGTTACATAATTCAATTAAAACAGAATATTCATAGTTATTTTCCACATATTAATCAGAATAATTCTAATCTATCCATAGATACCTTCCTTCATCATAGAATGAGAAAGGTTTACGAGTTACGTCTTCAACCTGTCTTCAGCATCGTAACATTAGCCTCGTATGGTGCCATGTGGAACTAAATAATTTTAAAACACTTTGACTCTTAGTATATATTGATTTAAGGGTTATTTTAGTATTCCCTAGTTCACAGCTTTGATTCTTTCCTCCTAGTCTATAGTCTTAGTCTAGAGCAGGGGTGAGCAACCTTTTTAAGTGTATGTGCCAAAATCTGTCAAATCTTTGATACAAAATATTCCTACCTGCATTACATTAGAATGCCTAATCTTTGACTTCTGCTGATGCATCACTGATGGCAGAGACCTTACTATACTTTTATAAATGCATTTTCCATGGTGAATCCGAATCTACCTTCGGTTTTGCTTTAACATGTACCGTTTTTAAGATATGCCAAAAATTCAAAATGGCCGCCTGTGATTATAAAATGTAGTATATTACTGGTATTGCTTTATTGCATGCATCCTTATTGTACTGCTAAGATGAGCAAACTAGAAGCTTCGTGAGTTCTTGCTAGTTGAAGGGGTATACAGTGGGCGCAAAGGAAATGTTAACATTAAGAATTTTGGATAATTAAGCACAAAAGTACATTTCAAGTTTGTTTTATTGGGTCCTTTTACTTACATTTCTTTACATTTAGTTCTTTGTCATGTTTCCACGGGTATTTAACACCTCCTGGATCCTCTTAAGCATGTATGTTGCAAGATTCTCGAAGTAAGAGCCGTCCATTGCCACCCACAGCTTAATGAGTGTCTCCTTCAGGGTGGGAATCGAGGTGGGCCGGGACTTAGCAACTTCATTTTTCATTTGGTTTCAGGAATTCTATATGGGGTTTTTGTCGGCTAAGTTGCCTGGCCAGTCCAAAACTTCGATGTTCTGCTCATTAAGGAAGTCTTTGACAGCTTGTGCCTCGTGTGCAGAGGCGCCATCGTGCATAAAAAAGTCGCAGCCGTGGAGAGCGTAGAAATGGAGCAGATGTTTCTCCAAAACCTCAGCAATTCTTTCCTTTCATGGTGACGTTCTTAGGGAGGAAATAGAGACCACCGTTGCCCTTCTCCCCACTGAAGCATCCCCAAACCATGACGCCATCGGGGTGCTTCACGGTGTAGCGGTGGTCATATCAGCTCACATCGCTGGGCCGCCGCACCACTTTCGAGCCACTCCTGACGAGCCGAAACTGCTCTCGTCACTTCACATGACTTTTTCCACTGCTCTGGTGTCCAATCTTGATATTTCTTTGCAAAAGCTAGCCGTTTTTTCTTCATACCCTCTGTCAGCAGCGGTTTCTTGGCGGCACGATGGCAGAGCAAACCCACGTCTTTTTGTAGCCGGGGCCGTGATCGTACGAATAGCGACGTTGTGAAGCAAGTCAGGATGTTTCCCCATTAATTCAGCCGCTGTTATCGAAGGGTCCTGCTTCACCTCACACACTATAGAGTATAATTCACTTACATTTGTAACCAGCATGCATATTTTACGCAATTATTTATAATTCGATTTTATGTTTTTAGGTTCCTCATGTGATGTGCATATTATATGCTGCTCCTTCTGCTTTGATCATAAGAGGCTTCAAAATATTTCCACAGAGGAGTAACAATGTCTCGAGAGTGCAAAAATCATCCAGCTAAATTCTACTATGTATATTGGGCATTTTACAACAAAATCTCAGCAGAATACTATCACAAATAATATAAAGAAAATGTACAAACTCTACTTCAGTTGCCCTCTGGGTGACCAAGATAAAGCATGGACACCGCAACAAATTTGTACTTCCTGCTCTAATGGATTACGTGACTGGACTAACAAAAAGAAAGCTTCGATGCCCTTCGCTGTTCCTGTGATATGGAGAGAGCCCTGAGATTATCTCGAAAATTGCTATTTCTGCAGTCTGACCACAAAAGGGTTTCTGCAAAGAACAAGCACCAAATTGTTTATCCAACCATGAATTCGGCGTGCAGACCAGTTTCACATGATGTATCTTTGCCAATTTCAGTTCCACCTGATAAGGACCTCGTACCTAATGATATCAATAATCATAGCAGTACTGAAGGTGCATGCACATTAGATGCGGATATTGAATATGAGGATGCTAACTCTGAGCCAAAGTTATTTACTCAGGAAGATTTGACTGATCTTGTGAGAAATCTGTCACTTTCAAGGGAGAAAGCAGAACTTCTAGCATCTAGACTACAAGTTTGAAGGCTGTCCTTTTGCACAATGGCAATGTAAAGCCTTTTAATCCTATTGGCCATTCCGTCCATGTTAAGGAGATATATGACAATATGGATATTCTTCTTAAAGCCATAAACTACCAAGCCCATCAGTGGTACATCTGTGGTGATCTAAAAGTCATAGGCATGCGCTAGTGGGTATGATAGGAGGATTCACGAACTACTTTTGCTCTCTCTGCCTGTGGGATAGCCGTGCCGCTTCAATACATTATGACAAGCGTGACTGGCCAATTCGATCTACATATGATCCTGAAATAAGCAGTGTTTAGTCTGTCCTCCTGATAGAGCCTCAGAAAATATATCTATCACCTCTTCATTTTAAACTAGGTCTAATGAAAAACTTCGTGAAAGCAATGGCTTAGGACAATCTCAGGGATTCCAATATCTGTGCAAAAATTTCCACAAGTGAGCGCGGCAAAACTAAAAGAAGGCATATTTGTGGGATACAAATCAGGGAGGTTTTAGCAGACACTGACTTCGAGGAGACCCTCACTCCTACTGAACTAAATGCAACGCTAGCCTTCAAGTGGTTATCTGCAAACTTTCTGGGCATCAACAAGTCACCTGCATACAGAGATGGCGTGGAAAACCTTCTTAGGCATGAAAAAAGTCACTTGCATAGAGAGATGGCGTGAAAAACCTTTTTTAATCTTATAAAGAAATGGGATGCCGTATGTCACTTAAAATCCATTTCCTGCATTCGCACCTAGACTTTTTCCCCCAACATCTTGCGGACGTAAGTGACGAGCAAGGTGAACGTTTCGACCACGGTATCAAGACCATGGAAACTCGCTATCAAGGATTTGGGAATGAGAGCATGATGGGAGATCATTGCTAGATGTTGTATCGTGATAACCCTGAGACAAATTTCAACGCAAATCCCATGCACAACGTTTATGAATTCGAGCTTTGACTTATTAGCCCTTCAATCATTGTTTACCATTCTTATACATGCAATATAAGTACCATTAACTTTATGATGCTTGTGAATAAACAAAACATGGCTATTTATCTTTATCATATGTTTACGCCTAAAGAGAATGATATATGTTAAATGCATCATTTTGTGTCAGTTCAACTTCTCAATGCACATGGAGATGATATACAGAAGGCAATTTTTTTCTAGCAATGGCTCTATGCAACCATATATCACCAGTTTCGGCAAAGAAATCAGAGTAAAACGCTACATTCTATTAGCGACGGAGGTTATATTGCGTTTTAGAATATCTCGAAAACCTGATGTGTTAAAGAAAAACTAAAGTTAGATTTTTAATCAGCGAGAAAAATGCCACGAGAAAAGTTTGCTTAGGTCTCTGATGATTAAAAAAGTTCAAATTTGTTGGCCAGTGTAATATACAACAAGTACAGCATGATGTTGCCACATAAAAGAAGTTTGAGATATATTTATTTAGTCTTTTTTAAGGTGAAAATTTGGCTTCGCGTGCCGTTAAGAAGTGGCTGACGTGCCACGTCTGGCACGCGTGCCAAGGGTTGCCCAGGACTGGTCTAGAGGTACACTACACATCTTTCATTTTTATTACGAGCAACTTCGCTTTCCGTATGACCATGTTATAAAGCAAACGGCAAATATACCTTCAAACGTGTATGTAGGAAAAGAAAGTTCTCGGAAATGCATACATTTATAAAAAAAAAGGTCAATTTTTATTTGTTCTCAATCTCTTAATCAGAACGTGTTGATGAGAATAAAACTTCATCGTTTACATGAAATTCAAAGGTAAGGAATACTATGAGGTTTGGCCAGTGAGTCAGAGATATGGCTCAAAAATGACACCTTTTATCCGACAGAAATTGGAAACTAGCTCTGGTCAATCGAATTTTTCTATTTTTTATATCGTAAAAATAGCAGATGGTTATAATGTAAAACTGAATGACTCATTCCGTCACTCGCCGTATAGTAACAGTAGCATTAATTATCTAACCGAAGCAAGATTCTTTGATTATATGTAAGCATAGTAAATCTCTCCAATAACTCTTTAGCGGGTATAAGGCCATTCACACATTTAATGGAAAACTAAATATTTTCATGTAGCATTCTATAGTAATTTAGAGTCAAACAAATATTTTTTTCGTAAAATATTCTTCTAAATGTACTGAGTTTCCTTTACTATCCCTGAGAGTACCAACTCGTTAGTCGTTCTTGAAAGTTATAAACACTTTCTTACGGCGCAATCATTCAAGTTGAAGTTAATTAACCCTTTTCTTTCTCATCGGTGATTCTTTTTCACTTTTCGGTCCATTCACTTTATTTCATCATTAAGTTCGGCTCTGAAGGGGCAAGGCTGTGTGTAACAGTGGTAAAGCCCCTCCTAAATCAAACCAAGACGGGAGTCAAGCCATCTCGACCCTGGTGGTTCATAAAATATTGATTCTCTCTTTTTCTCTCTCCGGTCGTTTTTTGCTCAGTTAAATTTCCGATTCCCCTAGGCAACACATTTTAACATTTTGTTTGTTACAGACATGTAAATAAGTGTATATAATTAGTTTGAGGGCGCTGAATCTGAATTTGAAAACCAAAATTCTCTATCACGTCTAGATTTTGCGTAATGCCAACCCCCCTTTCGCTATTTGTTCCGATTAATAAATAAAAAATCTTTTTATTTTGTAATTTTTTAATTTTTGAGCAAAATTATTTTAAAAGTAGGGGACCTTCCTTCTTTATTCTGGCTTAGGACAGACAGTGTAAATCACTGGCGAAGATACCCCTCTTCCCTCCAAATTTAGGAAGATTTTATTGTATTGATTAAGTTTGTTATTCACTTAAAGTTTAGAGAAACTTTGCTGTAGCCTTCTCGTTTTTCTTTTGTGAGACATCAAAGTTTGTTTTTGTAAAGACCAGCAATAATCCCCCATTATATTTGCATTAAATTTTCCTTGGTATCTCGTCTCCATAACCAAAATTTGTTGATGAAAACGTTTACCATGTTCATCACTAACCGCTCCCAGATTTTAAGGAAATAAATCAAGATGAGAAAGCAGAAAATGCATTTTAAGTGACATTCTACATCCCATCTTTTCATAGGCTTCCAGCATATTGTTTACTATTTCTCAGTAATTTGAAGATTTAAAATTGCCGAGAAAGTCTTGAATAACTTCCACAAAGGATGTTTATGCTTTGCGTTCCTTTTCATTGAGACACAAACTGAAGGAACCATCAGAAACAACTCGGCGAATTTGTGGTCTAGTGAAAACTCCAGCTTCTGTTTTTTCACCAATTAATGATCCTTTGAATTCGTTTTTCAAAGAAAGAAAGCTTTCGCTTCTTTGATCTATACCCTTTACAAAAGTTTTATTAACCCTAATTTCATGTGAAGAGATGGAAGATGAACATTTTTTGGATCTACTAGAGCATCATGCTTAACATTAAATTTGCCAACAATGTGTTCTCCTCTGGCTGTCCATTCTCGCTTTTTATAGTGATTTTTATCATCTCTGCTATCCCATAAACATAAAAAGCACATGTACTTTGTGTATCCCAACTGTCACTTAAGAAGGAGTAATGGGCAATTTGGATAAACAATTTTAGATTTGTTTTTTCTTTGAAAAACCAGTTACATTTGTTAGGCAGAAATTACATACAATCATCAAAGTGATTTGAGGGCTCACACCATATTATAGGAACAACAAAAGGAGTTGCCTTCCAGTATCTGTAGGTTTGCTTCATCGTTACTGCTGTTTCTATTTTTTTCCGTTGTGCCACTAATGGGAATTGCCCACAAACATACACAAAAATAACAAAATATGTTAACGCTGTTTACACCTCCCCGTCTAGAACTTGAAGCCATGACAAGATTTCAAATACTAACTTGAGCAAGCAAACGATACACAATGTGAGATCCTTATCATAAGGTTCTTATCAGAGCAAAATTTTGAAAAACGTTTTAACTTCTTTACCAGTTACCAGTTATCAGTAGCAGAAAGGTTATCACAAATAAGTATGTATTAATCTGAAAATCTGAAAAAAAAACATTAATTAAAATTCAATGATATTTGAGCTTCAATATAGTCTACTTTATATATATCAAAAATGTTAATATATATTAAATATATATATATATATATATATATATTATTTATTAATATAAATTATTATATATATTAATTATATATGTTAAATATATTAAAAATTGCATATTAGTACAATATTGAGCAAAAATGTGAAATGGCTTGAAAATGAAAATGAAAATTACACGAAAATAACACGTGATATGCAAATTCTAAAGGCAAATTTGTAATCAGCACCAAAAAATCATCTAGAATCACCTATTTTCTGCTCTGTAACAAAATTCGTGTTACACAGTGTTATCTTCTCCCTGTCTGTCTAGACCCAACAAAGGGAGAAAGAGGGCGTTAAACATTCTAAAAAATAATCATTAAGTTGGTGCTTCTTCATATCGTAGTCTAGGGGGCTTATCGACACGCGTACAGGTGAGAGATTGCGGTAAAACCCAACCCTCCTACCATAACCTCTTCCCTTCAAGGCTGGGCCATGCCTCCCTAATTCTTTTTGGCTGTTTATTTTTAGTTTGATGTTTGTGTTCGTTTTTTTTGTTTTATTATTTTTGTTTTTTGTTTTTGTCTTTTGTTGGATTGTTTTTAACATCGCACAATTGTAGGCTAAGTTGATTACACCGCCTTTGCCTTAAGTGGCGTTCGCCAGATATCCCTTCAAAGAAAAAAAGTAATCTTAGCATGTCTAACCATAGGAAAGATGGTTAGACATGCTAGGAGCCCATCTGTCTGCCACCGATGAGTGCATCATTACCAAAACAAACAAATAAAAAAAGAAGGTTAACATAAGCTTAATTTAAAATGAGCATAATATTAAAAAAAGTAGATAACAATAACAAAAAATTACGACCGGCAAGAATGCTTCCCTTAGGGAGCAAGGCAGTCACCATTTTAAGGATTAAAGACTATGAAGGAGGAAGGCTCGCGGTATTTGTGAATATTATGAGACTATTCACTAATCAAAGGCGCATTCTTATGAACATATATTTTCATTAAATAAGTTACTTTGGTCTTTTCAATATGGAATAACTTCATTATGCCGTACTTTGCTCTTCTTGATCTTTATGTCTTTCAATGTCCCATTCTCTTGGCTTTTAAAAACTCCCGTTTCTTGTCTCATGCGCTCATTCACGTCAAATTTCTCTTTCTCTTGTACGTATGGTTGTAAAGTCTTCAATACAAGGTGTTTGTATCTCTATTTCTGACTTCAAAAAGTTTTTGAATGTCTGAAATTAAATATGGCGAAAGTCCTAAGATGTTGTTACCACCCACAGAACTTGTATTGGCTCTTTCTTATATATCTAAGGATCAGTTACCACTGAAAATGTAATTACAAAAGTTTGCAGGAAATAAAAAGTCAACGACTTAGAATTCAGATGTCAACAGAAATCAATCCGTTGCTTCGCTCCTTAAACTTCTTTCCTTCCTTCCATTTCCTTTACAGTTGAAGAAATAAGTGAAGAAAAATTACATTTCTTAGATGTCATTATCGGAAAATATTCAGTTTAAACCAATTTTTAAAATATACAGGAAATCCACATATCCGTTCTCCAACCATTATTTTTTCGTTAAAAAGGGTTTTATCAGGAGAATGTATCTACGGCCATTGGTATTTATGATCCGATTTTTATGGATGAGGAAGTTCAGAGGTTAAATAGTCTTTCGCAAATTGGGGTACAGAGATGATTTCATAGATCAGGCTTTATTTAAAGCTAGAAACGTTTATTATGATAGTAACAGCAGGAATGAATCGTAAGTTAAACTTCTTAAACTTCAGGCTAATATTTCTGAAATTTCTAGAAAATACATTCAAGAGGAAATTTAACTAGTCCCTTCGTGTTCTAATAAAGTCTCAGTTTTCCTTAGACATAAAATAACTAAATTCGTAAAGATTGGGTATATTAAATCCCTTCAGTTCGGATTGTCCCCAAAATACATAGGTGAAAGTATGGATTTTAATAGAAAAATTAAAAAAACATAAACATGACCTAAAACTGAGTAACCTTATTGGCAGGCCTAGAGAAACATTGAGAAAAAGAGGATCATCATGGTGATTAAAAAAATTAGACAAATAGCGGAAGCTTTTTATATTTTGAAAGAGAATTCCTTTGAAGATAATAAGACCTCTCATAAGCTAGATCTTTTAACCTTTAGTATTAGAAAAAAGTCCCAAGTACTCTAATCGTTCATATCGAGCGGATGAATAGTGCTTCTTTGTCAACTTCATTGTTTCATTAGAATAGCCATGTTGGCCCTAAATTTATTTATCTTTTCAGACTGAACAGAATAAGTCGTTGCGTATCGAAATTGTAAGTCTTGAATTTTTTAGGTCTTGCGGATTTTAAAATTATTTATACGAGTATATACCAGGCAATGGCTTCGCCACTCTCCCCTACGAGGGGAGCTTGCGCTTCGCTACTAAGATTAAAATTTTAAATCCCCAAAAAAGCAGCCATGGTTTTTATAAATTTTCTGAACTTCGCCAATTATAATAATTTTAAAAAGGAACTAAATTGCCACTCTTTGAAAAAAATCACGCTGCTAAAATATAGTTATAGATAAAATAAAAAAGCAGCCTTACTTAAATTTTAATAAATTTTCTGAACTTCACCAATTGTAATTCATTTTCTTTTAAAACATTATAAATCATTCGATAATCATATTTATTTGTTCTGAACCAAACCATTTTGTTCTTTCAAACTCTAAAGAAATTCTTAGAAATTATCTTGATAAAAAGTTAAAATATACATAAGTCATAACCAAACTAAGATGAAATTATTATTCAAATCCACCAAAAATCCCGTTCTTAAATTATAGAGTTAGTGATGATATATATATATATATATATATATATATATATATATATATATATATATATATATATATATATATATATATATATATATATATATATATATATATATATATATATATATATATATATATATATATATATATATATATATATATATGAGGAATTAAACCACATTCTCCTAGAACAATTTAATTCAGAACAGTTTCGGTGTATCTCACACCTTTTTTCAACTGACACTGGCTAGAAAATATAAGAAAAGTGCTTACAAACATAAACAGGGTCAGGTCGTGAAAGATCCCCTCTTTTTCCCATAATCCCCTACTTGTGGCTAATCAGGAGGGGGGGGGGTTAGGCCTAAACATTTTGAAGGGCTGACATTTTACTATTTTTTTTTATTTGCTTATGTTTAGGCCTTAGCCCCCCTCTCCCCCGATTAGCCACAAGTAGGGGATTGGGGGAAAAAAGAGGGGATCTTTCACGACCTGACCCTGTGTTATGTTTGTAAGCACTTTTCTTATATTTTCTATCCAGTGTCAGTTGAAAATGGGTGTGAGATACACCGAAACTGTTCTGAATTAAATTGTCTTCGGGGAATGTGGTTTAATTCCTCATCTTTTCTTGCGATATTGCATTAATTTTCATATATATATATATATATATATATATATATATATATATATATATATATATATATATATATTTAGATGCATATGTTGTGGTCGGGTCAAGACTAAAATGGAACTACACCAGATCACTTAACATTAAAATGTTCTAGAGTTATTTGCATCTTCTCCTGAGGCCTAGTTGAGGCTCGTCTCTCACGAACAAGGTGGCAATTCAGACAATTGGATTTTAGTGGTTTATTGGAAAATTAAACTTATTAAAATTATTAACAGAACAGAATCACTTTCAGAGATAGCTTAAATGTTTGTTCGTATCTCGATATACGACGAAAGTTTTCCAGTATAGACATTTGCGAACTCTTGGGAATCTAATTATGTAATCCTATATACGATTTTTTCTGTGTGGGGAGAGGCGGGGGGGGCTTCAGCGTTAATCTAGTGACTGCCTTCTAGAGCATAATTGAAAGTAATTTAATAAAAGGTGTGAAAGAAGCCAAAACGAATCCGAAAAAAACAAAACAAAAACAAGAAGCCAATACGCAAGAATAAAGCACGTTCCCCCGCATGGATAGCATCCCCCCTCCCCGGTGTAGGAACATTTTTTTAAGGAGTCGATCTGGCGACTGCCTACCAGGGCAAATGTCACCGTAATCACCTTACAGCCTAATACTAGGTAAGATTAAAAACAATAAGAAAACAGAGAAGAAATAACAAAATAAGCCAAAAAATATATATAACAATAATAAAAAGAACTAATAAAAATAATGATAAAATATTATTCATTATTTATAATAACTAATAATACCTAGTGCTACTAGTATCTACTAGTAATACTACTACTACACTTTCACTTCTAAAATAATAATAATCAAAGATAAAGTAACGCTGAAGGGGAGCGAGGGGAAAGCACACCAGCAACTTTCTCAGGCCGCTTCAGAAAGTTCAAGTGGACCCACTGACAGCCCTCTCCCCTCCTAACTTGCACTCAGGCCGGGGGGATGTGCAGCTTCTCCAGGTACCAAGTGTAACAGGCTGCACACGGGACCTCCCTACCCGGATTTCTCTATACGAATACAAATATGAATATGTCTAAATATCGGCTCTGCGCTAATGTCCTGTAATATCTGCTGAGCTTAGTGAGGCAGATAAAATATTCGCCTGGCTTTAATGGACGGGTGGAAAGGAGATTTTCGGATTTACAGTCTAAATTTATTATTTAAACTGGAAAGTAGATTCTTTCTGCTACAAAAAAATATATTGCATTTGGTTTCTGCAAATCTATAATTAGGCTTTTATAAAATAAAACGGATATATCCGTTATTTCTAGCTATATTTATGTTGTTTCTTTTTGTGCGTTGCACTGTACCGTTGCATTTTGCCTACAAATTTCGTTCGTTTCAATATTGCCGCGAGGCTCAATTTGTTTTGCTTTCCAATTTCTCTCGTTTACCACTTTTACTTAGAGTAATTGAGTTGAATGTTTTGAATAGGAGGAAAATATTATTTTCTTAAGAGCGAATGGTGTTATTGAACAAGGTGTTTTTGTGCAAGAAAAATGAAAGAAAAACAACTTTGGTGACGCGCAACGACAGACTTTAAGTTGTTTTAAACTAAATCTCAATTTTAAGATAATCATTAAAAATGTTTCGGTAAGGTTAAATACTTTCACTCCAGTTTCTTATTTTAAGGTTAAATTCTTTTGGTTTGAAAGGAACGTTTATTTAGTAGTAGTAGCAGTCGCCGCCAATCCTTCCTTTAAGGGTTATTAGGGCTCGGCCTAGTTAGATGGGTTAGGTTAGTTTAGTTTTATTTCGAATACTTTATTTAAGAAGAAATTCAAGGTATGATTCATTTGCGACACATTAAGAGAAATTCTGAAGGCACCGCTACCTTCGATGGCTTACTCGAGAAGAAATGGCTCGACGTACGAGCCTTGATCACTTCCTGCCTTGAAAGCTTTGGCTAGTGTCTAGTTGGTCGGCATTTGTGTCGTGGGTTACTTCTCCTTTGGAAGAGCCCGAAGTTCCAAGACGCCCCGGGCTTTTGAGACAAACAAGGGCGCCTAATCCCCCTTGCTGCTACCTTTCTCTCTGGTGACAGAATTGACAACCCCGATGGCGACCTTACGACTACCTTCTTGTGTGTACCTCTTGTGGATCTAAGGACGCAGTTAAAGCACGTGACCGCTAGGCATTTTGTGAATGAGTCTCTTGTGGAGTGAGGAGACCCTCGTTTTAGCCAGATGCGACCCCATATTGTTGCCAGATATATCAACGATACACACAGGGATGTAGATTCTGCTTGATGTTAGTTACCTGGTGCACTAGCTACTCTACTCATATGCCGGTTTGGGGAAGCAGAGGGTATTTCAATCATGCGAAAAGTATGAAGTCCCTAGTTGTGCAAACTGCCACCTGCTCAATTCCTTTGTCTCTCTAAAAGAAGTTCTGCCCGAAGCCTAGACTGTCTCGAGGTCCTTTCCAAACAAATACGAACAGCATTGCTTTTAGGAAGCAAGATTAGAATCGTTACTTACACGATATAGGTTTATTGAATAAAGCCTGAGCAGTTAACAAAGATTTCGGGTTGCTCCGACTTTAAATACCAACAAGATCTATTAGGGTGACCGTAGTGCTAGCAGTGGTAAAATCCCCATGGTAATGGTACAAATGCCTTATCGCAGCAGTGGCACCATTCGGTTCACACCGAATCGAGTAGCTTTGCACATTAAAACGTGACGAAGCGTGTATGGGTGAGTCTCAAGGTGCCTTCCTGTTTCCTCATCACAAGCAGAAACTTGACCTCCCTCTGGTTGGCCAGATAGAGGTCAAAGAACATCCACCATGGAGGCATGAGTAAGTCAGCCACATTTACCATAATATTAATATCCGAGAAACGGGTAACCTTAGGTACCATACTGAGATTTCTATCTAATGTCTGATACTGATGCAACATCTGCCTCTAGACAGCATGCTTCAACCTTGGCCTCGACACCTACCAACTCGGCAAGGGAGTTTAGTTTCTTTTCAAGTGATTTCTGAATCTTGACGACATGACAACCATAAATCAGAAAATTGAGACCAATGTGAAGAAAGAAAAGGAGGTGTTCGGTTATATCTTGCTTCCATCCGATCTCCCCTATTCCATCTCCGATAAACACACCTCTCAAGGGCTGAAACTTAGGGTACGTTAAAGGGTAGTTTAGTGCCTGTGTGATGCACCAACCGGATGTTTCCCAGCAGATGGTCATTCCCAGAAGGTCGCAGCTCTAGCTAAGCACCGGTGGAGGTAGTTGCTACAGAGTGGAATCACTTACCAAGTCGTATAAGTCGTCAAAATGAGGGCTAAGATCTCAAGATGTCATGTGGCAGACCAAGGAACGGTCCAGAAACTTTTAGTTAGCCAAGCAGCCAAAAGGCAATAAATATCTCCCTAATAGGCAATTCAGCCTCATATGGACCCAAGAACTGCACTAGGTCGTCAGCTGATTAGGCATAGGGAAGGAGTTTTGGGGACAAAACGGGACATTATTCACAGCCCAATGCATAAAATCCTTTAAGCTAGCCTCTTGCAAACAGTAGGAAATAAAGGGCATTGAAACTAGAGGTCCAAAGCTTCTTTTCTGACGAGGCATTATATAGCTAGAGCTTGTCAGGTCCTTAAAACTTAATAGAAAAATTAAGGACGGGCAACGGAGGTGCTAATTTCTAACAACGAGGCAAATAATTAAAAAATAGCCTATGACTAAGCTACATTAAACTCCCCCTCCAACCAAATAAAGCAATGAAAAGAGTAAGCCAAAACCAAACAAATAAATCTCTGCCTTTCTCCCACACCGAAACATGAGGACAACGCCAAAGAGAGTTAAATAAAATCGAGGAAGCCAACTTCCTTCAAAAAGTCCATGTTTCTACAGTTCTGCGTGCACGAACTTGTCTGGAACACATGGAAAGAGCGGTAGCGACCTTGCTCCTTTCGGTGCTAGGGAAGGTAACGTGCAAGAAGATCTCCGCAATGGGACACTGAAAAAGAATGTGACGACAGTCTTGAGGACAAACGGTCGTCGCTGTAAGGTGCAGGGAAGCACTCTATTAAATGGTGGTACTTCTGGCGATTGTATCTAAATTGAAGACAACAGAAAGCGACCTGAAGCTCCTGGAGAATTGGGGTTTAGGTCCACGAGAACAAACGCGGCGCGATGGCACATAAGTAAATGTTCCCCTCGGCCGTCTCTTATCTTCTTTGGCAAAAAAACAAGGATCGCTAACATGATTCCTGGCATGTAATCAGTGTGCGGAAGAACCAAACGCTAGTCTGGTCCCCCAGTCTTCACGAAATCTTTGATGGCTTCATCGGCATGCTCAATTCCGCGATTTCTTACATATTAAGGAACCTAGCAGATGCTTATTTCAGATCGTGACGAGGCGACCATGGAATCACGGATACCTCGAACCAGGCTATGTGAAGATTAAAATAACCCAAGAGCACTCAGGCGCTTTGTGAGTGGCTATAATAATAATTATAAAGAATAATAATTATAGAGAAAACAGAGAGACCATTTGCTGATCTTAGCAACATGCGAATTTGAAATCGAATTGACTGTCATAGGAAACACCTAGGTTTCTAACCTTGTGGAAAACGCGATTGGGTAGCCACCTAGATTGAGAGAGAGGTATATATTTAACCCCTCCTTGTCGCTAGGTGATGTGTCTTCCTATTTTAAACATGTTGTTGCTCGTCTGATTTTAAAGAAACAAAATCTTGACGCAAAGAATCCTTCAAACTATCGTCCTATATATCACCTTCCGTTCTTATCCTAAGGGCTTGAAAGGATAGTAGCACTGGCATCACTGAACACTTATCCTCCTTCAGCATCATCAAAAACTTCCAGTCCAGCTTCAAAGTCGGTCACAGCTCTGAATCGGCTCTCTTATATGTGACTGACCGACTACGATGCGAAGCCAATGGCGAGAAGCATTCAATTCTGGTGCTTCTTGATCTCTTAGCAGCATTTGACAACGTTGACTAGTCCAATCTTATCCACCGCCTTCATAACTTTCTAGGTGTCCCTGATACTGCTCTAAACAAGTTTTGCTTTTATCTGTAATATTCTACAATTCTGGTGAGGTGTCCATCAAAAGATCCTCAGTTTTTTCTTGGTTGAATTTTAGGAAATTATCCGATAGCCATTGTGAAACCGTCTCATATGAGGATAAAAGTTTGGTGAATGTTACAGAGAACGAGTTTAGAGAGAGGGAGAGAAATATTTGCGTCTCATCCGCCTAAAAATGGAACAATACACCTAGTCAACAAAGAAGAAGGCCATGAGGAATGAGGTAGATACATCAAATGAGCGAGCCAAGTAGGGGGTCCTGAGGAACATCCTAGGACCCAGCAGTTGGCCGAGAGCGCTCATCCCCGATTTGGACAGAATTAGTAGGATATAAGAGATAAAAGCTAAACTTGTTTAGAGCAGTATCAGGGACACCTAGAAAGTTACGAAGGCTGTGAAGAAGAATGGACAAGCCAATGTTGTCAAATGCTGATAAGAGATCCAGAAGTACCAAAATTAAATGCTTCTCACCATTGGCTTCGCATCGTAGTCGGTCAGTTACATATAAGAGAGCCGATTTAGAGCTGTGACCTACTTTGAAGCTGGACTGAAAGTTTTTGATGATGCTGGAGGAGGATAAGTAATAAATGATGCCGGTGCTACTACCCTTTCAAGCCCCTGGGTTAGGAACGGAAGGTGATAGATAGGACGATAGTTTGAAGGATTCTTTGTGTCAAGATTTTGCTTCTTTAAAATCGGACGGAGGGCCGCATATTTAAAATAGGAAGACACATCATCTAGCGACAGGGAGGGGTTGAAGGTACCCAGTTGGTGTGCTAGGACGACAGTGTCAAGCGGAGAGCAAGCATTTTTTTCGAAGAGCGGAGTATTGAATTAAGCCAAATGAAACTGTGGTGAGAGAAGTAGGTACGTTTTTTATGAAAAAAATGTACAAAAGGCGGATGGGGGATAGGGATGAGATTGTGGAGATTGTGATGTACTGAAAAACGATATAAGGGTTTTGTTTTGTTTTTCCAGAATTTTGTGGGTATGGGTCACACAGGAGGATCGCAGTAAGGCTGTGTATGCATGAGTTGAAAGAGAATAGGCGAAAGAAGCTGGCTTCGTGCCATGCCTCAGGTGCGGTGTAACAAAGGCGACTCTCATACGCTCTTCTCTGTTTTGTTTGTTTCTTTTACTCCGGGGGCGTGTTTTGAGAAACAAAGAGTGTGGGATCTGCGGAGGAAGACAGGGTGGTGTAGAGAGTGAGTATCAAGGCAGGAGGAGAGTGAATGTGAAAAGGAGCGGAAAGATGAGAAGCGATCCCGAATCATCAGCGTAGGCTTAATGGATGAGTGTGGCGTTGGGACCGTACGACAGAACTAATGAAGAGGTTAGCTCAAAAAAGTACCGTTAAGCCCAATTTAATAATAAAGTTATCAGAGATAGCGTTTAAGGGGTCCGTGACCAAAGGTTTGTAAACTGGACGTTGGGAGATCAAGAATATTTCCGCGGGTGAATGAAAGAAGTAACGAATTAGGAAAGAAAAATGTTCGAAAACTTCTAGTCGTAGATTTGAGGTGGTGTAGAAGGACAACTTAGGTGTCGGGGTAAGAGTCGATCGGTGTGAGTAAAGTGCAGACAAAGTCAGCCGCAATAATACAGACTACTAGGCATCTTTTGGTGTTTCTACAATGGTGAAGGAAAGTGAACGCGGTAAGTATAGTGGCCTCAAAAATCGATCTGCTCTTCGGACTTGGAGCCTTTCGTGTACAATGGCACGGATCTAACGTGACACAAAGTGTGTCCCAAGAGAGCCGAACGTAAAATTCCAGGCGCTGTCGAAACCTTTGAAAAAGAAGTGTGGCGAAAAATGGTCAAATATCCGACCCTTCAGGGTAGCATACTGGGAAAAACCAGAACCCATAAGGACAAGTTAAACACCAAACTCTCGACGAAGTTTTCTTTCTGGTATGGAAAAGGAAGGCCTTAATGGGGGACGTTAGAAAGCCACTTATTACACGACCCAGACCGGCGTAGTGGATCTAGTCCACCTTATGCATTTGCAACTTGAGTGGGAATGCGAACAACTCGCATCCTTAACAATCTTAGAACAAACAAAAGAATGAGCAAACAGCAGAGCGGTATTTCTATCATCTCCCCAAGTCTTGAACTTATGGAAAAAAAAGATGTCCATGCCGCCGGTATAGAAGAAACTGAGGATGCGAATATGGGCTCCCATTTGAGTTTTCGGTGGAAATAAAGATGAATGAAACGGTACGAATCAACCAATTCCAGGCAAACCCCGTGGATAATGACAAGGAAGTTTAATCAGTGTCACACTCTTTGCCCTGAGCATCAACGATATTACCTCGGTACTAACTGATAATTTTCTAGCTACGCTCAACTTAGATGGCGTTTAGATATTTTGGGTGTCGCTTATAGTTCATGTAGAAATATTGTTCTTGTCTGAGGGCCATCTTACACTCGGCTGAACACCAAGTAAGCGGACTGTGTGCAAAACAACCAGAGGTTCTAGGAATAATAGTTAAGCCCAGGGCGATGAGGTTGCCAGAGAAGAACTCAACGTCCTCATCTACCGACCTAAACTCTATAAATGTGACAGAGAAATCACTCATTTTCTGAAATATGGCCTACCTCGCCCGCTTAAAGCACCATTGAGGCGATTTATCAAGGGGGTGTGGCCAAGAAAGTGATATTTGAATGGGCTAAGTGGTCAAAACCATGAAGTTCATTGACTACCTTCAAGCCAAAATCAGCCTGTACATGATGATAGCAGAGAAACAATTTGAGGCAAGAAAACGAAGCGGTTTTCGGTTGGTGATGTGGAAACTCATTCAGATTTAGTAACGGAAAGAAGTTCCATTTTCCTTCGATTTCCCCAAATCCTTGTTAAATCCCCAAAGTTTCAAGGAGATAAAACATTATTTCCTAAAAAAATTACACATTTCATAAATAATCCATATTTTGCGAGGATATTGTTTGGTGAATTTGTATGAAGTAAATAAAGCTCGAATGGTTTCAGATGAGCTGTTTTGGAATTTATATTCATTAGGTTATATCCCATAGATAATGCAGAATTTTTTCTTGTCTATCATTTTTATGGATATATAGCAAACAACTCGTTTCCTTCAAGCTGTTTAGCGATCGTTTAATATAGTTTAAGAAGTTCAAAATGTACGAGTAGTATGACTTTCATAAAACAGAAGAGAGAACTTTTCGAGGATGAGGCCCCTGTTTTAGCTCGATATTTTTTTTTACCCTGGACTAATCCATTGTTTAGAACTTTAATATAATTGTGCCTAACCCACAGACATTTGGTCTCCTGTAACAATCTTACTAAAGAATGACACTTTTTCTTCGATTATTTATATGCATAAAATAAGAACCAAAAAATGCCGCAAAAATAAGAACCAAAAGATACAAATCTATCAAAAAATCAATTCCTACATTATTAATCATTAATTGTGAAGCAATAACGACCGTAGTAATAAATTCCTCTGCTTATTCCTGAATTTCTTCCCATTATCGAACCAATAATCTGTAATAAAGTAGGACAAATTTCAGATATAACTACTTACATTTTAGAAGGACGAGTGTCCAAAGTCGGTGATCTGAGAAAAAGATTAGGACATATATTAGCAAAAGTGAAATGAAATGAAATGAAATGAGAAGTGGGAGACAAAGAACAGCTCTTCCGACCATCCCCTGCCCCCGTTGGCCCCCCAAGCTTAGCTAAAGTTTGGAAGTAAAATTACAATTTTGTGAAGAAATATCCTACCTAAGTCTTGTCCGTCCACATATACACTGTATAATCTTACTTTTGGGAGATTGGCATCGCAAATTTATGCGACAATTTAACTATTCTGGGTTTCCTTAGGATAAACTAACCGTCAGATTTTCTTCTAACGTCGGAAGGAAAAGGGAACCTTTCAGGAGGCCTGTGTATGGTTGCTCCAGCTGGTTATCCATGCATTAACGGTTCTCTGTCCCTACACTCGGTCGTGTGGCTTATTTGTTTAATTTTATTTATTTAAATGGGTGGCTTTACTTAGCTCACCTCTCTTAATCTAAACACTGCGTTGAGTTGATTTCTTGTTGTAAATACTTAGGTAGAACTCTGGTGTTGCACACATATAAAGTGTACACAAAGTTTATTGAGGTTTGTAAATGTATTATTGATTTTAAGTTTCTATTGATCTCCCTTTGTCCCTTTTCCCCTGTTGAGTTTGTGCCAATGTGATATTACTCTAAGGCCCCCACAAATGATCATCTCAGCCAATACGTTTTGGAATTTGCATTTTATGGAATGCACAAATTCTAGGCTCAAAATTTTCCCCTCGCACCCATATATTTAAGTATATGGAATACGCATTATTATTCACGTGCGAGTCTAGTCGTGAGCAACTCTACATCTCACCATGTCGGTCGGTCGGTCAGTCGGTCGATTGGTCTCCGTTTTACTTTTTTTTTGTAATTATATCATTCATAAGGTTTTCAAATTTCGTTCGAATTGGCTAAATAGTTATGTTGTTTTACACTCTCCTTCGAATGATATATTGCCAAAGTCCTTCCAAGGTTAGCCCGGGAATTACTTTGTTTTGGCAATAACATCATAGCTATTCGGCCGATACTCTGTTAGACTAGACTAGGCTATAATATGCTATACTCTGCTAGCCAAGCCTAGAATAGACTCTATTATGTTAGGTGTAGTCATATATCAGAATAAGTAAGGATACGCGACCTTTTGGTCAGCAGACCTTGTTTTTTCCTTCTGTCAGAAACTACGATTCTCTGTCGTCTCTTTAATTTTCCTCCCGTCCCCTAAATAAGTGAGCTAAATTTAGCTCGGTCCAAAAAGGCTTGTAATTAGGACGTTAATATTTTTAATAGAGAATAGTGCGAAATTCTCTGTAGCTTTTAAGCGGCAATGGATGGTTTCATGGAAGAAGACTATTCTCATTCTCATTCAAAACAAATCTTTTTATTCATATTTTCTCAATGATAAAATGTATTCTTCTTCTACACAGTTCAGTACACTTCCTTCTGAAAATCTGTGGCTATTTCCTAAATGTCTTTCCTAATGTATTTATTTCGCTCATCTTACCACGTTTAAGCACCATTAAAGATGACCTTCCTGAAAAAACATCAATCATTTGAATATTTTCATGATTATGATTATTATTAGTATTATTAACACCCAGTAACTAGAGGCTCCGTCTAGACTGCTACACTTGGCATGTGGAGGAGCGATCGAAAAGTAAATTGGTCCTGCACACAATGGAGAAGGGATAGCACAAAAATCAAGCACTGGGACCTGGAGTCCATGTCAGAGCGTGCTTAATTGTGGGCACTTCGGGCAGGAGGACGTGCAACTAACCAAGTTACAGGTTGAAACGTCGACACTAAGTCCACCTACTGGTCCGAAGGATAATAGGCGAGATCTCAAAAAAAAGGGGTGAATGTAAGGGGTGAAAATATTAGGAGGTATAAAGAAGCTGGTCCAGTGAATAGTGATGCATAGAAGGTACAAACTTGCGGGCACTGGGGCCGGGATAATAACAGAGGGTACATGAATACTGGTATTGGGAAGACTTGCTGCCCTTCACGGTAACAGGTGTAAAACCTAAAAAGTTAACCCAATGCGAGGTTGGTATCGTTCAATACGAGCCTTGTCCGGCCGAAGTCCAATTTTAAATTCACATTAACTCACAGAGCGCGCTAAGTACCCATGAAGCAGTGGATTCTCAGCATCCCTTAGTATCCGTGTTGGCATGGCTACTATGAGTCGAGAGGATATCGATATTTTCTTCCCCCTTTTCCGGAACATGTAGGGATTGCGTAAAATATCGCGATCATCAGAGATTCAGGCTATCTGCATAGACTGAGACCGGAGGTGCCTTGTGCATTTACCCAGAAAATACCTGGTATGAATTAGGAAAGCCTTATGGGTAGCCTGGCAAAAAAGAGACGGGGATGGTAGACAGGAATCTAAAGTTGCGCGCCATCGCACTACGACGTTTCCCGTTAACATACCCCCCCCTCCGCAATACTTCGACAGAATCATGTTATTTTATGTCGCCAGCGAATCACACTAGTAAGACGCAGCGACATCTGATGAGGCGATTCCTTGTACCTTTCCCTCACTAGTGTCTGGTCCTCGCAGACGGCAAGACACCATTTTATTTAATTTCTTAGTCTGGTAGAGCGTCGTTATCGGTCTTTCTCAATGCCGTGACGGGCGTTGTTGCTACCCCATGTCTCGAGTTCTTGAGAGGGACTCATGCACATCGGACTGTTGTGTGACTTGGGTTGTGGACGACCCGGGCCTCCTCTTGAGTATTTAATCATTTAAATTGTTGTCTGCGTGCTTAGGCCCCTGAGGGAGGCGTCCTTCTTGAACCCGAGCATCCGTGGGAGATAATTATTTGTTGCTCATTGTGGCTTTTGCTGTTCATTGTATTTACTTTTCATAGTTGCTCTTTAATTTAAGTTTAGATAAACCTATTTTAAACATATATTTTTTGTCATTTCGGTGATTGTGATCTCACATGCGACCGCCCGAAGGGGGCTTAAAATTAAAATTTTCAAATGCTATGAGGAAGGGTGCAAATTCCCCTCCACTCACAATAACCCCTTTCTCAAAACAGGTGTTTCACGTGGATGGGGGAGGAATAAACTTGCCCTTATTCACAGGGGAATAATTTGCCTAAAGATTCCGTGGGGGAGAGAAGAGTTCTAGTACTTTCTTGGGGCCAATTTGTCAAAACCTCAATGAAAATGGCCTAATAAAATGGTTGCGTAAAACTGGCATCCGCATTCGAGCTTCAAACGAACAAAGAATCAATACAAACTATGACAGTAGCCCTATCATCGACCCAGGCTCTGAACGTCACAGAACGAAGAATATCCAAGCGGTGGGCACAAGAGATCCTAAGGCTGCGGATATAAGACTCCCAGGTGAGGCGTCGGTCAAATACGAGTAAACGGTGCGAGTCCGCCATATCCAGGCGAACCCCATTTAGAAACAAGTCTAGGTCAGGGCGGAGCTGTGAATGGCGGCAGAAATGCACTACCTTACTCTTGTACAAGGAAAACTGAAGCCTGTGCGGTTTGGCATAGCGAGAGAGGCGGTTAAAGGGCCTGATGGAGTCGATGCTCCAGAGTTGGCATCTGGTACGCGCCGAAAGCGATCGAAAGGTCGTCTACGTAGAGCCTAGCGAGAAAATCTTTCTGCAGCACCGATGTGATGCGATGGATGCTCAGGGAAAGAAGTGTGACACTGAGGTCACTTCTCTACGGGACACCCTTTCCCGCTCCATTAGGCTGAAGAAAGCTCCCCACACTCGTACGTGGAATCGACGATCTCGCAATAATTCAGATATAAAGAATGGGGGCGTCCACTCGCTCCCATCGTTGGAGAATCTCCATGATACCGTATCACCATGCAATATCATAGGGCTTCTCCAGATCGTAAAAAACCGTGCCGTAGTGCCGTCTTCGAAGGAAGGCCTCGCAGACGGTATTTTCCAGTCGGAGCAGAGCATCCGACGTGGAGTTAACTTGCGAAAGCTTCACTGTACAGAATACAGATGGCCTCCGATGTCCAGAACCAAAGTATTCTAACATTTACCAATTTCTCCATCAACTTGTGCACGCAGGAGGTTAAAGAGATTGGGCGGAAACCGGCCGGGATAGTAATTTATCCTGGCCAATCACACGGTGTACGGGACATCGTCCAGACAAGAGGCGGTGTCCGCGCACGAAGCGAGATTGGAACGCAACTCACTCAATGTAAACCTCTGGTTGAAAGATTCTTCGCCTCTGGAGATAAAGTCCAGTTGGCCGACTTCCGCGAAATTACAACGCACACTGAATGCTAGCGGAGCAGGATCCCAGCTAGAGAATGCGGAGAAAGCGGTTGTGAACGATTCCGCCACGGAGGCGGGGTCCAAGATTGCGGTCTCATTCTCCTTTAGAACGGGAAGGAGGTCCTGCGATAACTTGCCCAGAATCCTTTGGACTCGCTTCCACACCTTGCCAGAGTGGTCTTCCAGTTATTTAAAGACACGTATACCCGCAAAGAAGAGCGGCGTACGTGCTAAGAATAGTAATTAGGGCCACGGTGATGAAGTTTCCGAAGAAGAACTCAACAGCTTCATCTACTGACCCAAATTCCTCGACTAAGACAAAGAGATAAGTCATTTGCTGAAATGCAGACAACCGGGGCGGGCTCAAGGGCTGCAGCGGCCCAGAAATTGATATTTGAATAAGAAAGTGATCGCTACCGTGGAGGTCATCTTCCACCCCACCACCCAAAATCAGGCTGTGCACCCTGAGAGCACAAAGATAGATCAATACAGGAAAATGAAGCGGTTCTCAGGCAGTGATGCGTAAACTCATCCACATTTAGAATACCGATCTCCAGCTATGTCAAAATGCACATACTTAGGTTTTCCTTTCCAAGACTAAGGTGGTGCACGTTTGCCGCCATTCAAGGCTCCATCGTCACTCAGAGCTTTTCTAAATGGGTTCGCCTGGATATGGTTGACTCACACCGTTTTCTTGTATTTAACCGACGCCTCACCTGAAAGGCTCATGTTTGCAGCCTTAGGGTCTCTTGTGCCCGCTCCATAGATATTCTTCGTTACTTGACGCTCAGCGCCTGGGGAGCTGATAGGGCTACTGCCTTACTTTTTATCGATCCCTTGTTAGTTCGAAGCTCAAATACAGATGCGAGTTTTATGTATCCACAGCCGAGCGTGTATTGCGGAAGGTGGACTCGATTGACCTCACCGGCTTTCGCCTGGCGACCAGTACCTTTCAAACTTCTCCCATTGAGTGCTAACTTGTCGATGTTGGAAAGATGCCACTCGCTCTACGGCGTGCAAAGTTCATTATTTGCCGGTGCGCGTGACCGGCACCTCCCTTAGTCTCCAACATATCTCACAGCATTGGCAGCTAATCCTGACGGTGTATATGCTGCGAAAGACGCTAGTAATACCCTAAACCCTTTGGTTTTAGAGCTTTGCCCTAGTACGCAGTCGCCAGATGGGCTTGAAAATTTTAAAAACTCCCAGCCTAGCCCTGTGTGTAGAGGTACAAGCCAAAGCACCTTTGGTGCTGTCCATCCTTGGAGGGCACATTTAGGAAACGCGGAAGACGGTCTCACGACTACCTTTAGGGGTGTTGCCTCTTTGTAGTTTAACGACTCGGTGGAGGCGCTAATCCTTTCCGCTTGGGTAGGTGTTTAGAGCCCTGGTTTTAGTGAAATTTGGGTTTTAGTACTTTGCTCCACCAGCTATTCCAAGAGACAACCCGGGTTGAGTAGAACCCGTAGAAGGGTTTAAGATGGGCATGGAGGAGCCCTGAGCAGAGGGTGTTTTTTAAAAATTAATGCTTAAGACGTCCCATACAGCGTCGGGCGCGCCAGAACCAAGTCCTTAGCCTCACGAAATTAGTGAGGATCCTGGGCAATTGACACACTTGGTCCTACACTTCTCTTCTATAGGAGCGATTCGTATGAAGGAACCGGTGGCACTAGTAACTCCTCGGCGGTGGCACAAACTTCTTCATGCTGTAGCGATACCCACTGACATGACTCGACTCAGGCAGACTGCCACCCTTGACCGTGACGTAAAGTGTAGGGAAGTCTCGAGGGCATTCCCTATTTTCTCATCACACATTCGACTTTGATCGCTCCTTTCTGAGCTAGCTCTAAGGTGATGTTATCTATGGAATAGTGCGCGTCTTCTCTCGCGTACACCACCCCTTTTACGATCTCCGTGGTAGAATGTGCCTTCATACTCACCGGACTGCCATTAAGTGTCAAAAAGGCACTAATCTTGCTCGCTTCAGTGGAATCTGAGGCATTTGCTAGAAGGCTCACACCCGACAAACAGGACACCTCAGCTCTTTATCAATCAAGCTAGTTAATGCTCCCCTCTGATTGATCATGTTGCCCATAACCAGCAGGCCTCCATCACTGGTCCGAATGAACCTGCTTCTCTCCACCGTTGTATGGCGCGCCTAGGCTGGATGGACCTGCGACAATAAGATCCTTCTCTAACATGGAGAAGGTCTTAGCTCTCCTCTCCTTGTGAGTCCTCAGAGCCCTGAGGTTTCTAAGGGATAGCTTGCACGGCTTCTGTGTGCCCAGCCCCCCAAGGCATTACATATCCCATTCGCTGTACTCTCTATCATAGTCAAGTCTTTGGTCAATGGGATGCCTCAATTTTTCCCATACTCCCCGACACCTATGGAGGACTATGCTGCGCTTGGAGGCGGATCTTCATGTCCTTTCCCACTTTTCATTCCAACTAAGAAGCCAAAAGTATTCTTTCCCCCAAAGCTATTGTTTAGATTAAAATTCAGCACTATTTAGGAACAAGTCATTTGAATTGACCCTCCCTTGCAATAACTCTTCATTTCTAGCAAAGTCATGTCCTGTCCCCCCTTAGATTGCAAGCCCCCTTTCGTGAAGGTGGCTTAACTCAAGATTCTCCGAAGGCCGAAAAAGGTCAGTTAAAGTGATAATAAAACGTGAGATCAAAACGGTCTTGTTAGGTCCTTACTCATTGGTCGGGTCTTTCTTCTGTAATGAAGAGTTCTTGCTGCTTGTGTGACTGCCGTGACCACAACTAAGTTCCATCAAGCTCTCCTTCTTACCTCCAAGAACCGTCCCGCAAACCATTTCTGATCACTCAGGATTTTAAAAATTAACCAAGAAATTACGGGCCCATTCTCATTGGCCACCATGACTTCCGCCCTTTTAACATTTGTATCAAAATTTGCTTCTTACACTCCTCCAGTACCGGGATATTTTCACACTGAGTGAGAACACAACGCGCAATCACGGCTTCAAACTTGAACTGAAGCGTTACGTGTGAAATTTTTTTCACTTACAGTATCTGCGGTATGTGGAACGCACTTCCAGTGGAAGTTGTCAACAGTGAATCTGTTGACCATTTCAAGTCAAGACTAGACAAAGTCTTGAAAAGTGGCCGTTTAGGGACGCATAACAATTGAGCAGTCATGTGCCTGCTCGATTGCTAGTCCAAATGTACCCTCTTTGAATGGACCGTAAGGTCTCCTAGGGTACTTCCTTTCCTTGTTACTCCTTGTTACCTCGTCACAGCTGCAACAGATGTCTTCATCACCGTGCTAATAATTGTTTCTCGTTAATTTCCCATGGTGAGATTATCAGATTTATTGGCCCTCCCCGATATGAAAAATCCTGTATTTCTTTAATCTTTATTATTAAGTTAATTTGCTAATTTTATGTATATAATGGATGAATTACAAGGATGGGAACTTTGAAAAACTGTAAATAAGTAAATTGAAAAGAAGCTGAGTGTGAGTTAGAGAGAGAGAGAGACGTAAGATGTATAAATGGTATAAGGAAATTTCTGAATGGGTTTGGGACCAAGCATGTATTAAGGTTGAGCTACATCTTTCCATGCAGATCCTGTAGGAAACCTTAGAAATAACAGACCCAAGACAACACCAGTCTTTCAACCTACTATGCCGGAGGTAGTAAATCATGTCGAGGAGGTATTACTGAAAAAATAACCATCCATTCACAACCCATTGGAGCTACGGTCCCCTACAATCTACCCAGTTTTTAAGGTCCTCCTTTTCAATAGGAAAACAGCAAGTAGAGATAAAAAGACATTTGCTTATTCTCAAACACAAAAATCCACTTGTTCATTCCCACATATCGGACAAATCTACTGTAAAGCTCTAAAATTATTCATGTGAGACTAAATATGATCTTTGGACAAGTTTTTGTCCCCAAGTTTCATGATTTCGAAGCACAAAATTAGATGTGACTGTGGGAAGTCAGCCCTCACGACCTAGATTCTGTTCTTGGATATTGTCAAGGAAACCCTTTGCAGAAAACGCACTCCGCTAAATATATGTTGGGGCAAGGCAAAAGAATAGAGTTACTGCATTCCATAGAGGATCTTTTTGCTTTAAACTTCTTATTAAAACAGAGTAAACTGATGAAATACAGTTGAATCTCTCTGAAGATTAAACTCTTGCAATTCTGCCTCATCATCTCACATTGATTGGATTAGTGAAAGAAATCCTAAATACGATCCTGGATAACAAGGTTTAACATTATTTAAACCCCCTGGAAAATATTGTAAGTATCTTCTTCAAATATTTTACAAACACTGTAAGGTCATTGTCTTTAAGTACCTCTACCATCGAATTCAGGCTAGGAAGCTTCAAAAAGATCCGATGTACGAATAGACCCTAAATTTCTTGTGGAAAGAAACAGTGAGTCCCTTACAATCTAGATGGTTTATTTCCCCATCTAATCTCTCGTTTAACGTATATAAGGTCCGCCATAGCACATATGATAGATCTTTATGCTTTCTTTAGGGATGGAGGAACCCCTGAAGTCCTAAATTTCGATCAAATTGTCAAGACATGTCATGGTGGGGAACTCTGAATTCAAAATATTTACTCAAACGCAAGTTCTTGTCGGAATGTCTCATCGGTTAAGGGAAAAGAGCCGCCCATATACACCCTTAGGGCTCTCTTTCTTTCAGTCGTAAGTCTGTAGTAGCTTTGACATACGGCTGGTTCCCCTAAGGCAAACAACGTAGTTTCCATTGAGAAGATCTGGACTAAAGCATTTTGCCAAACCACGCCCCATACTGCCTAGGTACATCTACCTTGAATGCAGTGTATGGTCAGGTTCAGCACAATGCACCCCCTATCACCAGCACTCCTGAAATGTTGTTCTACACATTTTAACTTTCTCAAAGAGCGACACTTTTTTAACAAACACTAGTAAAAAAAATCTGGCGGAGAGGTCCATGTCGTCTTTCGCTTTAAGGTTTTAAGTAAATAATAATAAGTCCTCTAACCAAAGGTGGCTAAAATCCAACTCTCAGCAAAGGCGTGCTAAGAAGATTATAAAATTACTTTTGGTTCTCGACTTCCCTCATATCATTAAATTAAAAATTCAACTTAGAAAAATTATTTCCTCGAATAAACTCACGGTTTCGCGATGTGGAACTTCTCAGAAGCTGGCTCAGGTCAATTAAAGATAGTAGCCCAAAGATAAAATGGAGTGCATGTCTGGGGTCCTTTGAGCTTTAGACATCTTTACTCGTGGTCATTGGGAGGGATTATCTTTACAAGTGGTAATTGAGAACTTTTATCTCTACTTTTGATCATTTGGAGTGTTTATCTTTACTAGTAATCAGTTGGAGTACTTATCTTTATTAGAGGTCGTTCGGACTGCTTATCTTTATTAGTACTCATTCGGACTGCTTATCCTTATTAGTGCTCATTCGGAGTGCTTATCTAGAGTAAGGACAATTGTGATTACATATCTTTGAGAGTGATACTTGATACCGCTGCTTTTTCATAAGAGTTATTGGCAGTGTTTATCAGTACTAGTGGTTATTGGCACGGTTTTTATTTACAGGTGGTTGTTGGGAGTGTTTTCTTTGCCACAGGTCACTGGGAGCGTGTATCGTTACTAGTAACCATCAGGGGGATTTATATTTACTAGTGTTCGTTGGGAGTACTGTACTTTAATTATGGCACTTGGAGCGTTTATTTTTATTAGTGGTCATGGGGAGTGCCTATCTTAGTGGCCGTGGTAGTACTCATCTTTAATGGCGGTCGTTGAGAGTGCGTATTTTTAGTATTGGCCATATGAAGTGTTTATCTTTAATAGTGGTCGTTGTAAGTGCTTAGCTTTATTAGTTTTCTTTGTGAATGTTTCTTTCTACTACAGGTCATTGAGAGTACTTATATTTACTAGTGATCAATTGGAATAGTACCCATTACTAGTGGTCGTTAAGAAGGCTTATCTCTAATGCTTTGTATCTGAGATTGTATTTTTATCATAATATTTTCATTGCTTTTTCCGGAGAAAATCCAAATCTGAATGAATAAATCGAAAGTTATCAGTAGATATTAATTAATATATTAGAGAAAATAAAGCGACCAAAATGATCCAAACGCTTAGGTTTTTTGTAGAGAGAACCTGCATCCTTTGCATATCAACTAAGAAATCTTTCAGGCATCTCTCCTTCCACGAGTTGATTGTAAAGCTATGCCACCAAAATGGTCTTTCAATTAGACCCATTGCAGAGAATGAACAAGCGTTCCAAAAATGTGTACATAATATTCTGTTAACATATGACAAAAAAGTTTATGTAAATCTCCTAAATCAACCGATAGGCTAAGGATGACATAAACAAACGAATGCAAAACCATTTTCCAAATTGTGGAAGAGGGCCTTTTCAAGACGGTTCTTTTCGAGAGATTAGCAAGATTTTTCCGATTAAGGTCTCTAGACAGACGGTGTCACTTTGGTGTGAGGAAGTCAATCTTCACGATCCTACTTACATTTATCTGTCAGAAGAATATAAAGGCTCGGATTGCAACCGCCACTGCTCACGTTTGATGTGTTTATTATCAATGGAGCTGAGTCCTCTTCAGTGACAAATCTAAGTTTAATTGGTTTGGATCCGATAGCAGAGGGGTTCGTTAATTGCAAAGCAGGCAAAAGATTGTCTGTCAATTACACCAAAGAGAGTATAAAGTGTGAAGGAGAAAGTGCCATTTTCTCTGACCTGATTTTGGTTGAATACACTGGCCTGCTTCTAAGTTAATGGGGCACAATGAATGCACAAGTGTACAAAGAATTGTTGCGACATAATCATTTACCCCATCTAGGTAAATCTATTTCATACTTTCATGTAATATTTTAACTTTGCTAAATTTACTTTAAACAAAGTAATACCTAATAAAATAAAGAAACAGGTTAGTTATGAACTTAATCCAAAACAAGTTGGTCTCAACAAAGAGATAAAGGCTAAAATACAATTAAATTCTAGATCAAGCTTCTAATGCGAGTATTTACAGGATCTAGTAGTTTTCAATATAACGTTCAACAGGCTTTCTAGGTCGAGTAGAGCGACAAAGAATAGTTACAGGGGTGGCGTCAGGGGGAGCAGCTGGAGGAGGAACATCATGAGAGGTATCGTTTTTAAAAGGACAGTCAACAAGCTTTCTATATTGAGTAGACCGACGAGAAATATTTTCAGGGGAGGCTTCATATGAAGCAAATCGTAGATAGCAACCGTATCTTCTCTGCCATCTAGAAATCTGTTGTCTGCATATTTAAGATTGGCTTCAAGTAGTTGCACTTCACGTACTAAGGGATCGCCCTTATTCCATACATGTGGTTTTAACAGGATACCAGGTGAAGCAATCCACCTAGGTATATTCATTCCCGTCGTGGTCATTCGAAAAAATGAATAAAACCGTTCGTGAGGATTTGCTTTTGTTGAAGTACATAACAATGAATGCAGGAATGAAGAGCATCTGACAGGACGTGTTCCAAATGGTTAATGTTCAGGTTTCTAGACTCCAACGCCAAGGTAACAGTTTTCCATACAATTCCTACATAGCGTTTGCATTATCCATTCCCTGTAGAATGGTAAAGTGTTGAGGGACTCGTTGGAACTCCCTTCTCGTGGAAGAATAATTTTAGTTCGGCAGACATGAAAGAAGCACCCCGATCCGAATACACGTACCCTGGTAACTAGAAAAGTAAAAACAACGTAGTAAGACACTGCATTACAGTTGATGAAGGAATATCCAAACAAAGAAAAGCAAAGGAAGGACGATAATATTCGTCTACCAGAATTAATAAATACTTATTAGGAGAAGAAGATGGTAGTGGCCCTTTAAAGTCCCGGCTGATTCAATCAAAAAGGCGCATTGCACGGATTAGCTCTTGCCTCTCTGGGCGATGATATCGAGGTTTTAATCTTTGACACGTTTCGCCCCCTAATACCACTCGTTTAACGTCATCTACAGAATAATGCAAGTTTCTTACTCGAAGAAAATGGTGAAATCGTGTAATCCCTGGATGACAGAGAGCTTTATGAAGCTCGACAAGATTATTGTGGGTAATGCTTGAGCAGAAAGTGCGCAATAGGGCGTCAGCAGCTCTATCGAGCGAACCAGGACGATGTATAACTTCGTAGCAAAAGGGCATCAATCTTTTCTTTCTTTTTTTACTCTTATCACGTGAAGCAAACATGTAGGATACAGATTTTTGATCTTTAATTAAGATAAACTTACGATCGAGAAGAAAGTAACGCCACCTTTTGATCGCTTCGACAATCGCATAGGCCTGTTTTCCGTCAGAGTATTGTTTCCAGTGTAAACAATAAATTTTGATTTATTTTTGCCCGTAAATTTTTCACGGTAAATTTTATCCTCAGGGTGAAGGGGAACACAATAATAAGCTCTACTTAAGTCTATGGTTCTAAATATCTTATAAATCGATATTTTACAAATAAATTCTTCAACATTGGATAATGGATAGGCATCCAAGTAAGAAAATTTGTTAATCGTCTTTGAATAGTCATTTACTAAACTTTTATTTGATTGATTCGCCACAACATCAACCTGAGCTTGCCAGGGAGAGGTGCTCGGTTCGATGATTTCTTCCTTGAGCATGAGTGCTACTTCAAAAAGAATTCATTCAAAGTCAGACATTTTAAATTTGCGTGACTTCGTAATGACTGGTCTGCACTTAGATGATCAATTGGTGAAAACTCTTGGAGGATCTGTAATCATAGAAACCAGAGAGCGCACTTCGAGGTCAAGTTGAGGGCCTCCAAAGTTTAGCTCAAAAGAGGAATGTTTACTCAGGATGGTGATTCCTAAAATAATGTCAGCGCAACATTCAGATAAATCAAGCAAACGTACTTTCCAGTACTCACGGCTTCCGACTTTTATGCTAATCTAACAACATTCCTTGATAGGAGATGTTAAATTTGTAGAGGCCATAGATATAGTGCCTTCATAAGGTTTGGGAATTAAAGGAGTTCACAACATCTTTTCAAATGAATTTCTCGGAACTATCAGTATCTAAAAGAACCGTGAGAAAACAGCCATCCACCTCCAGATCTAGAGATGACCATTTCATAATTGATGGCACACAAGCGAGAACGGGATTGGAGGTTAATGCTGAGACTTCATTTTTGATGACTTGCATGCCTTCAAAAAATGTCCTCTTTTCTTTAATTTGAAAGCAAATAACATCACTGCTAGCACGGTTTTGGTGCGAGGAATTTCCGCAATAATATAATATTTTATATTTTTGAAGCGAAGGAGCTGCAACACAATTCGAACACTCAGGATTAGGATTAGGGCAGTCAACTTCAGCGTCCAGCTCATGCGATTCTACTGAAGCTACACTACAGAAGGGAATGGTGATGCATAGGCATCCGATCCCTTGAGACAATCTCTAACGCTCTCGCTTGATCAACAGTTGAAGATAATGTAAGAGTTTTGTTTTCTAAAATTCTCGTTAGAATTTTTGATGATGAAAGCCCAGTATTAAAGTAATCTTTAATATACTCGTTTCTATACGTTTAGACATTCACAGCCTGGAAATGGCAATTCAAACTGAGTGTCTGAAGATCACGTACATGTTCTTGAATCGTTTAACCATCTGATTATTTATTAGTCGCGAGCTTGTGTCGCGCGACGACCTCATTCGTAGGTTGAATGAAGGCGTTTTTAAGAGCAACCAGAGCATCGTCGAAGTAGTACATTCGGAAATTATCTCAAAATTTTCAAGATAACCTGAATTGGATATGAGGCCCAAATACGAATCGTTTATATCTTAAATTTACGCTTTGTACACCGAGAAGACAAAAAACCAGTGTTTAATTACACATGCAGATTCTGGTTCAGTTGGAGGAACATTTAAATGATCAGGACGAAGACCACGTTCCATTCTTCCAGGTAAAATAAATTGAAGGATCCTAAAGGAAAGAATTCTCCGAACTAAATACAGCACATAAGAATACAAAGAAAATAATACATATTGTCAAAGTATGGCCCAATGTACGAGAATATACGCACACGGGCTCTAAGGTGGGCTAAACAAGGCAGCAAAGGTTATTGTTCTAAAAGTGCGATCTGAATAGTTAGCTGCAGCTGCGTGACCAAGTAATATTCCAAACACAACGGCAAAAATAGATTTTAATACTCACTAAATAAAAGGCACAAAATAAATATATATATATATATATATATATATATATATATATATATATATATATATAGGTACATGAATAAGAGGGAATTAGGTTCTGAAAACTAATTGGATAACCAGGGTTATTAAGTGGTTATAATGGGAGATTTGGGGTAGTGAGAAATTTAGTTCCTTTGAACCTCGAGAGAAAAGCGAGGCAAACTTGGGATGAGGTCTTGGTGACCTTCATTACTTACGAGTATAGCCAAGAACTCGAAAAGGGTGGTGCTTATTTCTCCAAACTGTGATCGAGCGAGATGCAGGCCTCTTGTCCTCAAGAGATCACCGGACGAACTTCGAAGTGGCGAGGGAACTTCTCCAAACTCGGATCTAGCGAGCTATTGGGTCTCTTGTCATCAAGAAGTCACCAGAAGTACTTCGGAGGACGGCTTCTCCAATCCTTGAACCGAAGGCGGTTGAGAAAGGCTGAAGTTGTCTCTAGAGACATTTCTCCCTGACCCGAAGATACGAGTGTGATGTCCAGCTCTTCCGTGGCCTGCGACCATCACTAAACACTTCTCGGGAGAGAGCGTCGTTGAATTGAACCTCCGTTTGGGGAAGTGTCGTCTAACTAAATTTGTGGGTAATCCTGGAGAGGGTGCATATATACCCGGAGCTCTCCAAAACAGAGAGATAGGGGCCTTCTCGAACCTGCATTATCAGCCGGGACAACCGAGCGTGGCCTTGCGGGAAAGTGTAAGAGGCCGGGATCAGCGGGTCAGACGGAACGACTAGCGGCTGGAGCCATAAAAGTTGTTCGAGGCAAACCTACAAAATAGATGAGTAATCTCCCGGCCCGGGGGGATGGGGATTGAGACGACGGGGAGGGAAGATTGAGACGACGGGGAGGTAGCCTTCAATTTCAGCGTCATGCTGCGGTGTGAATTTCTCAGTGACTTGGTGGCAAGTCCAAAAAGGGTGAAGTCGGATTGAGGGAGAATTAACGGCTCGCTTTCTTTCCCTAAGTAATATCTTAGGAGGTGGAGAAATACTAATATTTTAGCGGATCCCTCTACATATATATTAAACACATTCTCGCATAAATAAACACACAAATATACACATGTACACTTCACAAACAAAGACTTATTAATGGCAATGTATAAGTGGCATAATGTTGGTTTCACAAACCTAGGAGTCCAGTTATTAGAGGAACTGCAAGATCTTCACTCTCATACATTATCGTCAGCAATAAATCTATTTTATACTTTCATGTACTATTTGAACTTCGCTAAATTTACTTTAAACAGAGTAATATCTAATAAAAGAAATAAACACTCGTTAGTTATGAACTTGATCCAAAACAATTTATAACAACCATAAATGTCAAGTGAAGCCGATTATAGTTCAACAATAAGAGGCGGCCATCTTAGGAGATCTATGTTATTTTTGAGCCCTCCGTAAACCATCGGAGTCATAAAAACATTACACCATATTTTTTGAAGCCATTTGTTTCTCTTTAGTACCACATACGAACTTAGTTTTCTCTAAAGGGATTTAATACCCATTATTTTGTTATCGAAAGGAAAACAGTTGATTTTGATCTTTTGTGGCATTTAATTGCATAAGTTTCTGGCCATTACTTCCCCAATTCTAATTTTAAGTAAATAAGAAGAAAGTTTTCCAATAGCTTAGATTTAGCTCTAGGAAGAAGGTTTTTTTTGCACTATATATTGGAAATGGATAATTCTTGCTCGAAGTTTATCCTAACTTTTTGAAGATTTATCTCGTCAAGTTCAAATCTTTATGAAAATCCTAATAAATGTGAAAGTGAATTATATTTAATTACTTAATAACGAAAATATATGTCAAATTGTTTGGAATCGATTGCTCGAAAATTGTTAAAAAGTTTGGTCCTTCATATTCTAAGGATATACTAGTCTAATTAGGCTATTAACTAGGCCTAGACTGGCCTAGCTACACCATTAACTAGGAGTAACTCCGCCTCTTTATGTAATTTACTAGGACTAGACGTCCATTTTAGGCTACTAACTACGACCATAATCTCCTATAGAGGCTAATAAATAGGAGTATACTCCCCGTTTAGGCTATTAACCAGGACTAAAATATCCTATTTATGCTATTAACTAGGACTAGGCTCGCCTATTTAGGCGATTACCTTTGACTAGACGTGCCTAGTTATGATATTGACTAGGACTAGGCTCAGTATAGTATAGCCCATAGCGTAATTAGGCGAATCTAGTCCTAGCTAATAGCCTAACTAGGCGAGTCTAGCCCTAGTTAATAGACTAATTAGGCGAGTCTGGTCTACGTTAATATCCTAACTAGGTGAGCCTATGCCTAGTTAATTCCATAACTAGGCGAGTCTATTCATAGCTAATGGCTTAACTAAGCAGTTCTACTCTTAGTTAATAACGTATCTAGGCAAGTATGGTACTAGTTAATAGCCTAACTGTGCGTTTACTCGTAAATAATACCTAGCTAGGTGAGTCAACTCCTAATCGATAGGTTAACTACCAAGCCTAGCCATAATCTATAGGTTAACTAGACAAGCTTAGTCTTAATCAATAGGTTAACTAGGAGAGTTTAATCGTAATAAATAGCTTAACTATGCGATTCTAGTCCTAATCAATAAGTTAACTAGGCGAGCCTAGTCCTAATCAATTAGCTTGAATAGACAAGCCTAGTCTTAGTCAATAGCTTAATTAGGCAACCCTAGTCAATAGCCTAACTAGGCAAGGCTAGTGCTAAGTTGTAACTCATTATGAGAAAGGTGCGTTAATTGGTCAAAATTATTTGCATTACCTTTTTTTTTTTACTAAGATTAGATTCCAATCAATGATGTAGAAAATGCTACATAACAAAATGTTAACTATATAATTAATTGATTAAATTTCCTTAAAAATATTTATTTTTATTTTTTCCCATAGCGACACGAACTTTGAATGATGTAATTTATTCGTGATTCTTAAATAACACGATCAATTCCAGAAAACAGATCATTCATCACCCAATCAATTATTAATGGATATTTGTATTTTGAAATAAATATAAGAAAGTTCATCCAAACTATCTCCGCAAAGAAAGTTTTTTTGGTCTCTTACTCAAGTTTGTGATTTGGAATCACATCTCTAATCTTTAGCCATCTATAGAAGAAAGGTCAACTGCCGTTCGCTGCCTTTAAGCATCTAATCAGAATATACAAAACGAGGTCGAAAATACAACTATTTAAGCTTGCTACGCATCAATTATGCTTTCTTCACGCGAATATACAGAGTTGTATAAAAAATGTCCGATAAATAACATTTTCCCAAGAAAACTAAACATAAATAATCGTTAGTGGAACAATTTCCATAATATATCTAATGCCTAGGCTATGGATAGCTTTGAATAAATCAACAGAATTTCCGTATCCAGAGAGACCACGGAACCGACGCTTAGCCTTAAATAAATTAACGGAATTTCCGAACTGAAGTTTGGTATCGGAGTGAGGCAAGGCAGAATCCGGATATTGTCTTCGAAAACCCATCTCCTCTCGCCGTTTCAGATGGGGTTTCAAATTTTCTCTTATGGCGAGACTGCGACCCAAATTTACGAGCCTACCCGGGGGCCCACACCTATACGTGCATTCCTGGAGAATTCCGTGTCCTTCAATTCATGTGAAAAAAGTTTTGCAAGAAATTTACTTGTTGGTTTCGTTTCAAACTTTTAATATCAACCATAAAACGCTCCAAACCAAACTGAATGTACTATGTACCAAGTCATCTGAAGTTAGTCAATGGATGGAGCCCAGGTCAGAATTGGGTCTCCATTGGAGGTAAACACCGTAAATTTTGGTTATTTTTTTTTAAGAGCTCATCTGGCAACTGCCTACTTGGGCATTAGTAGCCGAATTAAGAACTACTTCTTGGTTATGACTAATCCTTAACAAAGTGACCTGAATTAAGGTAAATTATTGAAAAGAATGGGAAATTTTCCTAAAGCATTAATAAATATGCAAACAAAAGAAAATGGATAGAAAGATTGGTAAAAACAACATGGGATGCGATAAAAGATCAACCATATCAAATATACCCCTAAAACTCAGTTGTACGAAGGGTGGTCAATAAGTTTTGCGAATCGGTAAGGCAAAACAGAGGAAGGGGGGTGGCTGTTTGTGGGGGTGTTAGGACAAGTTATGACAAGTCAGGACCTGCAGCCACACGCTCCTGCCTCGTCTATTTAAGAAGCAGTAGCTGATCGCAGATCATCAGTCAGAAATTTTTTCAACAATGGAGAAGGTTGAGCACCGCGCAGTGATCCAATATTTGACCAAGGAAGGCAAGGATGAAAAAGAGATCCATGAACGCATGGTTGCAGTGTACACCGACACCGCCTCTTCCTATGCAACCATTGCTCGCTGGAATAGGGAATTCCGCCATGGTTGTGAGTCCCTTGAAAATGACCCCCGTCCAGGACGCCTGTCAGACGTGACCAACGAGGCCCGTGTGAAGAGAATGATCCTCGAAAATTGACGGATGAAGGTCGAAGAAATCGAGCAAGAACTTGGAATATCACATGGAAGTGTTATCAACATCATCTACGACAATTTTGCCATGACCAAGGTCTCTGCCCGTTGAGTCCCTAGAAACCTCATCAAACCTCACGCCCCATGATCGACTTCAACGTCGTCAAAGTTCGGAGGAGCTGCTGGTCCTGTACAACCAAGAGCCGGCGGGATTCGAGTCACGCATAGTGACAGGTATAAAACGTGGGTCCATCACTGGGATCCCTAGCGACTACTTTTTATTTCGCCAGCTCAAGGCTGCACTGCGTGGACGCCGGTTTGGGGACGATGAAGATGTCCAGCTTGCCGTCCAGGAGTGGATTGAACAGCAGTCGGGAGATTTCTGGTTGTCGGGAATTCGGAGCCTCAGGGACAAGTGGCGCAAGTGCATTGAAGTCGAGGGTAGTTATATTGAAAAATAACAAACCACTTTTCCTCATATCTTGTTTCCTTATATCCGAATTACAAAACTTATTGACCGCCTCTCGTATCTTTCAAACGAAGATTTATCTTAAAATGCACCACATAGAGGCATGGGATAGTAAAATATGTGATGCTATCAACATCTGCATCATTATTTTCAAAGAGGTTGGAACTAAAGTTTGTTCAAGGGTCCGAAATACTTCCCAAAACAAAGTAGCAAAGTCCTCTATCTAATAAAATCCATATTCAGGTGAAATGTGGTCATTTACAGCCTTTGAATTTCAAAGAAATGCAATAAAAAGGGCGAAGACTTGATACTTGGCGGATGCCAGCAAACACTCATCTTCAAAGACAATCAAAGAACCTGGTTTACTTGATCATCAATGCAATTTGTATAAAAGATCCATGGAAATATTTACGCTCGATTTATCATTACTTATTGGGAATGTGTGGGGGTGGGGAAATAGACTGAACAGGGCAACCATACCGAAATAGAAAAAACAAAATAATAACTGAAATTGGTGTGCGATCTAAGTATGAAGAAGAACGATAGGATATTGTTTAATATGAAACCTGAAGGTTTTGGCAAGTTGTGAAAATGAGGATGCTAGAGTAAGCAAAACTGTGTGAGATGCACATAGATTGAATAATCATACGAAAACTAGAGGCCCTTACAGACTTCAAAGTCAGGCAACTCTCTACAATGCATACGATTCTTTCAGGAAGCAAGAATTATGAAAGCGATGTGCAGAGGATCAACGAATTTTCACTATGCTCAAATCTAAAATAGTCACTTCATTTCTCAAAAATTGAAGCACAATCGCTTGTGAAGTTTACATGACATCTTTACCCGAGATCATTTTCGGATTAATTAATTTTTGGGTCCACCAAAGCTGATTTATATAATATGTAAAACCAGGCAATGGCTTCGCTACTAAAAATAAAAATTTAAAAACTAAAAATAAGCAGCCATGATTAAATTTGCATAGATTTTCTAAACCAAACTAAGATGAAATTAGAATTCAAATACTCAGAAATATACTTCTTAAATTATAAAGTTAGTGATGATGCTGATGATGATGAAGAGCGTAATCCAATGAAGGATCTCGCCATACAAGGTATGAAGGTTTAGAGATTATACCAATAGTTTTAAACCTTTTCTCAGTGTGGAAGTTTTAGCGCCGCTAAAGAAATAATTTAGCGGCAACCACACTTATTTCTTTGAAAAATTATTTGTAAAAAACATTGATATTAGATGTAAATTTATTGATATTAGATGTAAATTAATTGAAATTAGATGTAAATTAATTGATATTAAATGTGAATTAATTGAAATTAGCTGTAAATTAATTGATATTAAATGTGAATTAATTGATATTAAATGTGAATTAATTGATATTAAATGTGAATTAATTGATATTAAATGTGAATTAATTGATATTAAATGTGAATTAATTGATATTAAATGTGAATTAATTGATATTAAATGTGAATTAATTGATATTAGATGTGAATTAATTTATATTAGATGTAAATTAATTGATATTAAATGTGAATTAATTGATATTAAATGTGAATTAATTGATATGAAATGTGAATTAATTGATATTAAATGTGAATTAATTTATATTAGATGTAAATTAATTGATATTAAATGTGAATTAATTGATATTAAATGTGAATTAATTGATATTAGATGTGAATTAATTGATATTAAATGTGAATTAATTGATATTAGATGTGAATTAATTGATATTAGATGTGAATTAATTGATATTAGATGTAAATTAATTGATATTAAATGTGAATTAATTGATATTAAATGTGAATTAATTGATATTAAATGTGAATTAATTGATATTAAATGTGAATTAATTGATATTAAATGTGAATTAATTGATATTAAATGTGAATTAATTGATATTAAATGTGAATTGATTGATATTAAATGTGAATTAATTGATATTAAATGTGAATTAATTGATATTAAATGTGAATTAAATTATATTAAATGTGAATTAATTTATATTAGATGTAAATTAATTGATATTAAATGTGAATTAATTGATATTAAATGTGAATTAATGGTTATTAAATGTGAATTAATTGATATTAAATATGAATTAATTGATATTAAATGTGAATTAATTGATATTAAATGTGAATTAATTGATATTAAATGTGAATTAATTTATATTAGATGTAAATTAATTGATATTAAATGTAAATTAATTGATATTAAATGTGAATTAATTTATATTAGATGTGAATTAATTGATATTAAATGTGAATTAATTGATATTAAATGTGAATTAATTGATATTCAAATGTGAATTAATTGATATTAAATGTGAATTAATTGTTATTAAATGTAAATTAATTGATATTATGTGAAAATTAATTGATATTAAATGTGAATTAATTGATATTAAATGTGAATTAATTGATATTAAATGTGAATTAATTGATATTAAATGTGAATTAATTGTTATTAAATGTAAATTAATTGATATTATGTGAAAATTAATTGATATTAAATGTAAATTAATTGATATTAAATGTAAATTAATTGATATTAAATGTGAATTAATTTATATTAGATGTAAATTAATTGATATTAAATGTGAATTAATTGATATTAAATGTGAATTAATTGATATTAAATGTGAATTAATTGATATTGAATGTGAATTAATTGATATTAAATGTGAATTAATTGATATTAAATGTGAATTAATTGATATTAAATGTGAATTAATTGATATTAAATGTGAATTAATTGATATTAAATGTGAATTAATTGATATTAAATGTAAATTAATTGATGTTAAATGTTAATTAATTTATATTAGATGTAAATTAATTGATATTAAATGTGAATACTTTGATATTAAATGTGAATTAATTGATGTTAAATGTTAATTAATTTGTATTAAATGTAAATTAATTGATATTAAATGTGAATTAATTGATATTAAATGTAAATTAATTGTTATTAAATGTGAATTAATTGATATTAAATGTGAATTAATTGATATTAAATGTGAATTATTTGATATAAAATGTGAATTAATTGATATTAGATGTGAATTAATTGATATTAGATGTGAATTAATTGATATTAAATGTAAATTAATTGATATTAGATGTGAATTAATTTATATTAGATGTAAATTAATTGATATTAAATGTGAATTAATTGATATTAAATGTGAATTAATTGATATGAAATGTGAATTAATTTATATTAAATGTGAATTAATTTATATTAGATGTAAATTAATTGATATTAAATGTGAATTAATTGATATTAAATGTGAATTAATTGTTATTAAATGTGAATTAATTGATATTAAATGTGAATTAATTGATATTAAATGTGAATTAATTGATATTAGATGTGAATCAATTGATATTAGATGTGAATTAATTGATATTAGATGTAAATTAATTGATATTAAATGTGAATTAATTGATATTAAATGTGAATTAATTGATATTAAATGTGAATTAATTGATATTAAATGTGAATTAATTGATATTAAATGTGAATTAATTGATATTAAATGTGAATTAATTGATATTAAATGTGAATTGATTGATATTAAATGTGAATTAATTGATATTAAATGTGAATTAATTGATATTAAATGTGAATTAAATGATATTAAATGTGAATTAATTTATATTAGATGTAAATTAATTGATATTAAATGTGAATTAATTGATATTAAATGTGAATTAATTGTTATTAAATGTGAATTAATTGATATTAAATGTGAATTAATTGATATTAAATGTGAATTAATTGATATTAAATGTGAATTAATTGATATTAAATGTGAATTAATTTATATTAGATGTAAATTAATTGATATTAAATGTAAATTAATTGATATTAAATGTGAATTAATTGTTATTAAATGTAAATTAATTGATATTATGTGAAAATTAATTGATATTAAATGTGAAGTAATTGATATTAAATGTGAATTAATTGATATTAAATGTGAATTAATTGATATTAAATGTGAATTAATTGTTATTAAATGTAAATTAATTGATATTATGTGAAAATTAATTGATATTAAATGCAAATTAATTGATATTAAATGTAAATTAATTGATATTAAATGTGAATTAATTTATATTAGATGTAAATTAATTGATATTAAATGTGATTTAATTGATATTAAATGTGAATTAATTGATATGAAATGTGAATTAATTGATATTAAATGTGAATTAATTGATATTAAATGTGAATTAATTGATATTAAATGTGAATTAATTGATATTAAATGTGAATTAATTGATATTAAATGTGAATTAATTGATATTAAATGTGAATTAATTGATATTAAATGTGAATTAATTGATATTAAATGTGAATTAATTTATATTAGATGTAAATTAATTGATATTAAATGTGAATACTTTGATATTAAATGTGAATTAATTGATGTTAAATGTTAATTAATTTGTATTAAATGTAAATTAATTGATATTAAATGTGAATTAATTGATATTAAATGTAAATTAATTGTTATTAAATGTGAATTAATTGATATTAAATGTGAATTAATTGATATTAAATGTGAATTATTTGATATAAAATGTGAATTAATTGATATTAGATGTAAATTAATTGATATTAGATGTGAATTAATTGATATTAAATGTAAATTAATTGATATTAAATGTGAATTAATTAATATTAAATGTGAATTAATTGATATTAAATGTGAATTAATTGATATTAAATGTGAATTAATTGATATTAAATGTGAATTAATTGTTATTAAATGTAAATTAATTGATATTATGTGAAAATTAATTGACATTAAATGTGAATTAATTGATATTGAATGTGAATTAATTGATATTAAATGTGAATTAATTGATATTAAATGTGAATTAATTGATATTAAATGTGAAATAATTGATGTTAAATGTTAATTAATTTATATTAGATGTAAATTAATTGATATTAAATGTGAATACTTTGATATTAAATGTGAATTAATTGATATTAAATGTGAATTAATTGATATTAAATGTGAATTAATTGATATTAGATGTGAATTAATTTATATTAGATGTAAATTAATTGATATTAAATGTGAATTAATTGATATTAAATGTGAATTAATTGATATTAAATGTGAATTAATTGATATTAAATGTGAATTAATTTATATTAGATGTAAATTAATTAATATTAAATGTGAATTAATTGATATTAAATGTGAATTAATTGATATTAAATGTGAATTAATTGATATTAAATGTGAATTAATTGATATTAAATGTGAATTAATTGATATTAGATGTGAATTAATTGATATTAGATGTGAATTAATTTATATTAGATGTAAATTAATTGATATTAAATGTGAATTAATTGATATTAAATGTGAATTAATTGATATTAAATGTGAATTAATTGATATTAAATGTGAATTAATTGATATTAAATGTGAATTAATTGATATTAAATGTGAATTGATTGATATTAAATGTGAATTAATTGATATTAAATGTGAATTAATTGATATTAAATGTGAATTAAATGATATTAAATGTGAATTAATTTATATTAGATGTAAATTAATTGATATTAAATGTGAATTAATTGATATTAAATGTGAATTAATTGTTATTAAATGTGAATTAATTGATATTAAATGTGAATTAATTGATATTAAATGTGAATTAATTGATATTAAATGTGAATTAATTGATATTAAATGTGAATTAATTTATATTAGATGTAAATTAATTGATATTAAATGTAAATTAATTGATATTAAATGTGAATTAATTGTTATTAAATGTAAATTAATTGATATTATGTGAAAATTAATTGATATTAAATGTGAAGTAATTGATATTAAATGTGAATTAATTGATATTAAATGTGAATTAATTGATATTAAATGTGAATTAATTGTTATTAAATGTAAATTAATTGATATTATGTGAAAATTAATTGATATTAAATGCAAATTAATTGATATTAAATGTAAATTAATTGATATTAAATGTGAATTAATTTATATTAGATGTAAATTAATTGATATTAAATGTGATTTAATTGATATTAAATGTGAATTAATTGATATGAAATGTGAATTAATTGATATTAAATGTGAATTAATTGATATTAAATGTGAATTAATTGATATTAAATGTGAATTAATTGATATTAAATGTGAATTAATTGATATTAAATGTGAATTAATTGATATTAAATGTGAATTAATTGATATTAAATGTGAATTAATTGATATTAAATGTGAATTAATTTATATTAGATGTAAATTAATTGATATTAAATGTGAATACTTTGATATTAAATGTGAATTAATTGATGTTAAATGTTAATTAATTTGTATTAAATGTAAATTAATTGATATTAAATGTGAATTAATTGATATTAAATGTAAATTAATTGTTATTAAATGTGAATTAATTGATATTAAATGTGAATTAATTGATATTAAATGTGAATTATTTGATATAAAATGTGAATTAATTGATATTAGATGTAAATTAATTGATATTAGATGTGAATTAATTGATATTAAATGTAAATTAATTGATATTAAATGTGAATTAATTAATATTAAATGTGAATTAATTGATATTAAATGTGAATTAATTGATATTAAATGTGAATTAATTGATATTAAATGTGAATTAATTGTTATTAAATGTAAATTAATTGATATTATGTGAAAATTAATTGACATTAAATGTGAATTAATTGATATTGAATGTGAATTAATTGATATTAAATGTGAATTAATTGATATTAAATGTGAATTAATTGATATTAAATGTGAAATAATTGATGTTAAATGTTAATTAATTTATATTAGATGTAAATTAATTGATATTAAATGTGAATACTTTGATATTAAATGTGAATTAATTGATATTAAATGTGAATTAATTGATATTAAATGTGAATTAATTGATATTAGATGTGAATTAATTTATATTAGATGTAAATTAATTGATATTAAATGTGAATTAATTGATATTAAATGTGAATTAATTGATATTAAATGTGAATTAATTGATATTAAATGTGAATTAATTTATATTAGATGTAAATTAATTAATATTAAATGTGAATTAATTGATATTAAATGTGAATTAATTGATATTAAATGTGAATTAATTGATATTAAATGTGAATTAATTGATATTAAATGTGAATTAATTGATATTAGATGTGAATTAATTGATATTAGATGTGAATTAATTTATATTAGATGTAAATTAATTGATATTAAATGTGAATTAATTGATATTAAATGTGAATTAATTTATATTAAATGTGAATTAATTTATATTAAATGTGAATTAATTGATATTAAATGTGAATTAATTGTTATTAAATGTGAATTAATTGATATTAAATGTGAATTAATTGATATTAGATGTGAATTAATTGATATTAGATGTGAATTAATTTATATTAGATGTAAATTAATTGATATTTAATGTGAATTAATTGATATTAAATGTGAATTAATTGATATTAAATTTGAATTAATTGATATTAAATGTGAATTAATTGATATTAAATGTGAATTAATTGATATTAAATGTGAATTAATTGATATTAAATGTGAATTAATTGATATTAAATGTGAATTAATTGATATTAAATTTGAATTAAATGATATTAAATGTGAATTAATTTATATTAGATGTAATTTAATTGATATTAAATGTGAATTAATTGATATTAAATGTGAATTAATTGTTATTAAATGTGAATTAATTGATATTAAATGTGAATTAATTGATATTAAATGTGAATTAATTGATATTAAATGTGAATTAATTTATATTAAATGTGAATTAATTTATATTAGATGTAAATTAATTGATATTAAATGTGAATTAATTGATATTAAATGTGAATTAATTGATATTAAATGTGAATTAATTGATATTAAATGTGAATTAATTGATATTAAATGTGAATTAATTGATATTAAATGTGAATTAATTGATATTAAATGTGAATTAATTGATATTAAATGTGAATTAATTGATATTAAATGTGAATTAATTGATATTAAATGTGAATTAATTGATATTAGATGTGAATTAATTTATATTAGATGTAAATTAATTGATATTAAATGTGAATTAATTGATATTAAATGTGAATTAATTGATATTAGATGTGAATTAATTTATATTAGATGTAAATTAATTGATATTAAATGTGAATTAATTGTTATTAAATGTCAATTAATTGATATTAAATGTTAATTAAGTGATATTAAATGTAAATTAATTGATATTAAATGTAAATTAATTGATATTAGATGTAAATTAATATGTGGATAAACTTAGTCTCATTTCCTTTTCAATCTTCAACCACACCGAAGTCCCCTCCACCGAGAAGAATAAAGAAACCTCATCATACTACTTTCCTCCCTCACCACCACACCTCAACTTAGGCGAACACATCCACACTACCCTCACCCAAAGATAATTGAAAATACTACCACCAAACATCCTAAATCAGCCCCACCCCCCTTAATAAATCAATAACGAAAATAGAGGGAGAGGTGACGCCCCCTTGTCGCGGGAAGAGAGCTTGTGTGGACCTTGGACTTTTCGAGCTATGTCGGCAGGGGTACCTCTTCTGGGTACCCCTGGTAGGGCTTCCCTTGTCGATTTGGTCGGAAACGAGGTTCCAGACTAAGTGCGTCATTCCTTCCTTTTTCTACTCTATCCCTCTCTTTTTTTTACTTTTATCCTATCTCCCACTCATACAAAAAGAAAAAAAAAACAAAAAAAAGCCTACTCCTATCGTGTCACTCTTTCCTTTTCTTCCTCTATCTACCTATAAGGACCTGGCAGCTACCTCATGCGTCAGAAGAGAGGCTTTGGAACCTCTATAAACAACGCCAATCGACGCTTACTGGTTGCGAGAGACTAGGACTAGAGGTGTCCTAGGCGTTGGGGCACGATAAATGGGATGAGGGTAGTGCCTCGTTAACCCCTTCCCTAGCGCGTAATTATTGACCGTTCCCAGTGCCCGTTGACGGGTGCTTATGGTAGCATTGGTCCGAGGTGACGGCCCTTTGTTCCCATGTTGGTTGCCAGGCCAATAAAAAGCCTTGGGTCGAGTTCCTAGGTGTGGCGGGATATCCATTGAACGCTACTCCGAGATCCTGATCGTTGTGAAGGGAACTAGTAGGAGTTTAGTACGGGGCGTGCATCGTTGTTGTTCACCTGGTGAGAAATCGATGGCCCCTTCGGGGACCGTCAGTGCTGCTTGGTGGGGGAGCCACGGCACGCCGAGGTTTGACGACTCGGTCGGACGAACAGCAGCACATGGAGCGTGCCTTCTGAAAGATCCGAAACCTCTCCGATCGATAGGCGGGAGCGACTCACGCTGGGAGATCTCACCAACCCCCCTTTTTATCATTGATTGGTCACGAGTTTTCAGAGAGAGAGAAAGCGCTCAAAATGACAGGCAAAAAAGGACCCGTTCGTCTCAAACACAACTGTGCAATATGCCAGTTAGAAAAGTGGTGCGTTGACTTTCCGGAGGGCTGCTACTCAAAATGCAGCCCTGAAAGTATCTGCACTACTTGCATATTGACGCGAGAGTTGGAAAAATTAAAAGCCCGCTATAGAGCCTCAGAGGAGAGAGCTAAGGTCCTTGAGGGAAAGTTGGAGAAGCTCGAAGCCCTTAACGTAGCTCAGGTTCGATGCCTAGAAGAGGCGCCGCCCACTGACGTGTCGGAATCCCCTGGTAATGAAGCGGACATTCCGCCATCATCTGAGGCTAAGCCAGCTGAGGCGAGAGAAAAGAAGAAAAAGAAGAAAGGAGAAACGAAGAAAAAAAGAAAAAGAAGATAGTTGAAATAAAAGTAGAACCCAAAATAGAAGAAAAACAGATAAAGAAGAAGAAAAAGAAAGATAAGAATGTGGAGAGTAAAGAGGAAAAGGCGAGGCCTCTTCCACAAGGGAAGACCCCGTCTTCAGAGACCAAGTGTCCGAAGGTCACCCTCATTGGTGACTCGCAAACACTGGATCTGCAGCCGCTGCTAGCGGCCCGCCTTCGCACTAGCGTGAAGATAAGCTGCCTGTCAGGACGGGGTAACCACACCATCAGAGTAGAGGGAGAGAAAGCTCAGATTTCTGAGAATTCTGTTGTTGCTCTGATGGTGAGCGGCAACGACCTCTACCTCAGAGGGGGTAAGGTTGGCCTCAGTGGTAAGACCATCCAAACAGTGATGGGAGCCGTGGACGACATAGGGCTTAAAACACGCAAACGTGTGGTGGTTGGGATGCTTCCGAGAAGAGGTCCATCCCGAACCGCTCACGAAAGAAACGTCGCAGTGAACAAAAGGTTGGCGGATCTCTGCACGGCAGAAGGAGTCTTCTTCGTTGACCCCTATCGTACCTTTATCGGTAGAGACGACCTCTACCAAAGGGACGGGGTACATCCCTCCTTTAAAGGGAAGGCCTTTCTCGCCAATCTAATTCAAGATGTCGTGGAACGCACTTAAAGGAGCGTTCGAAACAGAGCGAAAGCGGACGTGCGCCAGCATGCCCGTGTCACTCCTGGAACGACCTTCTCGGAGGTCATCAAAAAGGGTGTGACCACGAAAACAGAGAAGCCGGGAAACGGAAGAGCGTAGGGAGTCCTACACTAGGGGACTCCCTCAAAGTTCTTCTGTTCAATGCGAGGTCAATCAGGAATAAGTTTCTTGAGCTCCGTGGCCTCGTAGTAACAGAGGAACCTGAGATGGTGGCCATAACGGAGTCGTGGATAAAAACCTCAAGCCGAGATTTTGAAGGTGAATTGACGATTCCCGGTTACCAGCTCTTCCAGAAAGATAGGCCAGACAGAGAGGGTGGCGGTGTGATGTTGTATGTCAAGGATACTCTCAACTCGACTGATTGCAACATCATATCCGACCATGAACTACTAGGTGTTGACCTAGAGATAGGTCCTGCCAAATACAGGACCCTGGTGCTTTATAGACCTCCTGCCCAACTCGTTGAAAAGGACAGAGATCTGTACCAGCTGCTAGGAGAACTTGTTGAAGACAGAGTGTGTATCGTCATGGGTGATTTCAACACACAAGCTGACTGGGAAACCAGAGAACCCTGTGGCGAGAACGCACTACTCCTGGAGTTCACGAACAACGAGTTCCTCACTCAGTGGGTGAGAGAGCCAACGAGAGGAGACAATATCCTCGACTAAGTTTTCACCTCTGAGGATGACATCGTTGAGGACCTCTCTGTTGGCGAAGAGCTCGAAGGCAGTGACCACCGACTAATTAGATTTGTAGTCAAAGTCCCCAAGGCAGAGCCTGCAACTAGTGAATCAAGGAAACTCGATTTGAGAAGAGCAGACTTTGCAGGTCTACGCGCGGGACTGACTGACGCGAGGCTAGAAGAGTGCGATGCTGTTGAAGACTCTTGGAACAGTTTCCAAACCACATTCATGAGTCTTCAATCGCGTTTTATCCCTCTGAAATGCCCCCGTCGGTCCTCTGTTCAACCAAAGTCGTTTAATCGAGAAATCGGGCAACTGCTTAGGGAGAAGAGAAATGTGTACGGGCAATCGAAGATCTCGGGTGACTTTGACGAATACCGGAGGCTAGCCAGGAGAGTGAAGTCCAGTATAAGGGCGGCTAAGCGGTCTGAGGAACTCCGAGTGGCAAGACTCTGTAAAGAGAATCCCAAGGAGTTTTTTGGATATGTGAACAGCCGTAAACCAATCCGTCGAACGGTTGGCCCTTTGTGGAATGAGGAGGGGACATTAAAGCATTCAGATGCAGAAAATGCTAACCTCCTCAACGACTACTTCTCTTCAGTGTTTACTGAAGAGTGTGGTCCCATTCCCCAGCCGACGGATTCCTACTCGGGGAAAAAGCTGGAGGCAATGGACTTCACCGAAGGAGAAATAAAGAAAAAGATCGCTGACCTAAAGACGAATAAGTCCCCTGGACCGAACAGGTTTCTACCTAAAGTGTTAAAGGAAGTGTGCGATGAAGTATCACATCTGTGCGCTATCTTTAACATGTCAATCCGGACCAAATGCGTTCCTAGAGACTGGCGTGAGGCGGAGGTGACTCCTATCTTCAAGAGAGGAGACCGTAACCAACCTTCGAACTACCGACCTATCAGTCTGACTTCGATAGTCGGTAAACTCATAGAAAGCATCATGGTGGACAAAGTGACGTCGTATTTAGAGTCAAACCTGCTACTGAGGCGTTCCCAGCACGGCTTCCGAAGGCAACGGTCATGCCTGACGAACCTTGTGGAATTATTCCACTTCGTTTTCAGTGAGCACGATCGGGATAAGGCGGTGGATGTGGTCTACCTAGACTTTCAGAAAGCCTTTGATAAGGTACCACACCGCCACCTTCTCCGGAAAGTGCGAACGCTAGGCATAGACGGAAAGGTAGCCGGCTGGATCGAGAACTGGTTAAGTGGCAGACGGCAACGGGTGGTGGTGAATGGACAGTCTTCTGAGTGGGTGCCCGTTACTAGTGGGGTGCCTCAAGGTTCTGTCCTGGGACCACTACTATTCATCATCTACGTCAACGACATGGACGGTGACATGGTTGCCAAGATTTCCAAATTTGCCGACGATACCAAGCTTGGTATGAACGTTGCAAAGGATGGAAATACTGCCTGCCTGCAGGAAGATCTTGGGAAGATTGGGGAGTGGTCGGACACGTGGCAAATGCCTTTTAACGTGGGCAAATGCAAAGTGATGCATATCGGCCACAGAAACCCCCAATCTCAGTATATCCTTAAGGGCACTGCTATGGAATCCACCGACACTGAGAAGGACTTGGGTGTAACAATCACTAGTGACCTTAAGTTCTCGAAACAGTGCATTGAGGCGGAGAAAAAGGCCCAAAGGATGCTAGGCTTTTTTTAAGCGCCAGTTTGGTTATCGGAACCAGGAGATTGTACTGTGCCTGTACAACTCACTTGTCCGACCGCACCTAGAGTATGCCGTACAATTTTGGAGTCCTTCATTGCGAAAGGACATCGCGAGATTGAAACGCGTACAAGCCAGGGCAACCAAGCTGATTCCCTCTATCCGACATAAAAGTTATGAGGATAGACTAAGGGAATTAGATCTGTTCTCACTGGAAACCCGTAGACTGCGTGGTCAGCTCATCGAAGTTTTCAAAATACTTCGAGGGTTCGAAAATGTTGACTACCGGGATATTTTCACACTGAGTGAGAACAGAACGCGCAATCACGGCTTCAAACTTGAACTGAAGCGTTACAACCGCAATATGTGTGGAAATTTTTTCACTTACAGTATCTGCGGTATGTGGAACGGACTTCCAGTGGAAGTTGTCAACAGTGAATCTGTTGACCATTTCAAGTCAAGACTAGACAAGGTCTTGAAAAGTGGCCGGTTAGGGACGCAAAACAATTGAGCAGCCTTGTGCCCGCTCAATTGCTAGTCCAAAGGTACCCTCTTTGAATGGACCGTAAGGTCTCCTAGGGTACCTTCTTTCCTTGTTGTAACACATGGAGTAACCCCACCTCGACTGAGGTCAAGCCACTCCACTATACTCCACTGGCCACTCTACTTTACTACCACTCCACTGGCCACTCCATTATACTCCACTGGCCACTCCACTATACTCCACTGGCCACTCCACTATATTTCACTGGCCACTCGACTATATTTCACTGGCCACTCTAATATACTCCACTGGCCACTCCACTATATTTCACTGGCCACTCCACTATATTTCACTGACCACTCCACTATACTCCACTGGCCCCTTTCTTTACTACGACTTCACTATACTCCACTGGCCACTCCACTATACTCCACTGGCCACTCTACTTTACTACCACTCCACTATACTCCACTCGCCACTCTAATATACTCCACTGGTCACTCCACTATATTTCACTGGCTACTCTACTATACTCCACTGGCCACTCCACTATACTCCACTGGACACTACTATATTTTACTGGCCACTCCACTATACTCCACTGGCCACTCCACTATACTCCACTGGCCACTCCACTATATTTCACTGGCCACTCCACTATACTCCACTGGTCACTCCACTATACTCCACTGGCCACTCCACTATACTCCACTGGCCACTCCACTATATTTCACTGGCCACTCCACTATACTCCACTGGCCACTCCACTATACTCCACTGGCCACTCTACTATATTTTACTGGCCACTCCACTATACTCATATAATACAACCACAGAATAAACCTTAGCTCGACACCGACATGCACCAGATTTAAACAAAATCCAGACAGCATCAAACACCTGCTTATATACTGCCTAAACCTCACCCAAACACACACTTTCCCTAATCATCTCTCTTAGGCACTTGTGACCACTTCCAGGGAGTGTGGTTCCTTCCTAAGCCTCGCCTACCTCGCAGAAGAGAGAGGCCTAGGGGCCCGGCACGCAAGTTATTTTTTCTAATTTATCCAAAATTCCGCAACTGAGATTTTATTTTAAATTCATACTTAAATTTCTCTTCTTCTGTCAGACTTAATTTAAGAGCAGTGTGAAACCAAAGTTTAAAAGAAGTTTGTAAAAAAGATATACAATTTTGAATGTGTAAATTTGGAAAGAAGTAGTGAAACAAATTTTTCCGTCATAATTATAAAGTTGTCAAAAATTAAAGGTATTCCATGTATTCTCTAATTTCGCGACATGTGGGAACATATATGTTTCATCCATTTAATTTTTGTGCCCATAAGTAAATTTCCTCGTCGAAATTAAATTTTTCTTGGTAAAATATTCAAAAATGGCCATTAGATATGCAAATTTTTCAGGCTACGGCCCATTTTCAAGTAAATGTAGATTATTTCCATTTTCCGTAGATTAGAACGTGTAGCTACTTTCACTTCCAGCATTCGAGACAATGCTCTGCCTCTACATAGCCATATATTTAGGAGTCTAAAGAGATTTAAACGATTTGCCTAAATTTATTTATATAGCTTTTCTAATACACGCAACTTAGAGGTTTAATTCTAATGTAGTTAATCAATTACACGGCGCTGTAGTGTGTATTTTGTAACTCAACAACTGGTTGGTTTTTTTAACAAGCATTCTACGATGCAGAAAGCAATGTGCTTTTATTATATATTTGTTTTCTTTCTTCGCTAGAGTAAGACTGGTTTCAAAGAATTAACCACTAAAGGAACACCATCAGTAGAAATTCAAATATATGATTTCTAGAACAAACTAATAATTATCAATCAATTTATTAATGCGAAGAATACGACTTTGCGATTTATATTTTTCTGTTGTTTTTGACAGTTTAAACACTGATCTACTCTTTTTACTATTTTGTAGAAGCCGAAGAAATCCCATCAGCTTATCCTTCTTGATAAGTTAGTTTTTATCTACTTTAAAATAAAAGATATCACTAAAATTAACACAGGGACACACATGTTATTCTCTTTCTCTGATAGAAGTTTTTGAACTTCTTTTTATAATTCAAAATCAAAAAAGAAAAGATTTTATTTTCCATTTTACGCTTCTTCTGGTACCTTGATCAAGGTGCCCATTTACCACAACCACTACAAGTCCAGGAACCCAGCAGAGGTAATCTCAACATTCCCTCGGATCTTAGTAGCAATGGCTTCACGGATACTGCAAACTGGGAAGTGTAGAGATTTCAAAGCCTCCTTGGTACATAACCTAATATTCGAGTCACTATGAATTACAAACTAGTCTCTGAATCGGTCATAGCGCGCGATCCCTCAGTATCGAGCGTTGTATTGCAACCATCTCGGCTGATAAGTATTGGCAGCGCCCAGAACAGGTCCCCGCTGACTTGAAATAGGGATGATATAACACGGTGACCAACCGTCTCTTCGGACGTGAAACCCTCTGTGTTCACCGGCAAGACAGCAGTTTGACAAGGTATTTGCTTTCACAAATACGAACGCAATACTTTACAGTGTTGTAGAGATTATGCGATCCGAGGAGTGGCAAACAAAGTTCTAAGATGGTATCTGCCACAATGGCGTATTGATAAAAAACAACCATGCCTTCGGTCCTAGTGTTATAGCGAACTATCGAAGGAATTTATTATCCCTAAACCTGAAAGGATTAGGGAATGAGAGATGTCTCACATTGGCATATACACAGTAACAGATAGACACAGGGCGAAATGAGAGACTTTGGTGACGGACAAAGACGCTAAATCCCCGTGTTAAAGCGCACAGTGAACGGCACAAAGCCACTGACATACTTCCAGCATAAACAAGCAATTTTTTCATAGCAAACATGCAGAAGATACCGGTCGGTAAGCTGAAACCGGTGTGGTGGATCAATCCACCTTCTAAAATAGATGTTTGGATGCGAGGGTTTAAATTTCACATCCGTAGTTTGGCGTAGGGCGAACGCCACAGAGCGAAGACTATCAATAGCGAGGGTAAAAAGGACACTCAGGCTGCGAATATATGCCTCCCAGGGGCCACGTCGGTCGAAAACAGTACCAAGGAATCAAGGCGAGTATACCTTGTCTAGAGGACAAAAGTTCACCACCTTTGTCTTGGCCAGAACAAACAGAATTTCGTGCACTTTGGCATAACTATGAAAGAGTTTCATACCCTGTTGGAGTCGGCTACCCAAGCTGGGCCCTTGAGCCAGCACAAAGGAGGGAGAAGTAGAATACATAGAATGTGACGAGAATATTTTACAGTTGCAGTGATGTAGTACAAGGGATGCTCACTGCAAAGATAGGACACAGATGAAAGTTAACCTAGGGTCACTCTCATTCAGTTAGACCTTCCTTCACCAATACGGGAAAATCTACAATATCGTAAGAACTAGACAAAAATATTGGGAGGGCTCCCATTGTGTCCATAGTATGGAGGGTCTTCATGATCACGTATCGCCATGCGATATCATAGGATTTATCTAAATAAAAAAATAAGGTAATGGAGCACTTCCTACGAAAGAATAACGTTCAGATAATATCATCGGTCAAAACCAGAGTATTGGACATGAAGTAGAACTGAAAAAAAGACACTCTGTGTAGGAGACTGGTGACCTCTGCCGTCTAGAATATTAACTTGTTTAACATTACCAAATTTCTTTAATAACATATATAAACAGGAATCTATAGAAAATCTAGGAAAACCAGCATGGGAAAAATGATCTCTTAACGGTTTGCTAAAAGAAATCAGAGTATCCCTCTGCCAAGAATATGAGAAAATACGCTACATTCAGATCTTATTGAGTAAAACCGCCACCTTCCCTCCAAATGACATGCTTCTCTAAGCGTAAAAGCATTGCGTATGGGATATCGTCCGAATCAAAAGAAAT
>OZ018318.1:10771912-11077226 GCA_963969495.1 Ceratothoa steindachneri
TTTTTTACATTGGATAGTGTTGTAGGTTCATAATGAGAGTTCGTGAAAACAGTATCACCAAAATAGGATTGACACCTTTAGTATAAATACATGGTGTGATAAGAGAAGAACTGCTATACATCAAGAGGGGCTGATCCTACTCTTGCACTGATTTAAGGTACTTGTGGTAAATACCTCATACACTCGAACAATAATTTTATTGAGAAGAAAAGGAAAATTGAGGAAGAATTATACAAAAGCCCAGTATCCACTCAAGGCTATCCAAGAAAGAGATGAGGTGAGAGTGTTGTTCCCTTATCTAAAGCCCCCCTGTAACTACCGTAACATTTGATATTTGGAAAGGGATGGAACAACCTTGTAAACTGTGTGTACAGTTTGTAATTAGTAAACTGAAGTGAGTCAAGGACATATGAAGAAATATCTTCGAGACCATCCTTATATGAGCTGAACATGCAATGTATGCCATACGTAGCGAGATCCAACATTTAAAATATTAAAATTGTTAAGCTAAGATTCGGAACCAGAAGGCCAAGGGGCTCGTGACTGGCTCTCGCTCTTTTAGCCAAGCCTCCTAACCTTATAGAACAGTGGTGGTGTGTCCAACTGAGTCAACAAAGCCATAGTTCGACAATTCTTCTTGAACTGCGACCATTGGACACCTTATGTACATTTGTTTTCAGAATGCTTAACACTCAGCGAGCACCATGATTGACACATTGAAATATGAAATATACAATTATTTATTTAAAAGAGAGGAACAAAGAGCTCATAACCATAATAGAGGAGTTTACACTGCAAATTAATCAGCGATGACAATTGTATTCACAACTTAAATGGTGCAGGCTTTAATGGGACTGTTTAGAATTGGCTACAACTCTTTAGGTCTTTAGCTTCTCATTTTATGACCGCCAGAACTAGGTTTTCTCTGGCTTTCTCTACCATGATAGCCTACATAATGTAATCAGTTGGACCGTTTGTTTGCGTATCTCGTCGCTATCCGTGCTGGCAGGCCCAAGCGTAACCCTATGCAAGAGGATACCAAAGACTTCGAACCTTTAATATTCAAACTTTATGTAATAGCAGAACTCCAACTGCGTCGAATATTTGTACCTCGAATTTTCTCTTATTGCTCAGAAAGAATATAATTGGTTTGATTTTCCTCTGTATTCTTTTTTTGACTGCATTGTAATTTAAACTCTATCATAAATTGCATTATTTATCTACAAGTTAGAGGTTTTTCAAGGCGCTGGCGCTGAGAAAAAACCTACTCTCAAATGAGTACATTTGAACTTCAACTCTGAATATGTCTGCCATGTCACATTCTTTCACTTTGATAATTCTAATTAATATAGTTTGCCTTTTTTCAACATAACGTAGCTCAGATTAGAATTTAAAAGTTGTAAAAACATTAGCCCCCTCTGGAGAATTAGAATTCGTTTTTAATTAAAACAAATAGTTTATGCTCGTTATTTTCTGCCTTGTAGTACTAAAACGTTATCAAAAGTTTCATCTATACAGGGTATCGAAAAAGTCCCCAGGGATAAAGAAAATTAACCCTTTAAAATTGCTTTTCACAATTCTTCATACTTAGTTTTATTTTTCCTTTGCATATATCCTAGGCTAGTGTTTGGGACAATTTCAGACCGTGTTGAACTTATAAAATAATATGAAAGACAGGTCAAAGATCCCTTAAAAGTCCTCATTCGAAATGAAAATCGATACAGGACAATTTTAATTGTAGGAAAAACAATTATATTTAATAGAAGATATAAAATGCAATCTGGTAGAAATTGGTATATGTGCTTTTACATACGTATGGTAAAAGATTATTGAATTTAACTGCATTCAATCTTTATTGAGGCCCCCTGCCCCCGCAGAAGCGACTGTATGCCCGGATCAGTTGGCCACCACTCATGTTGACAACAACGTCCACGCCGGAGTCCTTTAACCAGCCCTGGTTTTTGTTTGGTCGCTAGTTGATCTCTATCTCAACGACGCTCCTGACATAGTAGTCCAGGAGTTTCAAATCTAGAGGGCTTGGAGTCCAAATAGTAGGGGTCGCATTGACGTATAATTTCCCAGCCATCAATTGCTATGGTCACATTAGCTGAGAGAGGTGGAATGCTGAAGTCCTCATAAGATAAAGATGACCTCCTTAGCGACTCCTGACCTCCATGGCTTGTTGAAGTCGTCGTTGATGATGTCCTAGACCTGCCGGAAGAAATCAGCCGACCTGACGACGACTGATTGCCTAGAAGGATCTTTCTCTTTGCTATGGATGACAAGTCAGTAGTTCTTTTCTGACCCTTGAACACGAAGGACTCAGGGATGCCAATGAGATTTTAAGGAACACCCCGGATTATGATCTCCAAACCTCACTCCAGAATCGAAAGAAAAATCCCCGATTGTAAAATCTATTTTAAAAATATTAAATACTAAAGTTAATTGGCTTAATAATTAATTATTAGTAATCATTAAATTCTTTTTAAAAGTAAGAGATTAATTTTTATTTCTCTTTTTATTCTCTTTATGCATTTAGAACTCATCATCGCTTCTTCCAAATCCCTGATTAATTTCTTTCTAGGCTGCCATAAAGCGCATTCCATAGCGTAATGGATTATTTGGCAACTAATCTATCATTTTAAAGTATCTGCTTGAAAAGAATGTTTTTGTTTTGATACAATTAATTGGGAATATTTTCTATCCATCTACACATGCAGATGGCTATGCAAAAAAGGTTCAATTTGCTGTTAAAAATTGCAATGACTATCCACTACATACTGCATAGGGTACGCTTTGGGTACGCTCTTCCCACACGCCAAGTAAGTGACTATCCACTACACAAATTTAACAACCCTAAAATGAACTGTATGAATTAGGGATTTTAACCTTCACTTTTGCCGTCCCAATTAATACAGTTCTTTTCAGAGCTGTTAGATTGGTTTATTGGATACAGCCACTTTCTTAGCGGGGAGATGAAAAGCACCCCCAAACGTGTCCATTGCAGTATGAAGGTGGCTATGCATTACTGTAATACCCGCATGGGGCATACTATCACTGCGTGCACTGCAGCTTACCTTACCAAGGTTAAATTTGTCTTGAAATTAGACAAATGGAAATATTGGGCTTTATCACAATCATCTTTACGATAATGAGGAATCCATGTTTACACACATTATTCAATGTGCTGTCTAACATTAAATTGTGCAATCTAGTCATTACCTTTTAACTTTATTACCTTACACTTTCCTCTAGAATGTTCAGCCTTCTAATGGCCGTATTTCTAGCTTAAAAATAATTTCTTGAGCTTTTGAAAGAAGTACTACTATTTCTAAATTCTTATGTAAGGGTGCCAATAACCATCGTGGTTAACATGCACTTTAAAATTGAAAAAACTAAATATATTTCTCTATAGAATCCAAACAACATCTATCCTTTCTATAACAACTATAAATTTTAGACTTGCATACATTAATTTACATTTTTCAAAATTCAAACGCAGAACAAATGCTAGATTTTATAAAAAAATGTATAATATAAAAGCAAAGTGGTGATTTGTAAGGTATGAAATTCTTATTTAAGTCATCATCTGGAATAATGTGATTATGTTTGGAATCCCTACTTAACGCATGTTTAAATATGATTTAAAAAATTCAGCGTAGGGCGACTAAGCTTATCCCATGCGTCAATAGGCTAGGCTATGAGGATTGATGGCGTTGAAAGGCTTAAATATGATTGAAAAAGTTCAGTGTAGGGTGACTAAGCTTAGCGCATGAGTCAATAGGCTAGGCTATGGGGATTTCTTGGCGTTGAAAGGCTTAAATATGATTGAAAAAATTCAGCGTCGGACTACTAAGCTTATCCTATAAGTCAATAGGATGAGGATTACCTGGCGTTTAAAGGTTTGGATATGATTGAAAAATTTCCGCGTCGGGCGACTAATTTTAGCCCATGAGTCAATAGGTTAGGCTATGAGGATAGCTTGGCATTTAAATTTTTTCTGTTAAGCTTAGGATTCATGCATTTAGGTTTTTCACAAATTCAGATGACGACACCTTGCAGCATTTATGTTATTGGGTGAGATGAGGACAAGAGGTTAAGTTTCATGATGCTAAAGCAGTTATATGTAAGTTAGATATTTGAAAAAAAATAGTCAAAGGGCGGTAAAGTTTTGGAATAGTTTATCCAGTGATGTGGTTAGCAGTGACACACTTGGTGAGTTGAAACACCGAGAATGCATTTGCTACGTGAATATACAATCCACTATCTCAGTTAATTTTCATTTGCTGATTTCCCTCTCTATTATTCACAATAATCGTTTATTATTATATGCAATTTTTTTATATATTATCTTTAAGACTGATTTATAAATCAGTAGTTACAGCTTAACAATTAAATTGGCAAACAGAAACAGCAACGAGTATCAATTACGCAGAAACAGCAACGAGTATCAATTACCATGAGGCTATGTGGGTAAAAAGAAAGCTATAGGGGTGATTGATATCTTTATTAATCTTTCTCTGTCCTAGATTGAGGTAGATGGGGTTAGTGCCTAAGATTAAGAGGGAAGAAAAGAAAACCAACTACTCCGGAGGTCACTTGATCTGCGCTTTTTAAAATATTGTTTTATTATTTTCTAAGAGTTATATCGCATGTTTGATTATAACTTTATACATTTCCAAAGGCTATACATAATTAAGTCTTGAAGGTGATAAGAAATATACCCTAATTTAGATCAATTTTGTAAAGTGACCAGAAGGATGAGTCAACATTTCGTGAACTCTTGCTAATTGTTTTTATTTAATGGAAAATACATTCGCAAAGGATGGTACATAAGTTACAACGAAACTTATTTTCAATGTTAATATAAAATTCTTTTTAGTTATCGAGTCGGAATAGTGAAGTTAAGATTTTAAAAAGAAGTAAACAAAATGCATATTTTCAATAAAAAAATTAACTATATTTTATTTAATTGAAATATTGATAAATACTATCGTCAATGTGATTTATATCATTTGTTGTGCACAGTTCGATGCACTTTGCGAGAATTACTCAATGAACCCGATGCAATAATTTCGAATTTCCGTCAAATTTGAGCACATTCATCTATGATCTGCTGTTGCCTCAGGTGTCTCGTATCTTTAATTTTCATTGGGTACACCTTCTACTTGGGTATGCTAACATACCCAAGAACGTATTTCCCTCGGTAGCTTCTTTCCTCCTATTGTTTCTTACATTTATTTACTCATTCAACAACATGAAATACTACCTGAGGGGAAATTTACCAACCAGTGACTGCCCAAGTAAAATATGATGACCTTTGAAAACTCCTAAGTTTTAAAGATCCCATATTTTGTATAATTTTCAAAATAAAAATAGAAACTCAAATAGTGTAAAAACTCCAGATCTGGGGGAAATCCCCCAGCATTATCCGCCCTGTGAAGGACCTGACCAAGTTCATGAAGGTGACAATCTCCAAATCACTGCGGTTTGCGGTAAAGGCTGTGGGATAAGGACGGGCCATTTCATTTCCTGTCTCACATTGGAAGTTGCCGTGTCTGGGATGGAATTTAGAGATGATAATTTTAGTGAATTCATGTCTGGCTAAATTTGCGATTTCAACTACTTGACTCTGAAAGCGAGAGAGGAGAACGCTTGGATCATTTATAGCTCAGTGTATGTTTACATTTCGCTGACACATGTTAATGGTCCCTATGTATGTGGACATCCAATGACATTTATATTTAAGAAAGTAGTTTAATAGCAAAAAAATAACTGCATTATTCTAGAGAGAACCTGAGGGAGATTCCTCGTGTATGTCTTAAAGATACAAGTAAACTTCAAATAAAAACCCATTATACTGAATTTATTAAGAGCTTAATCCCTCTATCCCGTTGTAAAGCCCATAACCCACATCCAAAAGCCCATGTACCAACACCGAAAAGAAAAGATTAAGAGTTCATGCAAGGTCTATAAAAATGAATCTCCTCCCGAGAGATAGTAGGATAAGAGATAAATAATACGAAAATTAGGCATTATAAATTAATTTAAAAACGAAGATTTAGTAGATAATAGAAGGATGTACTTAGAAAATTACCTTCATAAAAGTTATTATTTTTCTGAAGTATTTTAATCTTTATTTAAATATTCAAATGAAGACCTCGGTACTTAATCGACGGCTATAAATTAGGGGTTTTATGTTGATATATTATACCGAAATATATGGCAAGGGAGCCATTAAACGAAGCAGGATATGCGCCATACAGCTATAGCTATGCTTGGCTATTTAGAAACCCCCCCTTCCTCCATCTCTGTCTACTTTAATATCTACATAGGTTACCTTTAGATTTTCCCACGATTTTCAACAAATTCAATCATTTAATCAATTGATTATTTAATGACGCACAAAAAATCTTTTCGGTGATTTATATATACTTAAAAAATCAAACAGCGAGCAATGATCTAGCATTACTGCTTCCTCCATTGGCGAGTGATATGAATAGCTCATCTAACAACTTAGAGCCATTACCACGTCCGGAGTGGCAAATCTAAATGTTGCGTGGTGTACAGTTGTTGTTGTTCTTTTTGCTACGTATTTTAGGTCAGTTAAGTGCACTTATGCTCACCTGAGCAACAAGGAACTACCTTTTATAGCTTTTCAAGTTATGTACAACATGGAGTTATTTATGGCCATAGAATTTATGGAGGGAAGGAATTTTGTCAATCTTGATTTAATTTTAATCCAAAAAGACTAAGCTAAAATACGAAAACATATGAGATGAATTAAAACATTTAAAGCTCTATTAGCATTTATTAAATGTTGATTATTAAAATAGTCATATCGATAGTAGAGTCATTTTCGGAGGTTCCATGGCCATTTTTAGGATACCAAAGCTTCTCAGTGGATTTAGCAAAGGCAACTGATACTAAAAAAAGGAGCTCCCACACACCTCACCAAAATGGCGGGAAATTGTTTATTTTAGGCGTTTTTCAAAATGGCCGCCACCACTCTCTTAGAAAACTGATTAAACTATATTTCTTGCAGTGGATGGCTAAAAATGACAATTTAGGTGTCAATTCTTACTAATTCTAGTGTCATAAACACAATGAAATGGCATAATTTATGATTCGGAGTCCCCTTGACCTTAAAGTCCAAGATGACAGGTGTCTGCCTATTTGTCCCCTACTCTATTGAGATTCACTATCACTGCAGGACAAATATGATGCACAACTGTCAGAATCACTTCCGCTGCAATCATCGCTGCTCTCCATTTGTAGATGACTTAGAGTTGTTGGAAGTTTCAGGGATGGTCGAAGTGCAGGTTGGGTATGGTGTAATTAAAGGCATAAGCCATTTACAAGGTTCCATCCATAACCATTTGGTGGTGGATGATCCTGAAACTAGAAGTTCTTTTGTAGATATGTGAGGTAATTGGTGCGCTCTAAGTGTGGTCGTAGGGTGTCAGAGTCAAGTACCAGTCTGATAATCTTCTTTTTCTTGAGTACTGACCACTATGCTGCTCTCACCTCTGCCAATGACTTGTGTTTAGTGTCATGATAGATGTACCGGATAACAAATTTTTGTGAGTCATTGATTATTTCTTGTGTGACCGTGAGGATTTTGCCACAGCTCTTGAGGAGGTTGTGACCTTCTGATGATTTTCCTACATGGTCCACAATAGGTTTTTTGCCTACTCCATAAAAGCCGGAGTTATGATGACGTCCAGTAAGAACATGAAGGGGTATCAAAAACTCCGCCATTGCGTTGTCACACAAACTCTGAGCACTTATCAGCTTATATTTGCGTTTCAAGCACAGGAGTCCTGATATTTGCTGAGCCACATAGGCTGCTTGGACGTAGTTATCGGTATCCTCAGTATCTATGACAACTGCATCTGACTATCTCTCTGAACGCAGCTTTCCATAGAGTGTGAACAGAGCTCTATCTGCCTCTGCATAGACGCATGTGATATTCTACAATACTTCATCTGTGGTGATATTCATTGTTGGTTTACCAACAACACAATAGTATATGAACTCAACAGTGGTTGAAGATGCTCTTCTTTTGAAGGAAGCCTCGATGAATGTTTTAAGGCGAACTTTATTTTCTGGCTTACCAAAAAGAGCCTGAAATTCTCTATTAGAATTAAATTTGTCCTCTGACTTCATAAACACATTACGAATTGACTGATTTTTTTGACGGTGTTGTCGTTCACTGTCTTTGATGGAGAAGTTTTGCTCGTACAAATCATTCACCAAGATAATACGTTCTGCATTTGTATGTCTGTTCAAGACAAAGTTTACAAGTTTCTGACCATAGTCTCCCCACGTTAACTTGGTTCCATCTGTTTTTTCTCTGTCTTCAATATTAGGGGTTTTTAGACGCAAGATTATTACCATGTTTAGTATTGATGTGTAAACCTCCGGGTATGGCATGGATGTCATTGTCAGCTTTTCCTGTAGCTTACTCTTCAGCGTTTTACGCATAATGCCAGTTGTATTGAATAATGAAAGGCAACATCTGTGATTTGATGCTGCATTAAAACCATCACTTTCCTCAACAAGTTTGATGACTGAGGCAAATGCCTTAGGCTGCATTTCTTCAGTTATCTGTTTCAGGTTTCCACTTCCTGGCTTCTCGAATTCGTGAGTTGCAAAATTACCTATTTTACTACGTGGTATTCGAGCATTGAGGGACTTTGGTTTTTAATATACTCTCTCATTTATAAATTCTTCCATTCTCCTTTCTCCATCAGCCTTTGCAGACTTCAGATCAGCAAAGAGAGCTAAAAAGGCTTGAATTCCACATTGTAGGGATCTTAGTGTCTGATCTGACTTGTTAAATGGATCGCAATGGAACTCTGTGATACTTGCACTGATATCCTGCAACGATTGTTCATCTATTTTCATATTCCTTGGGGCACAATCGGCATGCTTTCTTGAACCTTGCCCCTTGTGATTTGCGTGACGATGGACACAGACTTTTATCCGGTAAACGTTATTAACATTTCGTGTGTTTGACAACAGTTGTTTCTTATTCTTGAGAATAGCCAACCATCCAGGCTTCATCTTGGATCCTTTATTTTTCCTTGATTCTATCTATATGTCAAGGGCAACACATGAGTAGGGTTTGCCCGTCATTGACTGTGCAAACATGCCACTCTCCAGGAATTGTGCTTGGATATGAGGAAGACTTTCTAGAACTGCTATGAAATCTGGAAGATGGCGCCCATATCTATCGTTATCATAGATACACATCCAAGGAAGCATAAACTTTAGTGAGGACTTGAACTCGATCCAATTAATTGTCTTTATAATATGGATATTTTGAGTCAGTAGGTATACCATCTCCAAGAATGAAGTCCAGAAGTCTGCTTGTCGATCACCATCTAAGTTCTTGAATAGGGAGTCAACAAGCTCTTTGAGATTTACATTGTTTTCTAACTCAACGTGTGCATCATTAAGTTCTTGTTGGTCTACTTAACATCATAATTTACTAAAAGATGCCTAAATCTCTTCAGACATAGGCGAACCCTTCAAACGTTTGTCTAGTGCATGGTGGACTAAAGCATCATAGAAGAGTTGAAGGCAACGCAGACCACGGTTGAAGTGCTTTCCACGAAGAGTTTGATCCACGGATCCATTTGCAATGACGGCTGCAGCCACCAGTACATCTGAAATGCCTGAGCCTTTGAACTTCTTGTAGATCGCATTGATGAAAGATATCTGTATATGAAAGGTTCCCATGAATGGCAATATTTTGCCAAATATCTCCGAATTCTCACTTTCCAGTTACAGCAATAATGCACAGACAGGATGATCACCAACAATAACGGGAAATGGCATCTTCTTATCAACAATTTCCTTTGCAAGCTTGCGCATGACATCATACAGAATGGTCTTGCTTAGTGGATTAGGATAAGTCATATGATAAGTCGCCTGACTTTGGGGGGTTTCTGGTGATAGCTTAACGGGTAAGCCAAAAAAGCCTGGTATGGTTTGGTCTTCTTGCTTTGGTTTTGTTCCGTCTTCCTTAGCTTGAGCCATTGCATGGATGACCCTTCGCATTGTCTGAGGAGCTGTGTCCTAATGTTGTTCATCCATTACCCTGGGTATGATGGGCGGTTCATCACGATTGACTGTTTTATAGAGTTCAACTCTTTGCATGTGGCTCCCAAGTTCTTTGAGACTAGAAGAGAGGTAGGAAGGCACTGTGCTATTTGCAACTGGTCTATCCTCATCTAGGGTAAGTAGATTTAGCTCAGGTAGATCTGGCTGGACAAACATGAGATTTTTAAGATGCGATTGGCCACTTCCAGTCGAGGTGTCACTTTTGAAATCGTCGTTGTCAACTATACATATGGTGGGTGTTCCTTCAGAAAGTTCAGAAAGTTGCTGACATAATATACATTTTAATTCAGGCCCTGGGTTAAGCACATCACTACCTCCTCTACTTCCCATGCTTAACGAATCTTTAGCATCTTCTATTTCAATGCTTCAGAATCTTCTTCTATTTCAATGCAATAGACCTGCAACCTGAAAACAAAACTCTTGATCAGTCATAATTCTTGGTTTTCATGCATAGTATGAATATCTCTGTAAAGGATTTAGATTGGGAAGTAAATGAAATGACCATTTATATTTTTAAGAACACAATTTTAGTTAAATGGTAAAAGTGAGAGATAACTTGAAATCAACAAAAAAGTAGCTTCTTACTCACAAAATTATCATGATGCATTGAAAGATAACAGAATTAACCCTTTAGGACTCTGATAGGCTGCGAACGTGATGGAGATAGACTCTTTCCTCTTCAAGAGCTTCCTAAAAAATAAGCGAGATATTAAAACCATAAGTTTCATGTTTTTGACTCGCAGTTTTCTTTTTTGGAATTCTATTTCTTTTCATACAACTATATTTTAGAAAATAAATATTCATAGGAATAGAAATTACCTTTTAAACAAACTAAGATAATGGCAGAATCATTTTCAGAGGATATATGATCGTAATTAGGATACCAAAGTTTCTCAGTGGATTTAATAGCACCTTTTATTGTTTATTATTAGCTTTATTTGTCCTGCAGTGATAATGAATCTTCATACAGGATGTCAAGGGGGCTCTGAATCATGAATTATGCCATTAGATTGTGTTTCTGGCCCTAAAGTTAGTGATAATTGACACCTAAATTGTCATTTTTGACCATCCACTGCAAGAAATATAGTTTTATCAGTTTTCTAAGAGAGCGGTGGCGGCCATTTTGAAACACGCCTAAAATAAACACTTTCCCGCCATTTTGGTGAGGTGTTTGGGAGCTCCTTTTTTTAGGATCAGTTGCCCTTGAAAATCCACTGAGAAACTTTGGTATCCTAGAAATGGTCACAGAACCTCCGAAAATATCTACTACGATGTTAATATTCAGTTGTATAATCTCTGTTAGACCACAAGTTCATGTAAGTTCTTGCAAGGACTCAAGTTTTGTGAGGCTGGACGGTTCGCTGGCATGAATGAACCTTTTCTTTCGAGTCTCACTTGTCGCGCCTCTTTTCAAAAAGATTCCGGTAATGTTTTCGTTGTCTTTTTTTTATGTTATTAAATCGAATAAAATTGTAGCTGAAATCTAATATCAGGTGCTTTATTTCTAATGCACTGCAGGAGGAGACAGATAATTGTATACGTATGTTAACCTTTACTTTAATCATCCGAATGGATTTAATTCGTTAAAAAAATTCAATTCATCATTAATTCTTTTCAGTCGTCCTGCAGGTGACGTATCTTAAAATGGATCACTTCTAATTGAAAATCTTTTAGCCTCCTCATAAGTGCCTTGATTACTTCAAATGCGCCAGATGGCGAATGAGCAGAACGCTCTTGCTGTTTTGGTTTAGAGTTTAAACTCGTGAAGGAGACTTTTTCACAATCGACTTTTGTGTAACCACTTCATCTTGATCATTGGCATGAACAGAAAAGTGACGGTCATCTTGTAAAGAAGGATCTGTGGGGAAGTATTATCGAAGAAAATAAAAACCAATTGCTTTCTTTCAAAGAATTAAACCCCTTTTTCGAATATTTATTAAAAGAATAAAAAAAACAGTTATGAGATTGGCTCTGTGCGTGGTGCTGTGTCTAAGGAACTGACTGCACCAAACAGGGAAGTTCAGCACGTCTCAGTACGCTGGAGTTTTTTGCCCGCTATCGCTTCTCATTTATAATACTCACTCTAATCGATGACAATAGTCGCTATTGAAGTTTTTTTAACCTTTTCGCCATTCCTTGTCTTTTTATTCCTTTATATTTGTATTTCCTCCTTCGATTGGGTAGACATGCCTACGTTGGTTACACTTATTTTCTAATAAATTTCCGTTAATCAAAGTTGGTTCGAATTTTAAGTTGACCACGTTTGTATCAAAATTTTAACTATATCTCTCACGCCCTTTGGCAACCACCCCAAGTTAGAATCAACTTTGGAGAGTTATTCTGAAAATCATTATTATTTTATTTAGGAGATCTATTTTTCTTACTGTGGAGTGACTATAAACATTGGAAATTTGGGGCCTTTTATTTAAAAAAAATAATAAATTAAAGACATTCCAATTTCCCAAATCCTGAAAAAAATGAACGCCATTATGGCTTTCCTTTTAATCAAATCTGGACGAAGTGTCGTTTGCCTTTTTGGAATGGAGCTAATTGTCCTTGTATGTTCTTCAACCCTCAAGGGGTCAAAGCCCGAGAGTGTCTAGTGTCTCCTGAACCTGAATTCCGCCACCAATCCTGGTACTAAACGCCCACCGCTTCACTGTCTGACCAGATCCTGCTGGAACCTTTCCTTTGCCTTCTAAGAGGATAGACGACATAGAATGCTACAATTTATGACTATCCTGCAAAGGTGCGTCGGTTGGCCACATTTTCAACCAATGACCCGCGCGTTTTTGAATAGATTTGCTTGTTAATGGTTATGAAAAGACATAAAACTACCCTAGTGTAAGTGGGGAACGCCGATTTTAGTGCTTAATGCTGAGGAGAAGAGTCGAAAATGAAAAGAATGAAGAGAAAGAAAGGATCAATGAAAAAGATTACGAACAAAAGAACAGGGAGAGAAATCCTTGTTGGTCTTAAGTATTATGGCTGGGATGTTGCATTTACCACCTTTAGTGGCAAATTTATATAGAAAACACATCCACCGAAATGTAAATAAATGAAAGGAAATTACTATCTAATTTTGCTACTCATTTAGAAGCAAACATGGTTTTGGAGGAGTCTTTTCACAGCATATTTCCATAAGGTGGATAGATTGGAGTAAATTGCCACTCTACCAGTTCTTAGCGTTCCATATCTCGACTAGGCTGAGTTCCTCCACTCATTCTAACTTCCACCCCTTTTTACTCACTTCTTTATGAACTTCTTTTAACAATTTCTTGTGGTTTTCTCCCCCGTTCGTATTTACCTTTTATTTTTAATTAAACATAAAAGATTACATAAAAAGAAACATAAATGATTCCAAAAGGGTTTACAGAAAGTGAAACCATTACACCTTTACAGCTCATTTTAGCTCACAACCATTACCGCCCCTTTTCGCTCACACAATTTCACCCTTCTAAGTTAAACCCATTTAAAAAGAAAATCCCTCAAGGTAGTAAACTACCAATGGGGTAATTTGTAGCAATCACGCTAAACACCAATTAATATTTACTATAGGTTTATTTCCACTTCTAATTGGGCAATTTCCTATTAAATACTTTAGCTATAAATGGATAGATAATTTCTCGATCACCATCTTCAAACACACAAAATCTGGTTGGCAATATGTGTGAAAGAGCAACCACTTGTGTATGTATGAATATTCGCATAGAGTGAATCAACCAAGCATTTAAAAAAAAAAATGTGAACCCAATCAGACAACAAAGCGAGAATGTGCATTGGTAGGTCTCTCACACGCAAGTGTGTGTAAGTAGTTGCATGTGCGTGTGGCTGAGAGAAACTTGTGAGTGCATCGGCCTGCATTCCGACGAAGCAAGGTCAGTCAGATGCAACCCCAAACCTTCCCATTCCCACATCTAACCTCTCACTGAGCAAACCGGCCGAGGAGGAAGAAATGGGGAATTAGGGAATCAGGAGAGTTGCGGGGCATACGACCGAATGGGAAAACACACCCACTTCTCACAAAAGGTAGAGGGAGTGAGAGAGGTTTGTCTTTCCTTTCCATGTTGGATATATGTTATTACAAGAGGATAAATCATACCATGATATAAGCCAGAGGTGGGTAAACTGCGGCCCGCGCAGGCTTTTCATGTGTCTCGCATTGAACATTTTGATCAAATCTCATCTAAATTTTTTTAGGTGTTAGATTCTTAAATCAGACATTTCAAAATATATTTCATTCGTAGATAAAACGTTCTTCAAAAATACGATACTTTATAAATACTTATTCTCATTACCCATATCTACACGCTCTCTTTCGTTCGCGGAGGTTAAGCTACATTAGCAGCGGTTAGTACTTGGATGTAGCATTGTAAATCGTGGCTCGGATTCCATCGTAAGCTTTAGGTCCACACTCTGATATAAGTCTGGAAACACTTTAAAAAGGGTGGCAAAACTAGTACAAAAAATTACCCCTAGTTATTAATGTGTAGCTATATTTATGACTGTAGTATATGCAAACAATTGCACAAAAGTAATTGCAACTAACCAATATGTATTCGAAATTTGCGTACCTGTTTAAATGCGGCCTCAAACCTTTACATAGGCTTCAATGTGGCCTACTGCTTAAAATTATTGCCCATCCCTCGTCTAAGGGATCTCCTTCATCTTTGATTCTCACAAGGGCTAACTTTGCGTGCGCATAGAAGCTTTGTAGTTCTATTGTTGTAGTTCTTTCTTCGCTCCCCTTTAATTATGTAGTTCTTTGTGTTACCTTCTGTTCTGTAGTTCCCCATTTGCCACGTTTATTTCTGTAGGTTGTCTTTGTTACGTCTATTTCTGTAGATCTCTCTTTACTACCTCGATTACATTATTTCTCAATTTAACACCAACAGTTATGTAATTTTCTATGTTACCTTTAGTTCTTTACTTTTCTCTTTGCTACTTCTAGTTCTGTAGTTCCCCCTTTGCTACTCCTCGTTCTGTAGGTCTCTTTTATACCTCTCGTTTTTTTAGTTCTTTCTGCGTTACCTCCAGCCCTCTAGTTCCCGCTTTGCTACTTCTCTTTCTGTATTTCTTTATTTGCTACCTCTGTAGTTCTTTGTTACCCCTAGTTCTGCCCTTTGTTCTTGGTTAGCTCTAGTTCTGTAGTTTTCTATTTTCTCTATTTGGTACCTCGTATTCTATAGTACTTGACTTACTACCTCTGGTTATGTAGTTTCTTTGCTCCCTCTATAGTTCCCTTTGATACCTCTAGATATGTAGGTCCCAATTCACTACCTCTAGTTCTGCAATTATATCTTTGTTACCTATATGTTTTAGGCCCCCCTTTGCTACCTCTATTTCTGTAGTTCTTTGTATTTCTGTAGCCCCGATCATGATTTATTTGAGCCTCTTTCAAAAAGAGTTGCATAGAGGGTTCCCTTACATTAGAAGCTAAAATCTCCTTTAGGCGGGATTTCATAGTCATGTTATTACCACCATTTTACTCTCCTTCTAAACCACGATTGGACCCATAAAAAAAGACGAAAAGAATTCCATCGCTTTGAATAATATGACGTTTCTCTACATCATCCATACAGTTTCACTTCCCCTAACTTGAGCGGTTTCTTCAAAAACATTTTGAAGAGGCTTCCCTTGAGTGTTTCGAGTTAAATAATTAGATAAAATACCATTTTTCGATAACTATTATGCAACATTTACCCCGAAATCAACCTTTTACCAAGAGTGTGTGATTGGCTAGCATCAACGCCACTAATACAACCTTCTTTCCAGCTCTTTAGGCTCTATTCAAATTAGAATCCAATTTCATTTTTGTTAATGAAAGTTAATGAGCACAAAGAGGTTATTGTATCTTGTAAGAAGTAGCAGGTGAGCTCATACGGCCCCTAACATTCATGATTTGCATAATTATATTTAGACACCCTGTATCGTTTCCATTCGTGTATTTTAATATAGTCTCCCCTCGCCTGTATTTCTTCACGGAATAAACCCCACCACGAGAGGATTTATTGTTCGGATCAACATCGCTCAGCTGCGAAGCGCTTTTTCCACTCGTCCATAATGGAGCTCCTGACATTTGGAAGAAATCTAGGAAAGTTATTTTTAAGTGTTTTTATTTATTTATTGATAAAAAATAAAATGAAAATTACTAAGGTCATCCGTCCTTCCCATCCCAATTACGTATCGACAAGGTTGGTACAACAATTTCACCTGAAGTTAGGCAAATTAAAAATGAGGCGGGGGGGTGCACACAACTCTCCTGATTTTCTCCTGGACACGCTACAGAGCAGGTTTTTCACGAAGTTATATCTTCTCTCCTTTGTAGGTAACGCCATTCGTCTCTTTGCTAGGATAATGAAATCAATACAAAGATCTGCATGATAATCGCTGTGGAGCTCTATGGCATCATGAACTTGTTTTCTTTTTATAGGGGGGTGGGTTATTTTGCGCTCTAGACATAAGCCAACGATCAGGTAGGACCTTTGTCACATCGAGTAAGGGGGGGGGGATTCCGTATCATGGGTATATGGGTACAACTAGGCATGGGCAGGATTCCTTAGGGCAGAGGAGAAGAGTCGTGTATTTTGTACTATGAATACTGGAGAAGAATGACACCGGTGGTGTGATTATTTTGTTGTGTACGATGACGTATGCAACATCTACCTACCCCCATGTGGGTATGCAGAGCGAGTCCACCAATCAGTGACTAGACTGCTACGTGCACTGACGTTTGCGGCCGCTTTCGCTTAGAAGTGAACCCGACACCTTGACGCTAGAAAACAAACGCCGTATCCACCAGGCTAACGAAAGCGCCCACCCTCATTTGTGAAAAGGTAAAGAAAAAAATGCTATAAAAAGAGCACCATTGAGCCACCAGGTCAAAACCCGACTACCAACAAATAAGGACTTAATTTTTCGTATAGAATCAAGGCGGTTGAATGAGGGACTAATCTAAGTTCTTCAAATCCTGTATAATATGAAAGCTATATCAATTTTTATTCTAACTGCCCCTCCCCCCTTAACAAGAATTGTTTTGCTACTAATTTTAAACTACGGTTAAAAAAGTGTCAGGTATCTCTGAATTTATTACCGATTTTATTTTTCTCCCATCGATAACATGAGGGGAAAATGGCAGCTAAAAAACAAGTTCTTTAATCATTTTGTAAAGAGAACTTATGGGTCATATTATGTATGCTCCTGAAAGGATATTCTACGATATTCAACTTATTTTCCTGCTTATACCTTCATCAATTGCTGACAATGACGAGATTTAAAAACTAATAGGATGAAAAAAATACCCTAACTTCATGAAGACGGTATTTAATTAAAAGACACGGAGAAAGATGTTCTATAAATGCAATTTGAAGATATTCTGGTCTATACAGATGACAAATTTAATCTAAACTTCCATTAAAACTAAATAACAACGAAGGTTTAATTCACTTGATGCCTAAATAGTATGATTAGAGTGTTTCCTTAAAAAGTCAGATTGTCACAAGTTAAGGAATCAAGATAATGAAATAATATATATGAGATCAATCTTCATTATTAAAATCTCCAAATTGGGTGATTTGGCAATGAAGCTTTTATCTTTGCGGCTGATTTAACCGCAACAGAGAATTTTGAAGAGGGACAACCAGTGCTGACGAGTCCAGAGAAAAACCCTGAACCTTTTCCAGCGTACAATTCCAAGAACAGAATTTAGCCGACATTTTTTGCGACATAAATAACACATAGCTCATTAAATGATTAGCAATACCTTAAAAGTTCTACAGAATTATGCTTTTCGACAGTTAAAAAATGTATCTGAAATCAACCTGGTTTTTCAGCAGGATGGATCACCTTGTCTTTACGAACAAAACCAATTTTATTGACCAATAGAGGTCAGATAACCATCTATTTGCGATGTCCTCACCAACAACCCCTGAATTTTCTTAGTGAGGTGCTACTTTGGAGGGGGGGGGGGGAATGAGGCAATACAACGAGGGAAAGATACCCCACTGGACTTGAGGCGACAACGATCAGAGACAGAACATAAATAGCCGCTAAATTCACGAATGTCTGGGTCAACCGTTGGCCGGAGCTTGAGGACAGAGATGTACTACTCGCTTAGGAAAGTATACAATGAAGTAATTGTTATGTATTAATCAATGCCTTAAAAATCAAACTAAAGTACAAAGTTTTTCCTAAGATTTAAGAGTTATTAATCTTGGCATAAAACAACGAAACAAAATAAATATTTTGCTAAAGTTTATGATTTACTAATTAAAACATAAGGATTTTCCTAAGATTTATGGAGTATTAATCAATGAATACCGTACGTATTTTGCCTCCTTTACTAGCTTGGTAGAATTTCAGCGGACACCGCTTTCAGCGACTAGAATGAGTCCGATTTAGGGAGGGGGGGGGTTAGGAGATAATAATAAGAGAGGGATAGCGGCGTCAACCGCAGGTCACTTCCCCCCATTTCCTGGAGTGAGGGGCAGGTAGGTAACCCCAGGTTGACACTACCCCCGGGCTCCGTCGCCTACCTCATGCATGTTTAAACCCGGAGGAGGGAGGTCGGCGGGACCCGAGTAGGGAGGAGAGGAAGGGGAGAGTGAAAGGTTGATGAAGTGAGAAATAATAACAAGAGTAAGGAAGTTGATCTAAGTTGACCTTCTTCATTAGTTAAGAGGGATAAAAGAATAGAATGTAATGTTTCCATTACTGAGACCTACTGATTAATGTGGAATCCGAACCACGAATCACTCTTTTATACGCATGTCATTGAAGCATTCACGTAGTTGTGTAAATACATATCGGTTTAGAGCTATTACTTAGTTGTATATTGTTGTGAGAGTTGAGGTTTTGCGTTGAGTAGATTGTTATTTTGTATCGTATTTGCTTTGTTTTATATCGAGTCGATGTCATTTTCGGGGGTTTCTTTAATACATTTTACTACTTCACTTCATTTCACTTTTTAAAACCACTTTTCACCCATTGTCTACTAAAACTCTGTTACCACACCTCATTCCAGTAATTTTACTTAGCTCTCCACTTCTTTGTCCATTTCCCATTTAATTAACACTTTTTCACTTTGTTGAATTAGTCCTGGTACTTTGCAATTTTACTTTGGTACGAACTTTAGCTTTGGTGTCTTGATCATAGTTATTTTAATCGTGGTCTGCTCCCTAACTCTAATCCCCTGTGAGTTGTCTTTAGGGGGATGGAGGGATAAGTAGTTTATATCTTATAAGTTAATTCACGCTTAGATTTTTGGACTTTATTGAGTTGAGTTGATAAGGGGCAAGATATTAATCTAGTTGAACTAATTTTTATTTTCCATCTATTCAATGGTTCCTCCACCATTTCAAGTTGAATTCTTTCGTGGTAGAATCGGGAGTTGAAAGTGGCGTCAGCTCTGGTGGTGATGTTTGCTGTGAATACTTGGGAAAGGGAGTCTATCTTACTCTAGATACTTTTCGCGCTTTTTTTGATGGTTATATCGATGGCATAATTTTTGCTTGCTGGTATAAGGCTCTTTGGTTTCTTTTTTCTTTCCTTCTTTTGTCGTTCATTAGGTAGAGAGCTTTATTTAGGGTTTTCTGAAGTTCTCGTTTCTTTGTTTTAGACGCACTTTTTAGCAAGATAGGATGGTAGATATATAGGCTGCTCAGGGTGATTGGACCGAATATTAAGATGGCGGAGTCTTTAATTTTGCCAGGCTTCTTCTTCTTCATCCTTCGAGGGGTCACAGGTCATAGAGTCTATCTCCTTGGGAGAGAGCACCCTATAACTGGTGACAAGGCCTTTGTTTTCATGTCTACTTAATGTTTAAGCTGGAGGCTATCCTTCTGACTGGCTGATACTAATAGTGATGAATGAATGATAATAATGAGAATGTTTCAACCCTTCTATTTATACTACCTCCAATTAAGGGGGCGTGACTTCTTTTCTCCTAATCTGGATGCGGGGCGGAACTTATAGAATCAGAAGTATGTTAGTTTGTTCTTTTGTTGAGATTGCTGGACGGAGTCAAAGGGTAAGTGTGTTTCAATGTAGACACATTTGGCCCATCCAGGGTGGCAACGATAGCAAGGTGATAGTAAAGTTGATTTTGTCGTTTCGCAGGTGCACATCAACTTAAGCTGGTCAAAACCCGACTCCTTTATCTTGTATCGAGACCTTTCGGCTCACAGCTGTTTCGTCGCGTGTGTACGTTTGTGTGTTCGCGTAGGAACCTCTAACTATTCGCTCACTTTCTTATACTCATGTTTTTCTTACTATATGTACAATTGTGATATAAGTATTACACTCTATTCTACATTTGTTCAATGCTAATACATGGCATGTTATTTCATTAGTTAATATCTGTGCACAATTTTAAGATTTTATAGGTCCAACAAAGAGCTAATTTCTGAGGTTCCTCGTTGAGCCTACTGCATCTTGCATTTCGGGAGTCGCTACATATGTATAATTGAAGATGTTTATTTTTCTAATTCCCGGGTTCTTTTCCTGCTAAATTGATAAGTTTCAGGTTAAAATCGAGAAGTTTAAATTACATTTGTCTTCAAACCATAAACTGATATTTGGCCGGTTTGTAAGCACTTGCAAAGTCAAGTCCTTTTGTCATGAGCACAATTTTTTCACGTATTTAGTTTAATAGCGACCGTAAAGTAATTTACAGCGTGACTTTCTCCTTTGTCTTACATTATGGACATGCCGCAAACACGAATTCTCTTATAGTTCTTCAATTTCAGACTCTTTAAAATAGCTTCTACAGAGGAGTGGGAAATATATAGGTCGCGCAATTCTGTATTTGGGATTGATATGTTTCTGGTTTACACACCTGAGTTAGAATAAGTTCCTCTACAGCAACCTCCTACAGCATTTTTTTGGACTATCACTACCCTGTTTTCTGGCTCTTTAATCAACCAGTAGCTTTTATTATTTCAATTAACTTTAAATAGTTCGACCACTCAAGTTCTTGGTAATAAATTCACAAAAAAATACTATTTCAACCTTTCCTTGAAGGATGCTTTAATTATGATTTTGTCACTTTTACTCAGCACAATGCCCTAGATATTTTAACACACAAAATAATTGTCTGAACCTATTTATTTATTGATTCTATCGTACACACGCTGTGCTTACACCAGGTGCACGAGTGGCAAGGAAATATTTTGAGGAGTGATGTTAAACTTTTCACTGTGACGAAACTAAAATAGTAAACCATTAAAATTTGCAGCGTTTCATGCGAGTTAATGTGAAAAAATATTGCGCTTAGAGGATTTAAATTTTTAAGTTCAATTTTTAATTTACTATAATTGTTTCTGGCTATCTAACAAATTATATATAAGCGCGGCCAAAAGTTTTAGGACACTTGGACTTTTAATTAGTCTTTGGATATGTCTATAAATATGTTGATGTAGGTTTGCATGCACGTCCAATGCATCTGAAAACCAAAATAAAGGTACAAACTTCCTTATGACCATTTTTTTTTATAAATATCTAAAATGGCGATGCGATTGAAATGTATGAACATCTGCGATCAGTATTTGGTATAATATCATATTTTTTTATTAATATGATATTTCATGTCAACAGGATCTGATAACGATTTGATAATGGCGAAAACAGGTAACTATACCGTGCAGAAAAGAAGTCTGATAATCACCCTGCACAAAGAGGATCTCAGCTATCGACAAATCACCCGGAGGGGCGGGCGGATCACATTCTGGTGTTAAAGAATTGTTTTAGGCAATCCGAGAAAGTGGAGACATCCAAGACCAACCTCATTCTAGTAGACCCAGGGTTAGTACGCAACGTGACGACAGGTCTCTGCGTGGTATGAGCCTTCGGATCGTAAGAAAAATTCAGTCCAGGTACAAAATGAATGACCAGAAGGACGCCATATTAATGCATCCATCATAACAGTCTGCCGCAGACTGCTTGCATAGGACTGATATCATGTAAAGGCCACCAAAAGACGGTGGTCAACCTTAGGCAGGGGCGACTTCGACTGACTTGAAAACTTACTCACCACAACTGGACCATACACCAGTGTTAACGTGTCTTATAGCCCGACTCAGTCCCAGGAAACTTTAGAGTCTGCAGGAGGGCAGGGAAGCATTGAAATCGAGAGTGCATAGGGGTGGGTTGTCTCACCGTTTGTGATAGCCTCATGAATTCAGAGAAGTACCAAGCTGTCATGAGAGATTGCATGGTGTCCTCAGCCCGAGATCTCTCCACAAAGGCCAGGAATACTATTATCGAGCAGGACGATGGACCATGTTACAAGTCTGCGTCCACCGTACAGTGTTTCCAAGACAAAAATATCCTAGGGATGGACTGGCCACTTCAGGCTCCGGATATGAATTCACTGGAAACCTTTGTCAGGACCTGAAGAACTCCGTAAGACGGCGTCAGCGAACCTCCCAAGAGCAAATGAAGGCAATCATCTATGACGTCCAGCATCACACCCCTCAAGGATCGCATCACCGTCAAGAGCGTGTATTGAAGAATAAATACTCTCACAACTGTCAAGGGACTCTCGACAAGCTACTGAGGTTCCTGTATCAGTTTGTTTTTTCGGCAATTTTCACAGAGCTTCATCTCTTTATCTTTTATCTTACTGATATTATTTGTGTTAGAAAATTTGGTATTTTGTTAATTATTGTTGATTTTGAGGGGCATATATAACTCAATGCTATTTAATCCTCTTTATTACACTGATAAATATGCAAATAAAAACTTTATTTCCCTGCATTTATCTAATTTCCTAAAGTTTCAGAGGCCTCCGAAAACCTTTGGCAGCTGTTAGATATATATATATATATATATATATATATATATATATATATATATATATATATATATATATATATATATATATATATATATATATATATATATATATATATATATATATATATATATATATATGTGCAACAAATCTCACAGGAAAAAATAATACGAGTATTATAAGTACTTTCGAACTTTATTCCGAGTTCTTTATCAAGGAATAACAGAAGTATTGAAAATTGTAATATTTATAAGGGTGATACAAAGGAGAGGGAACGCCCCCCCAAAAAGCAAAAAAACAATCAACAAAATGAAATAATATGAATTGGAACCTTAGGAGGAGCGAAGATAAATACAAAATAAGGTCATTAAAAAGGTAATTCGCTCAATTCTCTCCTCCTAAGGTTTCCATTTCATATTTTTTCATTTTGTTAATTGGTTGCAATCAACTTCTCACCATGATCCATCGTTTTACTCGCTAGCCAGAGGCGGTTCCTATCTCGGGCATCAGAGCTTCCATTGTCGCTCGAGCCTTTTTACGATTAAATAACTCTCCTCAAAAACATATAGATTTGTTGTGAAGTATCTATTTAGGGCCATACCACGATGGCCCTATATCTATAAATTGGTGTCCAGAATTCGTTTAATTATCTCCCGTACGTTCATCCATTCTTAATTATAAAATCAAATATAAATTTTCAACCCAGTCACATGGTTTCATATTTTTCAAGTCACTTACTCACGCGTTTATTTTCCGAGCATCGACTCTCAACACGTGTTAGTTTCTAATCCCAAGTTTCCAATCACATCCTTTAAACTAACAACTCAAAGGATAAACGATAAACTGGTCAACATCTACCACCGACACCTCACTTCACTTACTCAGGTAGGTCCTCACTTTTCATTTGGACCCCCACTCAATCCTCACTTGATATCGTACCAATTCATTCAGCACTCATACAGCTTCAATTGCAACACACCATCATTTTATTCAGCCTTCATACAGTGCTATGGCAATACGCCACCGACTCATCAATATTCAAACAGTGCTATGGCAGCACGCCATAAATCCATTCAGCACTCATACAGAGCTATGGCAGCACGCCATCAATCTATTCAGCACTCACACAAACTATCGCATCAAGCCATTACGTCACTCAAACACAGCTATGACAACACGTCGTCAGTTCTCTCGCACTAACATATGCTAGAGCAACACGCTTGAAACCCGCTTATACCGGAAATGTTCATCTAGAACCACTATCACCTCATTCTCCTCCTACTATACCTCTTTATGGTACAGTATTCCCCCCAAAATACCTCAACACCACCTTTGAACCACCCCTGCTACTCCAACTCCACTTTCTGTTTTGCTGTTTCCTCCTCTTTTGTTGCAGGAACCCTCGTCGGCAGAAGTGGTCAGTCAGGAGCAAATCTCACCCCCACTGGTCACTCCGTCAGCGGACAACGGTACTCAAGACTCCCACATCCCGTTTGACGCCATCTCGAAAGGAGCCAACAAGCGGATCACCTTTGATCCATCAACCTTCTCTCGTGTCGGTGCCTCGTCAAACGCTACTGGCACTGCCACGGCGAATCTGTGCCCCCACAGCCTAACCAATGTCACTGTCACACGCTCTGGTCGCGTCATCAGAAGGTCTCGGCGTTACTCTGACAGCGGGTCTTAAATAAAAAAAAGGTGGGGGGTAATTTTCTTAAAGGGGGAGTGCTAGAGCAATGCCCTCTGGCATTCCTATGAAATATTGCATGTATCAATATTCCATTGCATCAATTTAAATATTACTATTACCTAATATAATTTTAACGTAATGTACCTTGTGCATAAATATTAGCTTACTTTCCTTTTTAAATTCAATGTAAAATTTTCCATTTATTTTCCCATTTAATTTCGACAATTTTGATTAAATCTTATGTAAAATCTCAACTTAGTTATGTATAAATAATCAATCCAAAATCTCAAATATTTTGTATATGTATTTTCAATATATCTTTTGTAATATATAATTGCTATTTAAAAATCATGGCTAAGCTTCATTCCTTTCGGCAACACTTAATTTAGTCAAACACACAAACTAACACGCTTTCAGCTCAACCACATGAAAAACAATATTCATCACTCGTCTCTCCGCATTTTCAGCATAAAGGTCAGTAATCATCCCCTCTCCATTTAATAATTTAACTCTAAACAAATCATACTTAGTTTAATTCCTTGTCCTCTGACACTTATTCTCTGCAAACTGCCATACGAGAGTAGGTCCTAATTCTAGTTCCTTCTCTCAGTGCAGATCCCAATTCACAGTTCATCATAGTTACCTCAGTTACCTTGATAACATTACCTTGTTACCTATTTATAATTACATTGTTACCTATTTACCATTACCTTGAAACCTACTTACCATTACCTATCTACCTTACTCCCGTGGTTGCAATTATCTTTTCACCATGATCGATCGTTTTACTCGCTGGTCAGAGGCGGTTGTTATCTGGGACATCAGAGCTTCCGCTGTCACTCGAGCCTCTTTACGATTCAATAACTCTCCTAAAAAACATATAAATATAAGGTTTGTTGTGAAGTATTTATCTCGGTTTATACCACGATGCCCCTATATCTATAAAGTAAACGGTTTCTAAGTGTGGTTCTGCTTGGAAACACGAAGCATGGTTCTGCTTCGTGCAGAAGAGCTCTAAAAGTCTTACTTTCAACAATACTCAAAGGCAGTTGCTCACATGCGATGGAGTCTAAGAGTTTCTTTACTATAGACTGTTGTTTGATGTGATTAGCGTAAAATCTTTTCTCTTGTGCAGGTTTGACTTTGAAGAACGAGGTCATTTTGGTCTGTGAGTGTGACGCAGAGCTTTCACGCTTCTTCTTTTCCTCGGCAGCTCTCAAGGTCTCATATTCATCATCCTGAACTTTGTGAACTCTTCTGAGATGGACAACTAGGTGAAATGTTGCCTTCGCTGCTCCCGAATACTACTTTTTGCACTGCAAACAGTCGGCTATGAGATTCTTGGCAGTAGACTTGACATTGACAGAATAAAACTTTGCCAGTGCAGCTGATAATTGAGGTATTTGTACGTCCTCTCGGACCTCCTCATCCCCAATTGAAGGGTCATCTAGTGTAACAACGTCTTGATTATCCATCTGCAAAGTGAGAAGTGAGAACCAATTAAATATTGTAGATTCAGATTTTATATATTTACTGTTTTCTTTTCATGTAGCAATTCAATAGAAGGTTATATAATAAATATGAGCTATATTTAAGTCAAATTTAAATTTGGGTTATATTTTTATTCCTATATTATTATAAATAAACATATATACTGCTTTTCTTTTAAATTTACCTTATAATAAATTATATATCTGAGTACTAAAACAGAATGTTAAGAAAGAAAAAAAAATAAAAATAAAATTGAAACATCACAGTAAAGAAACAAAAGTATAAAGTGTTTAATAACAAATCTAAAAAAAATAAAATCAATTTAAAAAAAACAACATAACACATGAGTGAAAAAAAAACCCAAATAACTATAAAATAAAATCAGACAAAGAAAATAATGACAATAATGTGGTTAAAACAAATACAAACCTAATAGATTAAAAGTAACATAAAAATATATACAAATATGTGTGAAAAAGAAAAATAAATATCGAGAAACCTGTTGATTATAAAATTTAACTAGTACTTTAAGTCATTACCCTTAAAATTAAACTTAATAAAAGTGAAACCAAAGGATAAATCAATGAGTTAACCCAAGAGAATATCTCTTTCAATCATTAAACATTCAATTAACACACGTATTATTATTATGATAATAAACCCATCGAACAAGAACATTGGCTCTTCTAAGAGGAATTTACCAAGAAAAGCTCTCTAGTAGGTATCTGTTTTCGTAATAAACAAAGGCCTATGGAAGTTGTAGGCAATCCAGGTCCTGGGCGATCTACAATACAGTTCAAAGCTAGAGAACAAAATACCAAGATTTACATTCTAAGAATATTCTAAATAAAAGTATCCAAATTTCCTTTCTAAGAATAGTTGAGTGAAGAAGTTATGAGGAAAGAAATGTGTGTTTGAAGAAATGATGCTTCCAAAATTAGAGAAACACAACATAACATTTAGTTTCCATGTAGTATTTTGTAACATGGTAATACTCTCATGTGCCAACATTGTCCCACTTGTATTGCAGACTGTTAGTGATGGTAGTAACCCTTATTAGGCTGGAGGGAGGAGTTAAGGTGGTCAATTCTTTCAGAAAACATATTGTCTAGCAGGAGAATGAAAGATTCATACTGCTTGATATTTCGGGCATTATAATGAGTCAAAAAGCGTGGGTCCTGTCGTTATTATTTTCAACACTAGCAGAGCCCTATCAGTTTATATGAGTGCGAAAACTAATATGCATTTTAGAACTTTTAAGGTAATAAGTACACTCCTATATAAGTGTTTGCGTACGTAAGAAGGTACACTCGTAAATAAGTGTGTACGTACTTAAAAACTTGCATGAAATTCAAGTACACACCTAGATATGTGTGTAGCTGATTAATATAGATATATTAAAGGAAAGCAATTTACTCCTTAGGTTGCAGTGCTATTAACCATATGACCTCTCGGACTGGCACTGAGGGGACCCTAAGGTCTTTGCTAATTCTTTAACTCTATCTTTCTCTCAGTCTTTTTCTTCTTCTCTCTATTTGGCTCTCTCTTTAAGTTTCATTGAAAGTCTATCTCTCGGTATCTGTCTCCCAAACCCTCTTCTTCTCTTTCTCTCGTTCTCTCTCTGTCTCTCATTAAATCGCTCAGTCTCTATTCCAGTCTCGCTATCTCAGTCTCTATCACAGTTTTTTTGTCTTGTTTGTCTTTCTGTCTCTCTATAAGTCTATCTCCTTTAACATGTTGCTGTTTCTCTCTCTCAATCTCTATCTATCCCATTCTCTCTCTTATTATATCTCTCTCAGTCTCTTTCTCAGTCTCCCTGTCTCACTCTGTCTTCCTCTATCTCCCTCTGTTTCTCTCTCTCTCTCAGTCTCTCTCTCTCAGTCTCTCTCTTTCAATTTCTCTCTTTCAGTCTCTCACTCATTCTCACTCTTTTTCAGTGTTGTCACATTCTCTCTCAGTCTCTCTATGTTTCTCTCTCTAAGTATTTCTCTCTATATCTCTCTGTCTCTCTCAACCATTCTGTCATTCACTCTCATTCATTCTCTTTCAGTCTCATTCTCAGTCTCCCTCAGTCTCTTTCTCTAAGTCTCTTTGTTTCTCTTTCTCTCTCCCAATGTCTTCTTGTCTTGCTCTCTCAGGCTCTCTCCTAATCTCTTCCTCACACAGTGTCTCTTTCTGTACCTCTCTCTGTCTCGACTAGAAGGCGCTGGTGGAGGAGTTATTTTATATGTGAAATTATCACTTTCTCGACTGCAAAGAGCTTCTGAAATCCCTGAAACCATTAATGCAGTTTTTGTCGAAATCACAGATGTATGTAGGAATAGTTGGCTACTCTGCGTCTTCATCGCTCACGACGGCAGGTTACGTTCATGCTTAAATGGCCCCTAGTTATGGGCGAACAACGTCGTGGCGTAGGAAAAGACTACCTTGTCCTTTGTGGCAGAAATTAATGGATGAAAAAGAAAAATATGACATCCAAGTTCAAAATCAAACTTGCATCAAAGAATCGCCATCATGTACGTATGGTGCCTCAACCGACATGAAGAAAATTCTGGTTCTGGAGTCATTATTTTTTTTCTTCACGCAATTTCGTTGGAGGTTTCGACGACGCCAAATTGCCATCGGCGATTCGGCCACCAGCCAATCCTCAAGGAAGAAAAATAAAAATACATAAATTGCAATTTTATATCTCATGTAAAAAATAAGCAGCTTCTTGAAGATAACTAACTTACACACATTCTCTCTCTCTCTCTCTCTCTCTCTCTCTCTCTCTCTCTCTCTCTCTCTCTCTCTCTCTCTCTCTCTCTCTCTCTCTCTCTCTCTCTCTAACAAGTCATTTCCGATCTGTTAACGAAATGAAAGGTTAGATGGGATTTGACCTTTACTAGGCATTTGCTATTCTCGGAAGTTGAATTACCATATATATATATATATATATATATATATATATATATATATATATATATATATATATATATATATATATCAAGAGGAATCCTTTCGTGTCATTCCCTTTTCACCTATCAAGCTATTTTAAGACAAAAGAGATCTAACTAGCTTTTAACTCATTTTTTTTATATATATTATATTTTAATATATCATGTGCATGTGTTTTAAGACCCAAATCACGATAATACTTTAAACCCGCTGCGTGCACACATCAGCTAATCTCAGAAAACTTGTTCGTTCGTTGTGTTCAGGGAATAATAATTACCTTCGCCTACGCCCAATTCACTTCTCATTTCATTCATGCAATGCACCCCATCCCAATCCCAATTCCTTGGTCGCTGCAACTTGTTTTCTTGATACTGCACCTGAGAGTTTTTCTTCGTTTCTACTCTCGTGCTTGGCTGTTATTTCGTAGCCAGGAGCTATTTGAACCTACCCGTTGGGTTGTTGTTCCTTTAATGGTCTTTTAGGAGGTCTGAAAGCGGAAACTGTTTTTGTAAATATTGCTATGGCACAAAATTGCAAGATGAGACTATTATAGCAGGTTGTATGATGGTATTTGGAATGGATATGCCTTTATATCAGGGCGAACGGACTCCACAGTTATTGCCATGAGTTGAATTGTTTTTTGAAGTGAAGTGTTACAGGATGGAAATCTGGGAGGGGAGAGGGGGTTTTGTTAAGTGTTTGTTCGGCTGAAAGAAAATGGGTTTCATAGATGACCTTTAACATGTCATTGTGAGTTTTGTCACCCAGAATTTATGTTGTCTCGTGGTCATACAGGATCAAGCGGGTTGTGCTCTTTGTCCTTAGTTGATCTATTCTGTTACCTCCGATCGTGAAATGTTCTAAAACCAGTATTTGTGCATATCCCAAAAGCCTCGTTCAGTGTTAAGTTAATAATCTTTTATAAAATTGCTCGGAACTTCCTTTTCTCCAGATCCTTCAAGAATACTCAGAACAGCAATCCAATCGTTTCTGCCCACTGAGCGCTAAAACTCGCGTAAATCCTGTTACGTTCATAATAAACTTGTTTTTTAGCAACAGATAGAAAACGATTTCAGTAAAATTAATTTTTTTTGCATAATGCTTTAAAAAATGCATATAAACCAACGAAAGGAAACCCCAGGGAGTAAAATAAGAACGATAGAAGAGATAGTAAATAAAAAAATAAAAGCAACAAATATTGAAAACAAACTTGGCGAACATATCTAGTAAAACCCCTAATAACCCTGAACTCTCTTACAGAAGCCTAATTATAACTCCAAAATACAAGCCTGAGTTTCATGAATTTCATAAAATACGCCAGTATACAAATTAAAAATAATACCTTATATTAGACTATATCATATCATACTATTATATAATATAACATGGTATATTTACCCCTAAAATTTAAGAAAACCGAGAAAACGCAATCGAAATTGCTTCAAATCATGAACGGCAAAAAACTACAGTATCCAAAACACGACTTGAAGTCCTCCTTGAACCTGTTTTGTGTCGTCCTTCTAAAATTAGTGAATGACGACAATTCCTTTCAGAAATTGATTTGTCATTTGGTTGTGCTTCAAATTTTGCGGTAAAATTCGAATTATGAAAAAAGCAGATAACACAGATCAAGTGTTCCCGACTCCTCGTTGTCCATTCTTTAAGTTTAAGATTCTCTTTCTTCTGACAATTTCGCCTACATAATATAGCGCTCTTTCAAGCATTTTCTAATTTTTTAAAAATTATTTACTCATGTTTGCTATAACGCCATTACCTTGAGGGGACAGTAGGGTCTTTACTTGTACTACTTCTGTAGTAGTCGAGCATTTGACTACGTTCATTTCCCCTTCGATTCCTGTGAATTTGAATGCGTTTACCCTCTTGTTTCTGAATCTCCCAAGGTAAAAAATAATTTGTAATCAGTACTCTACGCTAGAGCCCATTCAAAACTTTTAATTTCTCCATTAATTCACCCCGTAATCTTCTATATCCAAAGTTTGTAACTGTCAGGCTATGGAATCTTATCCTGGCTGCATTAAACTGCACTCTCTCGAGCATTCCTGTTTGCCTTTCTTGCCTTGATTCACGCATTGCCGATGGTTCTTCAAATAAAATAACACAGATGTGCGAAAGTACACAAGTACTCACATGTTAGAGGCTATTTTGCTGTAAAGAGGGAAATTGGTTAAAGTAATTCGATGTAAATATAGAAAAAAACTAATACATAAAAGGAAGAAAGAGACTGAAAGGAAGTTCTTACGTGGGTTCAATCCTCCCCAAAAATGTGTTTCATCAAAACCTTCGGGGAATCAGTCCGTAAATATGAGCATAGACTATTAAGTACGAACTTAAAAGTGACTTCCAAGGCAGAAGGAAAATAAAATAGGAAAAAAGAATGTATTGCCCTCGGCTAAACTGAAATAATCAAAGTGAAGGTGAAATTACAATTAAAAGTTAGAGTAACTCACAATCCTACCACTAGTAATGAAGTAGGTTATGGTGATAGTAATAGTAACTAAGAAAAACCCACCCTACGCCGTTTTTGCTAGGCCTGCGGCGCTTGTTTGCTTCGTTCACAAAATTAAAATGTGTGCGAAAGAAAAAGATTTTTTTATTTCACAACGCATTCAAAATTACTGTACAAGAAAAAAAACATTTTACAGAGGGACTCAGTCACAGACAGACATTCACACACACACAAGCTAGGATCATTATAATTAGAAGCTGATAAATAAGAACTAACGTGAACCTCGCCACAAAGTTTTAAAGGTTTTAAAGAAAGTGGTTAAATTAGTTGAAAGAAAAATGTCTGCGAAGTAATTAGTGATATTTACCTGAGGATGAAACGACTTTAGTTGCTCGTGATTGGGCAAGTGCGCAATTCTCCCGAATTCGCAAAACTTCCATAACGAAATACCAGATCTATTGGGAAGTTTACGAATATCACTAATAACGAAGGATTCTTAATAAAAGAATGGAAATTGGAATCGCCCCTTCATCAAAATTACTCCTGAATTTAAAGAGAAAAGTGTTTGAAAAGAGAATGAAAAGTATAATTTGTTTATGTCTTGAGGAATCCTCTACGGATTCATATATTAGGTACTTAACAGATTAGAGATAACCACAATTGTTATCGTTTAATGTCAAGACCGACCAAGAACTCACACTCTAATCTTACCCCTTTTATATGGTTGGCCAGAAAGTCCTAACTCAGTTAGGAAGCTTGTTTACAGTTTTAAGATTCAAAGCTGACTCGTATCTGGAAAAGATTGGGATGCTGGCTGATCGCTGGAAGAAGATCGTAGATGATTATGGACTTTATTTTGAAGAATAAATGTTACTGTTTCTCCATAAAATTTTATTGTTTTTTTCCGCTTCCTAAGTGAGTCGAGACTTTCTGGCCAACCTATTAATTGGCTATATATAATCACTTGTAGGAGGTCATAAAATCAAATTTCCTGACGATGTTATATGCGTCTGACGAAAGCTTGGATTAAACATAAGGTTCATTTTCTATTAAAGCCCAGAATTTTAATACAAATAACTAAGATTAAAAGGAATGAATAAAAAAGAAATTTAGAATAAATTTTGTTTGTACCTAAGTGCAAAATATCCGGGACAACGTCCTCATTACGATAACGCCCTCACAGCAGGCAACCGCTATAGATTGGACTCCCTGCTGTCCAGGAAAGTCCAGGTGAGTTCAACTTACCTGGATTCCTGACACTACAGAATTACTCATCTGCCCCTATCCTCTACCATGCCCCTCCGTTCACCCAAATCCTCCGCTTCTATCCCTACAGAAGCCATTCAGGTAGGAACGTATTTTTCTGATTAAAAGATCCAATGGCAATTTTTAGTCGCGAGCGAGGCTACTCGCGGGTGACTCTACATCCCACTATATCGTTTGTCGGTCGGTCCCCGTTTTGCTCTTTTTATTGTAATAACATTGTAACTATTGGGCCGGTTCTAACTAAATTTGAAACCCTTTCTTGTTTTACATTCTCTTTTGAATGATATAATTGCCAAAGTCTTCCTAAGCTTATCCGGAGAATTATTTGGCAATAACATCATAACTATTCGGCCGATTATAACGAAATTTGAAACATGTTATTTTACATTGTCGTTCGATCATAGAATTACCAATGTCCTCCTAAAGTTAAGTCACAGCACGCGCCCTTTTTGTCAGCAGATCTTGTTTATGCCTCGGAGGAATTCCTACATCAACCAATGATGCTCACTTTCAATACCAGATTAATAGTGTATACATTTGATTATAGTAATTTAATCTTGTATTGAAAATATGCACAGTTGGGGCTTTTCTTACCGAAATACCAAGTAATTTTAACAGCCTACTTGCTGTACGAGAAGGAAAGTAGTGAGTAAATTTACAAAAGATGAAGTTAAGGCATACTGATGGTGCCACAAATATGGTCAGTTCTGTGTTCTTAAAGGAATAGTTGGAGAAATTCTTACGCCACAAATAAATGAGCGAATTGAAAATTAGGAAAGAATTTAGAATCACATCAGCGTCCTTTTAAAGACAAAGGAAGAGATTCATTCACTAACTTTCTTCTTTTTTTCCATTTAACATCCAGAGATTTAAGTACCACCCAAAAGAAAGTTTGATTTTTATTTAATGGCGGATGTTGAGTTAATGTAAGTTTTGATAAATGGAAATACATAAACAAGAAAAGAAATCGAGCGGCTGGATAGTTCTGTAACAACTATCCTAAGCCTTTTCCTGTAAGTCTTTTAAGGTTAGAAATTTAGGTGTGAGAATGTTATTAACACAGCCAAATCTTTCCAAAATGTAACCCTAAAACATATTAAACTACTAGCTTTAACTGTTTACTATTGGATCGCTTAGTTTTAGACTAATAATTTCTGTTATTTAAAACTTATTTAATATTGACTCATTTTTAAAAAGTTATGTTCATCTCGTTAATTCAAAGCCTCTTGTCGCGGGGTGTATCGTATTAATCCCCCCAAACCATTGCTATCATTAGTCGTAATTGAAATGGAGACTTCTCGTTCATTGATCACGTTAATCACAAGCTTCTTCTTAGCATTGGTCTTAATTAAAATGGTGGTTTCTTCTAAGAAGTACGTCCAGAAATATTTTAACTCACTATTGAGTTTTTAAATGAGTAGAAAGGTGAGTAGGAAGTATTTTCCCTATAAACAACATATAATTATATAATTCTTTACATAGGAGTCACGTTTAGGAAGTGACTAGCTTCCATCATCAAGCCAAGAATAATGACAAAAATGGGGTATTGGGTTTGATCTTATATTCAGGTCGTTCTTTTTTAAATGAGGGGGGAGGAAATAGTATAAAGCATAGAGGTTATCTGTGCCACACCAAATTAAATTAAAAATAAAAATTGTTGACAAAACCAGCAATGGAAGGGATGGTTGATATCAATCAGGTAGGTTGCCGAATTCCGATGTGGGGTTTATCTGCTGTACATCAATTACAGTCAAACTGATGATAATTCTCTTGAAGTAGTTTGGAGCTGATGATGATCCTCTGGTAGTAATTTGGGGTCTTTTTACTCATTCTGTGGCATTTAAATGAAAGAAGAAGGAGGGGGGGGGGCCAGATTTTCGAACAGAACAAAGAGTTACTTCAAAAGCTTCAGGTCAACCAAAGTGACTCTTCCCTTAGTTTAACCAAAAAGGGGTCCTTTATGAAAAGGAGAAATCTCTTGGTATTTTAGGATCGGTGTATTACAATTTAAGCCCCAAATGGTCAAATTAAAAGAATAAAATTAACTGCGTTTTTTTTTCTCACACACAAGATGTAAATTAAGTGGATGTTTGTAAAGTAAGAATTAACCGTATCTAAGAAATAAACATAATAAGCGTATTTAACTAAACGATTTCAGTAAATTATTTAGAAGTAGCAATTTTGATGGCGTAATGCTGCTAAAAGTAATCAACCAATTTCAAACTATGTTTTGCTTGTTCGTGTTAGTAAAAATGGCAGATAAATACACTCTGCATTTTGGGAAAATTACTTTTTCATAAACAAGAAGAATCAATGTAATATCTTCTGCGGGGTCTGCTCTTTGACGTGACCACGCGTTGATACGCGTTGACCAAACTTTGTGAGAAAGCGGTTGTAGGCTAAAAAAAATGGATGTAGACATTATTGCTTGAAGGTATTGGTGTTTATTTACTTCCTATTTGTCTGGTATTAAATTATGAGGACGATATTCGATTCAGTCAATATCCTATCTGTCCCGTTGTGCCTTAAAAGCGATTTAGCTTCCCATCTCAAATTCAAAGTGATTTTGTAAGTCCAGATCTTTACCCCAATTGTTCCTCTCCTAAGAAAAATAAGACTTAAATAATAAGGAAGCAAGTTTTGACGAAGTACCATACTTTTAAATGTTAATGTTTAGGGGATTTTTACTGGTCCAAAGTACGTAGCTTAACTCATTAAGATGAATGAAAGTGAACTGTACACTCGAGAGATAAGCGTCACGTGTGGAAGAGAAATTAAAGATAAGTGGACGGAATTATCATTATAAAGGTAAAAAAAATACACGTAAATAATTAGAAGAAGGAAAGATCTGGTGAAAAAATGTAAATATTAAAGAAGCTGGTTTAAAAGAGCTACGAATCTTCGTGAGGAATCCATTGCAATAATATGCAAATACCAGTTAAAGGAAAGAGGTCATCTTCATGCTACAGCGTTTTCTTGATTGGATGTGTCGGTTTTTATTTAGTAGAAGAAAACAAATATTAACTGTAAGATTCTTTGTTAAACCCACATTTATGGCCTACTCCGTCTGAAATTATCTTTGGAAAATACCAATATAAAGTTTAACGTCATGGATAAAGATGTCGAGAATTCGTGCCATGGATATAACCTGCCTTGAAATTATACCTAAAAAGACCGTCGAAAATCGGGACGGACAAATTTATATTTTCGACTAAATTCAAATCTCCAATTATATTAAATTTATATTTTCGACTACATTCAAATCTCCAATTATATTAAATTCTGTGATTGTCGCAGCTACTGAGTCTCAATTTATAGATTTTTGGCGCACTTAGTAAATTCCTTGTATTTTATTCTTGAAATAACATATCGCCAGCTTATGCTTTAGCCACTGACTGAAATCAAAGAGCAATAAAAACATCCTGATTTGTATAAAAGGCCAGGGAAAATGTTGTATCTTAAACTGCTTCGTGGCGTTTCATTAATCTAAAGGCCGATAAATTTCACCGGAAATATGAAATTGTTAATTCTTTTGAGGACAGTTCAGATGAATGTGCCGGGTGGAGGATTGAAAGGGAATGCGATGGTTAATAAAGTAAAGAATTCACTTAAAAAGATGTCAGAAACAAAAAAGCAAACGTCCTAAAATAGAAGATATAGACGCCATGTTTAGCTATATATGAACGCGCATGTTATCTATTTAAATTTTTAAGATAAGCGATAATAATAGTGAATATACGTAGAGGATGTTGCGACGAATAGACACACAGGAGTGTATTTGAATCAATTGGATAGAACAAAAAATAGGAAGAGCAAAATAAGGTGATTTCCTCTTATCAACAGTCATTTTTTTACGGTCCTAATTATCGATAGCCAATATTCTTTTTACCAAAATGAATTGTTCATCTATATTTTGGGGGTAAAGGGTTATGTTAGGATATTTGAATTACTGAATTTTGGTTTTGTGGAAATATATTTTGTTCGTTGTAATAACTCAACCTACTTAATCCAAAATAATTCTTTAGTAAAATATATAAAGAAAAGTCCTATAGTAAAAAATTATATAGATAAAAATACCATTTAGTAGAAGAAAAAAATGGCTGTCAATAAAGGAAAGTAGACCAAAATAATTCTGGGGAGAATTAAGAATAGTGGTAATAGCTTCAATCTGCAAATACCGAATAGTGGAGGTCAAACTTGAAATTAAAGTTTAGAATCTAAATATCCTCTCTTTTTAGCCCCATTCCACCCAATTTTAAATGCCGTGCGACTCTATATCTCACCATTTCGGTATGTCCCAGTTTTGATTTGTTTTTGTTTTGGTAATAACATTGTGACTATTCTAACGAAGTTTGAAACCCTTATGTTGTTTTACACTCTCTTTCGAATTATTGAATTGTCAAAGTCCTTACAAAGTTAGCCTAAGAATGATTTGGCAATAACTATTCGGCCGATTCTAACGAAGTTTGAAACCCTTATGTTGTTTTGCATTCTCTTTCGAATTATAGAATTACCAAAGTCCTCCCAAGTTTACTTCGTGAATTATTGAACGTTTTGAAGGTCGTAAGGTCATAGATCATTGTCGAGAGCACGCAACTTTTCTCAGCAGACTTTTTTTATATATAGATAACGTCCAGTTATAGTTATTATACTTCCTGAATTAATTGAGAGTTGAACCATCTTAATATACTACATTAACTAACTCCTAAGCCATCTAATCTTCCTAAATTAAGTGACACCTGAACCATCTGATCCTCTTAAGCTAACTAACACCTCATCCATCAGAACTTCCTATATGAACTGAAACCTGAACAATAAAAAGCTCGTGAATTAAGTAACACCTGAGCAATCTGAAACTTTTACATTAACTGACACCTAAACCATCTGAATCTCCTGATTTAACTGATAACTAAACCATCTCAACCTCCTGCATTAACAGACACCTCAACCATCTTAACCGCCTGCATTAAGTGAGACATAAATCATCGGATCATCCTGAAGTTAACCGACAACTGAACCGCCTGCATTAGGTAAGACCTAAACCATTGGAACCTCCTGAAGTTAATCGACACCTGATCTATCTGAACCTCATGCTTTAAGTGACGCTTGAACCATCTCACCCTCCTCCATTAACTGAAACGTGAACCTTCCAAACTTACGGCATTAACTGACACCTAAACCCTCGAAACCTCCTGCATTAAATGACACCTAAATTATCCGAACCCCCTGCAAAAACTGATGCCTCAACCATCTGATCCTCCTGCATTAACTGACACATGAGCCATCTGAACCTTCTCTATTAACTTACACTTGAACCATCGGAACCTCCAGCATTAACTGACAACTGAACCATCGGAACCTCCTGTATTAACTGACACCTGAACCATCTGAGCCTGCAGCATTACCTGACACCTGAATCATCGGAACCTCCTGTATTAACTCACACCTTAACTATTGCACAAAAAATTCCCCAAATTCGCAAAAGTTAAGATGCAACAGTAGATTCCTCCTATGTTAACGTCAAGCCAAATTGGCGTTCAGACTCTCTTCTCTGTCACCCATTGAATTCCTTTCCCAATTAGATGGCGAGAGCGTCAGGATTTCTCGTTTGCCAAGTAGATAAAGCGTCCGGTTTCCATGTCTAGGTACGGGGATTCGATTCCAGGGAGAGCAAGAGAGACGACACGACCTAATTTCGTTGCGGGGCGCCAGATCTGTATCATGAGAGCAGACATCGTCAGCCACTTATGGTTAGCCCAAATTGGTCACGTACAACGCTAAGTTAGGTTGGTATAGTCACAATCTAATATACTATTATTTGATAAGAGATAGAGCGTTTGAGGTATATTTGGTTGTAAATATACTCGATACAACGTTTACCAATAAAATAAATTAAATTTAGTAACATTTTAAAAGTACAACGGTATTTCAAGGAGTACTCTGGAAACATTTTGACATGGTTTTATTCAAAACAGGGTGCGAAATTTTCGAAATGTGTCATTTCCCGATCTTATTCAGCTTTATTGTAACACGTAAGGAAAATTATTCTTACTTGACAACTTAGCAATGCAAAGGCGAGTGTCAGTTATGCAAGACTATTCGAGGATTTATCAAATATATTAAAAAAATGATATCGTGGCTAACTTCCTTTTGTTTAAAACATTTTGAAAATGGAAAGTCTATTTGGGACAACTTAGGACGCCACATAATGAGCCAATCACAATCACACTATTTATTTTAACTCCCTTCATTCGCAACACAACAAATCGCTTACGCTAAGATTTGTATTGATATTATATAATTATTACTAATTTCCATTAGTTTTTGTCCCTTTATAATGAGACTAGAGAGCTAGAGTGGATTAAACCTTTTGTTCAACTCAACTTTACAACTCTCGTTAGTTAATTCCACCACATCTCTCTTTTAATTCACATAAAGATCAAAATGACGATAAATATTAAAACAGAGGGGACAAAAGGCCGCTTTTTGGGGAGGGTCGGAAGGTAATGTGTTTAGGTCATCAGCAATCAGGGAACCTTTGTGGCCCAAGGTAAAGACAACCATTCAGCGGCCGGGGAGCGTGAAAATGAAAACCATTTTGGCAAGGTACTATCCGGAAGAGTGATATGTTGTGTGAGCAAATGAAGAGGGGGTGGCAAAAGTTGTACCAAATAGTCTACATTTTTCAAAATGTTTCGGACAAGAGGAAGTTAGTTACGACCTCATTATTTATATGTTTGATAAATCCTCGAATAGGCTTGCATAACTGTCACTCGCCTTTGCAGTGCTGAGTTGTCAAGTAAGAATATTTTATTGTCTATCGAGGCACCGCTTGTCTTTTAATAGTGCTATACTCTCTTCGAGTTTTTTTTTTAAATATATATTAAATTCAGTAATAAATTTATTTATTTCTTACAAATAGATGTTATTGAGGGTACCTAGCGTTACCTACTTACTTGGGGGGTTTGCTGATCTTTTGAAAACGAATCTGGAGTTGCTGATCTTTAGGGGCTGAGTTTGTGGTTTGCTGATATTTACAAACTGAGTTCGAGCCGCTGTATTTTGTTTTACTGATGAGTAGATTCTTAGCATGGAAACGGGTTACGAGTCATAGCTTTCCTGAAGCACGTGCGACTGTCTGGCGAGACAAATTCAGGTTCAGGTTCTGGTCAAATTGACGTGCAATACCGGCCGTTGTCTCAGATCTGCTCCATCGAGATCCGTTGTATCGTGCGATCTTGGGAATGGTTTTTCAAGAGACAATTTTCTTTGTCGACCCCCAGGATTCAGTATCCTCATTGAGTTCTATTATGCATGAAACCACACTTTTCGACCGATTATAATACCTCGAAATGCCAGACAGTATCATTTCCTCACTCTTCCGACTTTAACTCGTCTTGACATCCTGTAAATGTGTATTACCATCGAGACCAGTCTACAATACCCGTGGGACAGTTTCCCTAGAGACGTTTTCTTGTAACCTGAAAGTTATATAAGTTATAAGTCTACTATAACTACATTTCTCATAACTTTTTTTATTCGCGGTTTTATGAAATGAAACTTGAACACTCTCAGAAGAAAATTTCAAAGAATATTCTACACAATTTTCATAGAAATTAAACGAGTATTTTCAAACAAATTTATATTTTGGTATTTTGCTCTCGAGTTTTGAACGGTCTTGTTTGAATCTTATGTTGAGTCGTAGTCGCCGTTCGTTGTCAAGATCTCTACCATACCTGCGCTTACTCACTTTTAGCGAACACTTGAGGAATACTAGGTAAACCAAGATTCATGGACTTTCTCTCTTTAATAGCACGAATACAAAGCTTCTCAATTAAAGTCATACTTAGTTAAGGTACTTAAGGCTTACTGGAATAGAAGTGCAGTGGAAAGGTCAACGAAAAACTCTATGGGTGCCCGGCTTTAGCTGCCAGCTGTCTGTCGGAATTCAAGGATAATCCAACGCGTCCCTGACCGTTCGAGAATGAAGACTAGTCGAACGAACAGGATTTCTACCTTTCTTACTGGTAAGGGTATCTAACGGGATTTAGGCAAAGGTTCGGCGTTCGAAGGCATTAATACAGAAATTCAGTGTTCGTAGGTTGGTAACTGGTGACTACTTTGCTTCTCGTTGGAATTGGACTGTTTTAAAGGACGAGTCTTAAAGATCTAAATAGAGATTAGAGAAAAAGATATTTTTCAATTTTTACTCATTCGGAAACCAAGGGGCGCCTCACGTTCGGCTTGGCTCCTATGGATTTGACCATGTCTAATCATATCTTCACAGCGTCGTATCAGATTACGGTATTTTTTAGAATTATACCTATTGAAATATACATTAACTAAACTTACTAAATGTTTTCCGAGATTAGTATTATCACTATTAACACTATTATTATTATTACCAATATAATTACTACAGTAATTATTATTATTCAGTTATGCGATATATGTATATGAATTCTATTAGGATAATACTATCATGAAATGATTAATATTATTCATAAACGAAAATGATGGATTTTAATACAATTGATAATTAATACAGTTAGTTACATATTAGGTCATCCGAACAGTTCGTGCAGCGATGGAAAAATGACCATATATATAATTTTAAGTTTAAGAATTTATCATCATCATCATCATCATCATCACTAACTATAATTTAAGAAGGGGATTTTTTGAGTATTTGAAAAATAATTTCATCCTAGTTATTTCTAATAATCTTGTATAATATCCAAAAACAGAATGATGAAGTTCAGAAATTAATATAAGTATCGAAATTTTGTGAAATTATTAAAACCCAAAGAATTACAAAATTTATTTATATATATCTTCTTCTTCTATATAACTATATTTTAGCAACGTGATATTTTGAAAGGGGGAAAATTTAGTTGAGAATTCCTTTTAAAAATTATTATAATTAGTGAAGTTCAGAAAATGTATAAAAATTTAACCATGGCTCCTTTTTTTCAGATTTTAAATATTAATCTTAGTAGCGAAGCGTAAGCTTCCTTTGCAGGGGAAAAGGGGCAAAGCCATTGCCTGGTTTCATTATAATTCTGTTCACCAACCTTTCTCTAAGTACATGGTTTGGTAAAACAAAAATAGATAGTTTAGGTTGATCTAACTCGTCATATCCGTCCATATTATGAGCATGCAAAGGATTAATTTAGCCTATTTTCAGACTAATTTTTAACCCACCTAACCTAAACTATTTTCAGACGATTTGTAACCCACCTACCCTAACCTAACCAATTTTCAGACTATTTGTAACCAACCTAACCTAAACTAACCTAACCTATTTTCAGACTATTTGTAACCCACCTAACCTAACCTAGCCTGTTTGCTGACTATTTGTAACCCACCTAACTTAACCTAACCTATTTTCCAACTATTTGTAATCCACATAACCTAACCTACTTTCAGACTATTTGTAACCCACCTACCTAACCGAACCTATTTTCAGACTATTTGTAACCCACCTAACCTATTTTCAGACTATTTATAACTCACCTACCCTGACCTAACCTATTTTCAGACTATTTATAACCTACCCTATTTTCAAACGATTTGTAATCCACCTACCCTAAGCTAACCTATTTTCAGTCTATTTGTAACCCACCTGACCTATTTTCAGACTATTTGTAACCCACCTACCCTAACCTAACCTATTTTCAGACTATTTGTAACCCACCTAACCTAAACTAACCTAACCTATTTTCAGACTAGTTGTAACCCACCTACCCTACCTAACCTATTTTCAGACTATATGTAACTCACCTACCCTAGCCTAACCTATTTTCAGACTATTTGTAACCCACTTTACCTAACCTAACCTATTTTCAGACTATTTGTAACGCACCTAACCTAAATTAACCTATTTCCAGGATATTTGCAACCCACCTAACCTAACCTAACCAATTTTCAGACTATTTGTAACCCAGCTACCGTTAACTAACCGATTTACAGACTATTTGTAACCCACCTAACCTATTTTCAGACTATTTGTAACTCATCTACCCTAATCTAATCTATTTTCAGACTATTTGTAACATACCTAACCTAACCTAATCTATTTTCAGACTATTTATAACCCACCTAACCTAACCACTTTTCAGACTAAGTGTATCCCACGTAGCTTAACCTAACCTATTTTCAGACTGTTTTAGGCCACTTAACCTAAACTAACCTAACCTATTTTCAGACTTTTTGTAACCCACCTACCCTACCTAACCTATTTTCAGACTATTTGTAACTCACCTACCCTCACCTAACCTATTTTCAGACTATTTGTAACCCACCTAACCTAACCGAACCTATTTTCAGACTATTTGTAACCCACCTAATCTAACTTAACCTATTTCCACACTATTTGTAAGTTACCTACCCTAACCTAACCAATTTACAGACTATTTGTAATCCACCTACCCTATCCTAACCAATTTTTCAGACTATTTGCAACCTCCAACCCTAACCTAACCTATTTTCAGACTACTTATAACTCACTGAACCTAACTTAACCTATTTTTAGACTATTTGTAACCCCCTCTAACCTAAGCTAATCTATTTTCAGACTATTTTTAACTTAGCTACTCTAGCCTAACCTATTTTCAGAATATTTTTAACCTATCTACCCTAACCTAACCAATTTCCAGACTATTTGTAATCTACCGACCCAAAGTTAATCAATTGTCAGACTCTTTGTAATCCACCTACCCTAACCTAACCTATTTTCAGACTATTTGTAAACCAGTTACCCTAACCTTACCTATTTTCAGACTATTTGTAACCTACATATCCTAACTTAACCTATTCTCAGACTATTTACAACCTATCTACCCTAACCTAACATATTTTCAGACTATTTGTAACCCACCTACCATAACCTAACCAATTTCCAGAATATTTGTAACCTACCTAACCTAACCTAACCAATTTTCAGACTCTTTGTAATCCATCTATATTAACCTAACCTATTTTCAGACTATTTTAACCCACTTGCCCTAACCTAACCTATTTTCAGACTATTTGTACCCAATCTACCCTAACCTTGCCTATTTTCAGACTATTTTTAACGTACCTAACCTAACCTAACCTATTTTCAGACTATTTATAACCCATCTAACTTAACTTAACCTATTTTCAGACTATTTGTAACCCACCTAACCTAACTAACCTATTTTCACACTATTTGTAACCCACCTAACCTAACCTAATCTATTTTCAGACTATTTGTAACCTACCTAACATAACCTAACCTATTTGCAGACAATTTTAACCCACCTAACCTAATCTAGCCTATTTTCAGACTATTTGTAACCCATATAACCTAACTAAACCTATTTTCAGACTATTTGTAACATACCTAACCTAACTTAACCTATTTTCAGACTATTTGCAACCTACCTATCCTAACTTAATCTATTTTCGAACTATTTGTAACCCACCTACCCTAACCTAGCATATTTTCAGACTATTTGTAACCTAACCTAACCTATTTTCAGACTATTTGTAACCCACCTAAAATAACTTAACCTATTTTCAGACTTAGTATAACCTACCTAACCTAACTTAACCTATTTCCAGACAATTGTAACCTACTTACCCTAAACAAACCGGTTTTCAGACTATTTGTAATGCAGCTACCTTAACTTACCCGTTTTTCAGACTATTTGTAACCCACCTAACCTTAGTTAATCTATTTTCAGACTATTTGTAACCTACCTCCCCTAACCTAACCTATTTTCAGACTATTTATAACCAACCTAACATATCTTAACCTATTTTCAGACTGTTTTTAACCCATCTACCCTAACCTAGCCTATTTTCAGACTATTTGTAACATACCTAACCTAACTTAACCTATTTTCAGACTATTTGTAACCTACCTAACATAACCTAACCTATTTGCAGACAATTTTAACCCACCTAACCTAATCTAGCCTATTTTCAGACTATTTGTAACCCATATAACCTAACTAAACCTATTTTCAGACTATTTGTAACATACCTAACCTAACTTAACCTATTTTCAGACTATTTGCAACCTACCTATCCTAACTTAATCTATTTTCGAACTATTTGTAACCCACCTACCCTAACCTAGCATATTTTCAGACTATTTGTAACCTAACCTAACCTATTTTCAGACTATTTGTAACCCACCTAAAATAACTTAACCTATTTTCAGACTTAGTATAACCTACCTAACCTAACTTAACCTATTTCCAGACAATTGTAACCTACTTACCCTAAACAAACCGGTTTTCAGACTATTTGTAATGCAGCTACCTTAACTTACCCGTTTTTCAGACTATTTGTAACCCACCTAACCTTAGTTAATCTATTTTCAGACTATTTGTAACCTACCTCCCCTAACCTAACCTATTTTCAGACTATTTATAACCAACCTAACATATCTTAACCTATTTTCAGACTGTTTTTAACCCATCTACCCTAACCTAGCCTATTTTCAGACTATTTGTAACATACCTAACCTAACTTAACCTATTTTCAGACTATTTGTAACCCACCTAATTTAACTTATCCTATTTTCAGACTATTTGTAATCAACCTAACCTAACCTAATCAAATTTAATACTATTTGTAACCTACCTACCCTAACCTAACCTATTTTCGGGCTATTTGTAACCCACCTACCCTAACCTAGCCTATTTTTAGACTAGTTGTAACCCACCTAACCTAACTTAACCTATTTTCAGACTATTTGTAACCTACCTAACCTAACTTAACCTATTTCAAGACTATTTGCAGTCTACCTACCCTAACTTAACCAATTCTCAGACTATTTGTAACCCATCTATCCTTACCTAGCCTATTTTCAGACTATTTGTAACCTCCCCTAACCTAACCTATTTTCAGACTATTTGTAAACCAGTTACCCTAACCTTACCTATTTTCAGACTATTTGTAACCTACATATCCTAACTTAACCTATTCTCAGACTATTTACAACCTATCTACCCTAACTTTAACATATTTTCAGACTATTTGTAACCCACCTACCATAACCTAACCAATTTACAGACTATTTGTAACCTACCTAACCTAACTTAACCTATTTCCAGACTATTTTCAGCCTACCTACCCTAACCTAACCAATTCTCAGACTATTTGTAACCCATCTATCCTAACCTAGCCTATTTTCAGACTATTTGTAACCAACCTAACCTAACCTAATCAAATTTAATACTATTTGTAACCTACCCACCCTAACCTAACCTATTTTCGGACTATTCGTAACCCACCTACCCTAACCTAGCCTATTTTCAGACTAGTTGTAACCCACCTAACCTAACATAACCCATTTTCAGACTATTTGTAACCTACCTAACCTAACTTAACCTATTTCCAGACTATTTGCAGCCTACCTACCCTAACCTAACCAATTCTCAGACTATTTGTAACCCATCTATCGTAACCTAGCCTATTTTCAGAATATTTGTAACCTCCCCTAACCTAACCTAACCTATTTTCAGACTATTTGTAACCCACCTAACATAACTTATCCTATTTTCAGACTATTTTTAACCCACCTACCTTAACCTAGCCTATTTTCAGACTATTTGTAACCTTCCTACCCTACCCTAACCAATTTTTAGACTATTTGTCATCTACCTACCCTAACTTAACCGATTTTCAGACTATTTGTAACCCACTTAACCTAAGCTAATCTCTTTTCAGACTATTTGTAACCCACCTCCTATAAACTAGCCTTTTTTCAGACTATTTGTAACCCACCTAACATAACTTAACCTATTTTCAGACTATTTGTAACATACCTAACCTAACTTAACCTATTTTCAGACTATTTGCAACCTACCTACCTTAACCTAATCTATTTTCGAACTATTTGTAACCCACCTACCCTAACCTAGCCTATTTTCAGAATATTTGTAACCTCCCCTAACCTAACCTAACCTATTTTCAGACTATTTGTAACCCACCTAACATAACTTATCCTATTTTCAGACTATTTTTAACCCACCTACCTTAACCTAGCCTATTTTCAGACTATTTGTAACCTTCCTACCCTACCCTAACCAATTTTTAGACTATTTGTCATCTACCTACCCTAACTTAACCGATTTTCAGACTATTTGTAACCCACTTAACCTAAGCTAATCTCTTTTCAGACTATTTGTAACCCACCTCCTATAAACTAGCCTTTTTTCAGACTATTTGTAACCCACCTAACATAACTTAACCTATTTTCAGACTATTTGTAACATACCTAACCTAACTTAACCTATTTTCAGACTATTTGCAACCTACCTACCTTAACCTAATCTATTTTCGAACTATTTGTAACCCACCTACCCTAACCTAGCATATTTTCAGACTATTTGTAACCTAACCTAAACTATTTTCAGACTATTTGTAACCCACCTAAAATAACTTTACCTATTTTCAGACTATTTATAACCTACCTAACCTTACTTAACCTACTTCCAGAATACTTGTAACCTACCTACCCTAACCTAGCAGTTTTTCAGACTATTTGCAACCTACCTACCCTAACCTAACCAATTTTCAGACTATTTGTAACCCACTTATCCTAACCTCACCTATTTTCAGACTAATGGTAACCCTCTTAACATGAGCTAACCTATTTTCGGGCTATTTGTAACCCGTCTACCCTAACCTAGCCCATTTTCAAACTAGTTGTAACTCACCTAACCTTACTTATCCTATTTTCAAACTATTTGTAACCTACCTAACCTAACTTAACCTATTTTCTGACTATTTTTAACCCACCTAACATAACCTTACTAATTTTCAGACTATTTGTAACCCACCTACCCTAACCTATCCTATATTGATACTATTAGTAACCCACCTACCCTAACCTAGCCTATTTTCAGACTATTTGTAGTAACTCACCTAACTTGACTTAACCTTTTTTTAGACTATTTGTAACCCACCTAACCTAACCTAATCTATTTTCAGACTATTGGTAACCTACCTACCCTAACCAAACCTATTTTTAGATTATTTGTATCCCACCTAACATAACCTAACTTATTTTCGGACTATTTGTAACCCACCTCCCCTAACCTAGCCTATTCTCAGACTTTTTGTAACCTATCTACCCTAACTAACCTATTTTGAGACTATTTTTTAACCCACCTAACCTACCTAACCTATTTCTAGTCTATTTGTAACCCCACCCTAACGCCTTAAACACGAGAGCTACATATTTGTCCAAATATGGTAAGGTAAATTCGATAATTTCTCCCTTTTTGTGACATGTCCAAGTGTGAGCACATCAAAGGCGACCTTTTCAGCACTATTTTCCCTCTCGATTTTTGAACCGCAATAGCAACGTGGCGCTATCAGTCAGAAAGTGATATGTAAAGAAAGTGGTGAAGATGGAAGAAGGAAAAATGTGTGTAAGATATATACTCGCATATCCTCCTGCGGGTACTGGGGGCTTGAGGGCAAACTGCAGGTGTTGGGGGCCGGAAAGGCACACAAGCCTCAAGATGTCAGCTGAAGCAAGTTTTTTACGGTGCATCTGACTTCTTCTTGCGATTGCGTAAGAGAGTAAAATAAGGGAGGGGGTAATGATGTCATGCTAACATCCACTACCCCAACTAGAGCCAAGGAGGAGGGTGACCTGACCTCCCCCTCTCTGCCCAAACTATGGGTGAATGGACTAAAGCTGGTCGGCGACTAGCTTGCGCAAAGGGGTAAAATGGAAATGTCCAGTATGAATAAAGCCTATGTAGACGCAATCTAGTATGAGACTGCCGGACCTTACAGGTTGAAGGTCAACCAATGGATCAAAAGAGCGTGGTGGTAACTCTTCATTAACCACTGGAAGGTTGCAAAGAATTACCGAGAAAAATATGGAGATCGTTCATAACCTCCGTTTAAGTTCGCCCGAGAGAGGCACCAATTTTATACTTATTCATAGAGGTGACGCCCAACTAATGCATATTTTCTTGAAATAGTTTTATTCGTAAATTGCGCAAGTTAGGGGAAGTGAATATCCGGTGAGGTAACATTGTCCGAGTAAACGAGTTAACTATTGAAGATGGGGTGCTGAGGAAGGTGAACAATTATCCGAGTCTTACCGAGTCTTCACTTAAGGTCTTCTCACAAGGAAATAAAAAAAAACAACACAAGTGACACTGAACTACCGTAGAGAGAAACCTGTTTTTGGCCGGTCAGCGCTGATCACCTGAAGACTAGACAGAACAAAGGGATTCCTCGAGCACCGGATACATGTTGACCAGTATTTATAAACTAGGGGGAACAAAAGTATATGTATTAGTAAAATATCTCACCAATATCTCTCAACTGGGTTAATTTCAAGAAATTCCTAAAGAAAGTAATAAAATAAAGGAAGATAAACTATGCTGAAAATACAGATTAATGGAAATAAAATATGCGAATACTTTGTGCGGTAAAGAAGACGGTGCTCAACTTACCAAGAACCTTTCCTCAGTACATAAAGAAATAAGCTCTCGGCGTGGGAAGACAGTGAAAGCCATTCCATCTTCAGCTTATTTCCCCTACAAGATGGGGTTGACGCTCAATAACACTGCTACAAATACCCCTGCCTACCCCCTCTCTTTGGGCATATCGTACCCTTGTTAAATGAGAAATTGGTATGCGTAATTAGCGTCTCTTAATGGGTTGCTCCCTCCTCGGAGCGATGAGCAAATCGGCTTTGTTAAATGTTCGGTTGTTCATTCGAGCGCAGATGTCTGGACGTGACTTCCTCGCGAAACGAACCATTTTTGACCACTTAAAGACAGATTTTTTTACCTCTTCCATTTAAAGCTCAACGCCAACGAGAAAGTTTGGAAAAGAGGATTTGTAAAGTAGTAAAGCTATAGAAAGGGAAAATATGCAGAAGATATATAGCTAAAGATCTTCCTGTAGGCAATGGGGTGCATGGCAAAAAGCGGTGTTGCCGTCAGAAGGGTACGCAAGCCTACATATGCCATGCCACCCCCTTGTGGCTTATTAATGTGATGAGGGATCCCAGTGCTACAGGCGGATGCAGCAACCAAGAAGGAATTAAAAGAGGGACAAAGGGGAACGACAAGGAATAAGTAAAAAATACGAAGGCAAATAATAAATATATAATCCAAGAAACTACTCTGCCCATACATAGTTTTACATATCAACTAAGGAAATAAATGAATTGTGTATTCAACTTCTGAAAATGTAAAGGAACACGAATCTATTGGTTAATTCCTCCATTTATGAGGAAGTGAAACCAATATTTTGACACATTCAAGTTATTTATTATATACTTCAGCTTTTAAAAATAGATGATAATCCTCCAACTAACGTATTTTTCATATATCAACGAAAGGAAATGAAAAATTGTGATACTAAAGTGTATTCGATTTTATTGACGAAAAGACAAAATAAGGATGGAAATAAGTATTTGGACATGAATGGAAAATATTTTTAAATTAGCTTATTTACAGAATTTTTGGCTCTAGAATGATCTACAAAGATCTAGAATGATCGCCTAGGATCCCAAAATAGTTTACTTAGTTTAGGGGGGACAGAATCTCTTTTAGCATCTGGCGGTCATGCTGTAACATTGTGTCATCATGGTAAAAAGTAAAGAGATCTCGACTGATACGAAAAGCAAGATAATTTAGTACTACGGAGAAGTAAAAAAAACTCAAGTATTTCTACAGCCTTACGTTTCCTCTCAGCACTGTAGTTTGGATGCTGAAAAAAATTAATACCTCCAGGACGGTGGCAAACCTTTCTCGCTGAAGTTCCAAGGAAAATTTCCCAATGAGCTCGTCGATGGATGCTGAGATCAGTATCGAAGAACCCTATCATAACTAAGACATTGCAAGATAATCTGCGTACGCGATATCAATTAAGAACAAAATAACAACTAATGAACTCAATACACAAGCTCTCAGATCTCAATCACCACCCAACCCTTTCTGAAGAGGGGTCACTTGTTTTCACGAAGGAACTTTGTTCACGGGCATCTAGAAAAGCCAGATCAATTTTGTACCTATGTGCTTTGGTTTGATGAGATCAAAATTGAACTACTTGACCCGAATGTAGCTGGCCATATTTGGCGCCGTGATGGAACCTATGATCGGAAGAACACCACACCCTCAGTCAAGCATGGAGGTAGTTTCATTATGGTGTGAATATGTTTTATTTGAATGAGGTTGATGTCCTACATATAATTGATGGTTTGGGTTGGGGGTTAGTAATTGGCGCAAATTTCTGGCAGACAGTTTTTCCAATCAGTTCTGGCTTTTGTTGACACTTTAAGCTCTTTAAAGTTAGGTTAGGACAGCGCCTTTGCAAAAATGGGCATATTATGAAACTTTCATTAGCATCTTCGCGTTAACGTTGGCGCTGCATGAGCGCGAATGCAACTTGAGTGTTGGATTGCGAAAAGACACTTTGTTAGAAGAATCAGAATTATCTTTGGAGATAATCGTTTCTTTCATTCCCGTATGGTGCAAAGGGTTGACAACTAATGTTTTCTTGTGTTCACCTCGCGATAGCCTCGAACGGCCAATTCGCTGCCGGACCTGTTCCGAAAAGGACCCGAATGTATTTATGGTCTATCTTAAACGTAAGAAATAATTCTAAATAAATAATATCGATGTATGATGCAAACAAATTATAGTCGAAAATAATTTAAATAAGCTTTTTTGAGCGTCTAAATGTTTGTTTCACCTCAATGAACATTTATTAATTACAGGCGAGAACTAACGAGGGTGTTTATCAAAAAGAACTTCAAAAGTAGTAAAATTAAGAGAAGTAAGAATGTAGGTAAGGTACATAAGGCGAGCTAGCGACGTAGAAATACCTCGTCCCACAACAAGTGACGTTAAATGCGACTGTCATACGCTGTAGCGAGCCGTGATTCGCACCCGACTTTAAATTCTAGCTTCTGCATCAATGCCCTTAGTGATTGATAGGTATTAAACGGATAAAAAAAGGAGAGGGGTAAAAGAACTCAAGTACCCAAAAGAGGAGACTATTTGTACCTTAGGTACCGAAGGTGTGCAACTTCGTTAAGCCTGCCTTCATTCCTCAATGAAAACAACGTCCATTTCGATTATTTCCATTTAAGTCTCTCGACTGGGCTTTATTTTTCGCTCAACCGAATACTCAGATCACGTGTTAGTTTAATTGCTAAAATTTCTTCCGTATGCCGAAGTGCACATTTTCGGACACCTCGATGACGCAATTTGAATCAATCACTGAGTTTCCAACTCGTATTTTTTCATGATTTTCATGCTTAATGTAATTCCTGAAGCACGGAACGCCACATCATATAGCAACCGTTCCAAAGTCAACCACACTCAATTCTGATGCACATCCGACAATCAACCATACTCATTCGGGTTTAACGTCAAACATTGTAGGAAGGTGTATTATCACTTGGTTAGGTCGGACATATCACGCATTTGTACTCCTAATTTCACTAATTTCTTAACAAATCTCTAATAAAATTTGGGCGGAAATGTTGTCGATGGTTTGTCCTTTTTTATTAAATAAATAAAAATGCGAAATTAATCAATTTTGTAAAAAAATCAATCAATTCTGGCCTGGAAGCATTCGAACTGGTATTGGGCACTAGTTCTAAATGGGATTAACTCAAACTGGTATAGGTCAGTATTAGTAAATGAGATTAACTCAAGCTGGCAACGGTCACTAGTAGTATGAATGGTCACTAGTAGTAAATGGGATTAGCTGGATATCGATCACTAGCGGTCTCCTTTAGGGATCGGCTCTTGGCCCCTTGTTGCTTATAATCTTTATTCACGATCTTTACACTAATTTATTATGTAATCTTTCAAAATATGCGGACTATACAAAATTAGGAAGTAGACCTAAATATCGCTGTGATATAGTCAATTTACAAAGCGACTAATAGTAGTGGAATGGGCTAAAAAATGACAATTGAAGGTCAATGCAATGTATGCTAATGCGCTTAGGACAAAAAAAAATCCGGAAAGTGTATATCATGATCATTCATATTCTAAATAAAGTTACGCTTGGAAAAGGGTTGTGTGTATTAATTTCTAAAAAACTAAAAGTTTCAAAAGAATGTTTGGTACCATTCACAAAAGCGAACAGTTAGATCGTTGCCCATGACGATGCTGCTCTGTTTTCAATGAGGTGGCTTGTAAGTTCAGCAGTTGTGCTACTGGTCCACTGTATGTGGCTGAGTCTTTTACGACAGATGCACATCTTGCCACGTATATGGTATAAATACGAGTATTATAAACCCTGGAGGCCGGACTCCCACATCAAGCTGTTGTCGTCTAATGCGAAATTAGGATCTTCTCCTTGATCGGTCATCGTCCAGTTGGGTAGTACCTATCACACAAATCTAGCTAAGTTAGTCTTTGGGTAGCCAGGGTTTTCAGGTTCTGTGGTTAAAGGGCGGATATTTTGAAAGGATCATTTGAGAGATCCTTATACCTTTCGTTTCGGCCGTCTGCAGTTCGGCTGAGAGTTAGTTCACCATAAGGAATTTGCACGCAGGTATGCGCAGAAGTGAAAGAAGAAAGCGAAATCTGAACAGGTCGGCGTGATTAAACACCATAAATAAAGTCATGGAAGATCAGACAAAGAATATAGAAGAAAAATATTAGAAGAAATGTATCAAGAAATCATAAAAATGATCAACAATAACAGAAAAGCAAGAAGCTATACAAGATTCCCGAGCTCCGCAAATCTTCTGGAGAGCGGAGAAGAAACGCCATTTTACGCATGAAAGATTGTGAAGAAATACTGAATGAAGAAATAGGGAACCCGATGAAGACAGGACCCGAACTTGAAAACCCAACACAAGATTAAGACGTAAACTCGATCATGAAGAATCAACCCAATAATGACCAATCAAACCCTCAATTACGACTATTGGTTAAAGAAAAAAAAAGAAACACGAAAACGACAATCAAACATGGAACAAAAACAAAAATCACAAAGAAACTAAGCATCATTAAATAAATAAAAATGATTACAAACAAAAATGCAAACATAAGACTGATAGAAATTAAGAATAACAAAGGTTTGATGACCATCAAATCCCCCAAGCAAGTGACCAAAAACAACAAACAGAAAAGAATCTGATAGCGATTAGCTTGATCACCAGTCGCCTTGCATCCCTTTGCACATTTACTTTGTTCTCTTTTCACCACTATTTTTCTTTCTATCTACCCCACACATATTCCCTCTCCATACACTCACACGCACTTACAAACATTGACTTTAATTGAATAAAAATTTATTTCGGAAGCCGATACTCGGGCATTCATATAGTTTAATCAAGCGAACAAGTTATTACGCAAGGGTGTTTCTATATTGGATGTCTGAGTGCGATGATATAATTCAGCATAGGTAATTTTATTCTTCCATAACACAACCAGGGCCCTCTGGAGAGATCTATTTCTAAATTTCTTAGGCTGTGAATCTGATGTCAACTGCATCGCAGCAAGTAGGTCTATGGGTCAAGCAAATCTCGTGTTGTGTTCATCTTCTGTCCTCAACGAGTCGCTGGCTCAATGTAGCCAGCTAAAACCAATGCTACCAAAGGTAATTGAGTTCACTGAGTTTAAATATAATATAAGTTGACCACCAAGTAGCGCCACCTAGTAGCTAGAGGTGCTAAATAGGCCATTTTTATAGATATGAAGATCAAACTAATGTCACAAGGGGTAATTGAGGTTTCTGAGTCCAAATCTGATGTCGCTAACCACCAAGTGGAGCTACCTAGTGGCTAGGTATTTTAATTAGCTATTTTTTCGCCGCAGGTCAACTAGATCATGCTCCTTTCGTTGTGTAGTGTGTATGCCTGCGAGCCGTTAAGTAAGTTGGAGGTGTAAGTATATGATCTTGTACATACATAGCCGCATTGGTTTCTCCTTTCAGGTTGTTGCTTGAAAACACTTTTTGACTTAGTCAACCAAAGGTGGTTAAATCAACGTTTATTCTCCTTTGTTTCTCCAGATCTATGTGAAAATGTTCAGGTTGGATAGGCTCCCTATTAATCTGGAACCGAAAAGCTGTTTGTGGTGTATTTCTGCATTGTGCGAAGATGTTAATGTTGAGTCTCGACTTCGAGTCCCTTAGTAGCATATGTGGCAGAGAAAATATCAAGGATCTTTAGCAATGAGACAGCTTCCAGCTTAATAGGGCAACAATAACACTAATCTACGGCATATTGGCGCTCAATTATCTATATTTATGAGATTCTTGTCCTAGTGTGGAAATCGCAAGGGTTATACCAACATCCATACCAAAGCAGCAATACTGAAATTGGTCAAGACCATCAGAAAAACATTAAAAGGAACAGGAGCAAGAACACAACTCTGCCTGAAACTACATTTATAGGAAAAAAATAAGAGAGTAAAATACAGACTAGAACTATTTCCCGCATTCCTTAATGAAGGTGTATTAGAATCTAGGGATATTTCTCAAGCAGTGTCCACAAATTTTGTCAAACGTCGCTTAGAATATGCAGGCCAATTTTGGTCTCTTCTGCGAAAGCATATCTTGGCCTTAGACCCCAATCAACGTGGATAAAATCAATTAATCCTTAAACAGACATAAATCCTATAAATTCGTGTTGAAGGTCAATATTTCCTTTTACTAGATAATCGTCGTTTGTGTGCTCAAGTGATCGAACTCTTTAAAATATTAAATGGTTTCACTAATGTAATGTACGAGTTTGGTATATGGTTTAGATAACTGAACAACCACTAGAAATAACAGCTTCAAGTTTACTAACAAAAGATTCAACACTGATAGAGCGAAAGAACTTTCCTCTTATAAAATTACTCTGATATGGTTTCATTTACCTCGTAGGTCGTCGAAAGTACTTCAGTCACTGTTTAAGCATATAATAAACAAATATGAATTTAATTAGTATATAACATTACTAAAATAAATGAAACTGGTGATAGTAACATATAATTTATATTAACTTTTTTTCCGTTTACTCTAATCTTCTTTCATACCTCCTTTTTCTTCTTTGGTCTCATCTTGAGTGACTCTTGGGGTCATTGGCAGTGTCTAATTCTAAAATTGTTTAATACAAGATTTCCACCTCCCATATATAGCCCTTTATTTCTCTCCCTATCTTGAATCTGACTCTGGAAAGTAGAAAAATTCCCGACGCCGCCTCACCCATCCCCCCCCCAACCCCGCCACCCCACCCTACCTTTGAATTTAAATGCAAGGGCGCTGTGAGTTTGAATAATTTGAGAGTCAACGACACCAACGGTTGGAGAACTTGAAGTTTGAGAGAATAAAATGGGAATTCTTTTTACAAGCATTTGAAGTAAAGAGAAATTGAAGAGGCAAAAGAAAAGAAGATGAATAAGAATCTAATCTCGTGGAACGAGACACTTTCCACTAATTAAATATTTATATGCTTAAATAAATAATAAATTAATTAACTTGATTAAATGTAAACCTGCATCTGGGTGTGGGGGAATTCATTATTTTCCTGTCAAGGCAAAAACGAGTGGCCGTTGATCACTGTTTCTGATATCCACAGGCGTCGATTGAGGAAAGTTCAAAGCAAACACGTCATAGGTATAAAAAAAGGAAGTCCTCTCCTACTTCTGCCTGTCTCTTGATATATATATATATATATATATATATATATATATATATATATATCACTTACCTGTTCCATCCCACTGCAGGGCAAAGGCCTTTCAAAGAGGCCACAATGGGTCATCGTCCAACGTTCGAGTCAGCCAATTTTCTCCTGCCATTGAGCTAATTGCCTTCGTCGTCTTCTGCAGCGCGTCTTTTCCTTCTGTTTCTTTATCTATAAAATTGTGCAGTTTAAGATTTATTTGACCTATATTGTGGCATTTCTTCACTTCAAAGCGTTTTTTTTTACTACATCGGTTACCTGCGTTACATTCTTATCCAACTATTTTTTTTACGCTCACTGTGAGTTATTCCCAACATGTATCGTAATATGTTCCTCTAAGTTACCCTCGTTTGACTTTTGTTTAATGTCCAAGTTTTACTTCTATTAAATAAGACAAAAAGAGGTCGTGATTAAACATTCTGAATTTTAGGCAAAGGGGCAAGGCCCTTCTCAAGATGTAGGAATAGGCAATCACCGCTCTCAAGATGTAGTTATCGGGAAATGTGGTCTTTCTCAAGATTTAGGCATAGGGGCATGGCACTTCTCAAGATGTAGGCATAGAGGCCTGACCCTTCCCAAGATGAGGGCCTGCAGCCCAGATTGTAACATCAAGGAGTTCTCCTTTAATCTCCCAAGTAGTCAGAGGAGGAGAGGTCATCTCCTTCTAGGAAACTTTTAACAACAACATTTACCCCAAAACTCACGCGAGAATCTTCCTTGGTTGAGGCTCCTGTTTCGGCTGGGGCGTTTCTTTTCTCCAGGACTAATCCATTGTCTAGAACGTTAAATATTATTACAAATACCTAACATACTTTTCGTCTTCTCTAGCAATCCAAGTAAAAATGGATCATTTTATAGTCGAGAAAGGAGTAATGAAAAAATGTTGATCATTTCTTGCTAATGTACCTCTTACAGGTCATGAAGAATCCATTACCACAATCGTGAAGTCTTGGTTAGCTCCTTTAAATGGTGAGGCACAGTGGAATGAGTTGAATGTAATTTCTCAGCCAATTGTTTAACAGTTACACTGGGATTTTCTTCCAATGTTATTTTTAAACGATCTTGACCAAATTGAATTGATAGTCCTGGACGGGGTTCATCTTTGAGAGTAACGTTTATCGAGTGAAAATTCTGAAGCCATCTTTGTCAATGGCTCACACTATTTGTTCCTCCAGTTTATACTTGCCACAAAGTTTCAGCGGCTAACTTCGTATTGTTGCCTTTTCTAAACTCCCAAATCATTAAGTTATGAATGTTCTCTTTTGACACATAATATTCACCTTTTAACGCTGTCAAATTAATAATAATAATACAAAAATAATATCTCAGAAAATAAGGATTAAGGTATTCTGAAATGTAATCCTTGGGTTAGGCTAAGCCAAACAGCCATCTAGGTTTCGAGTTTAGTAGACTACGCAAGTATAAAAACAAACCTGCTTTCAATTATTTTTATCTAGAGAATAATGATAGATAAATATGTCGCATTTTTACGGCACTTTCTCATTGCTTTGTGATTTCATTACCCCTTGCATAGTTGTACATATCACGAGTCTTTTTCCCATCGCCAGAGATGTTTATTAGCTAAGGGGAGAAGGTACACATACACGGATCACCCGCGAAGTCCACGCCGGCCCAACCCGCGGAAATCCTTGGCCTACCCGTCTTTACCCGTGAGAGACCCGGGAGATGCTTGTAGCTCCCGGGGGTAGCGCAAAAAAAATTGCGCATGTTGCCTTTTTTTTAAACCCCGCTGGGAGGTCAGAACCCGTGGGTAACCCAAGGGGTGCCACAAGCGACTCACATAGTATTAAGGGTGACTTGCCGGGTATTACGGGTGTTTAATGGTTAGCCCCGGGAAGAAGGTACACATACACGGATCACCCGCGAAGTCCACGCCGGCCCAACCCACGGAAACCCTAGGCCTACCCGTCTTTACCCGTGAGAGACCCGGGAGATGCTTGTAGCCCCCGGGGGTAGCGCAAAAAAATTTGCGCATGTTGCCTTTTTTTTTAAAAACCCCGCTGGGAGGTCAGAACCCGTGGGTAACCCGAGGGGTGCCACAAGCGACTCACATAGTATTAAGGGTGACCCGCCGGGTATTACGGGTGTTTAATGGTTAGCCCCGGGTACGCACGGGTCAGAGGCTGGGTACTACAGGTGACCCGCTAGGTATTACGGGTGACAGGCCGGGTTTAACGGGTGACACGCCGGGTACTAGGGTCCAAATTCGACCATTTTCGACCGAAACACACTGGATTACCCGGCGGGTATTACGTATATGACGGGTAACTCGCCGGCCTACCCATGATGTAAGTTGACGTCATGAACCCCTGACAAACCCTGGTCAACCTGTCTCCCAACCCGGCGTGAACCCTGCGGGTGATCCGTGTATGTGTAAACCCCCTTTATGTAACTGTGGGACACTTGTGTCACCTTTGAACTTTGCCCACCATTGTTAACTTGTAACGGGGCAAATCACCCATCGTGTACCTCACCTCGATAGTATTTTCTCCCAATTCATCTTAACTGCCTACCTATTAATTAATCTCGGATTGTGTTAATTATTGTGCGGTTAATTTGTATTTTTCGCTTGTCATAAAGACACAACTTTGGTATACTCATTTTTACCTTAGAAGAAACAATCATGTTTCCTTAGGTGTGTATGTTTCCCTCATTGGTCATCTTTTCCATGAGGTGACAAATCCAACGCTCATTCTTTTAACAAATTTTTAAACACAGCCCTTAAGAGTGTATAATGGCAGCATCTTCTATATGTACCTTGTTATTTCTTATAGTCTTAGGTGCGTGGAAAATTTCTTTACTAAACGAAACTCGATAGTAGAGGTTCATTTCTGGTACCTAGTGCCATTTACGATCTTAAAACTCCTAACCGAATTCCCCGACTCTTTCATTATTTCTTTGTCTTTTTTCATTTTCTTCCCCCGTTTATCATTATGTTCTTTGTATGCCTCTTAATTGTTAAGTGTCGTCTGTTTAAGCGATTAAATGTGTTCAGTAGTATTGTTCATGAAATTTTTATTATATAGTTGTGATCTTCTCTTTGTTACTTCTAAATAAGCTTGTTGACTTCAGTATGCTTGATTCTTTCTATTATTGTGTCAGTGCCTTTCATTTTTCGCCTCCTTTAAATGATTTTTTCTAGCCTCACTTATTTTACCGAGAGTGGAATTAATCCTTTATCCATGTATGTAAACGTATGCAGGAGGCTTCTACATTCTCTGAAAGCATATTTATATTCAGTCTTTAAGATAAAAGCATCTAATATAAACTTATTTTTATAGGCTCTTAGCAACATTTACTGGCCCCCTTCCAATGGAAAATAGCTATAATTTAGTGTTTTTAAAAGAAAGTCGTTAAATAGGTTATTAGTCGCGTGTAAGTCTAGTCGTGGGCGACTCTACATCTGAGTATGTCGGTCGATCCCCGTTTTGCTTTTTTTTTGTTTTTGTAATAGAATTGTAACTATTCGGCAGGTTCTAACGAAAGTTGAACCCCTTATGTTGTTTTACATTCTCTTTCGAATGATATAATTTCTAAAGATACGGATAAGGACATGTGTTCAGGCACATGAAATATGATTGAAACACCCGAAGAAGAAATCATTGGGGATAACACTACACACAGGAAATGCACAGCAATACACTACCAAAACATGGAAGTCTTTCGAATTGAAAAAGTTTAAAAGGGTTTGGTGAATGCGGCGAAGGCGCATAGCTGACATTTGATTTGAGCATGCGGTCAGTCGATAGACGGTTGTAATTGGAAATTACTTCTATTGATTTGAGATCATTTCTAGTAATTCTAGATCGCTTCTAGTAATTGGAGATCATTTCTAGTAATTGGAAATCACTTCTTGTGATTGGAAATCACTTTTTCTGAGTGGAAATCACTTTTTGTGATTGGAACTAACTTTTGTGATTGGAAATAACTTCTAGTGATTGGAAATCACATCTATGAATAAGTGATCACCTCTAATAATTGGAACTCACTTCTAGTGATTGAATATCACTTCAGGTGATTGTAGATCACTTCCTGTAATTCTAGATCACTTCTAGTAATTAGAGACCACTTATAGTAATTGTACATCACTTCTATTAATTAGAGATCCTTTCTATTAATTAGAAATCACTTTTATTAATTAGATATAACTTCTACTATTTGTAGATCACTTCTAGTAATTGGAGATCATTTCTAGTAATTGGAAATCACCTTTTGTGATTGCAAATCTCTTCTAGTGTTTTAAAATCACTTCTAGTGATTGGAAATCCCTTCTAGTGATTGGATATCACTTCTAGTAATTGAATATTACTTCTAGTGATTGGATATCACTTATATTAATGGAAGATCACTTCTAGGGATTGTAGATCACTTAAAGTGATTGGAATTCATATCAAATAATTGGAGATCACTTCGAATATCCACTGCTTACTTCTTGCCTCTGTCACTTTTATTGGCTTTGTGTTTGTTTCTATTTTCCTAATCCACCCTTCCTCTTCCGCCTGAGCTCTTGTAATCTATATCATTCTAATCTACTCGTATCTTCTTGTAATTTATATCCGTATAATCTAGGTACATATATCCTTGTAATTTATATCCTTGTAATCTATCTCTTTAAAATCGAGGTTATTCATGTATTAAGCAGGAATATTAAACGTGCGTAAGCCAATGTGGCTACACTCAATTGACGAAAGAAGAATGAGGAATTAAACAGATAGAAGAAGAAAAATCTCTGCAGATTTAAATAATAAAATTTTTTCCAGTTTTCTCTCCCCTCTCCGCAGAAATCCCCACGGTGTAATCTGCTTCAACGGGGGATCGCAGTAGTTATCAACCTAAATTTTAAGGTTAGCAAGTTGAAGAGAGTTGCGCACCCTACGCGAACCAAGTACCACACGTAGTCTCCTCTCCAGACTACTCTAGCAATATACCTTCCAAACATTTTAACTTCTCCTAACTTCACTAATTTCTTTAGATACTATCCCTTTAAAACTATTCCTTTCCTAATTTTAGTAATAAATATATTGTTGGGCAGAAAGTCCTGACTCACTGGGAAAATGGAAGTTTGTTTATAGTTTTTTGATTCAAAGCTGACCCGTATCTGGGACAGATTTGGATACTGGTTGATCACTGGAAGAAAGTTATAGAGAATGATGAGGATGCTGGCTGAGCGCTGGAAGAAGCTCGAAGAGAATGATGAGGATGCTGGCTGAGTGGTAGAAGAAGGTCGGAGAGAATGATGAGGATGCTGGCTGAGCGCTGGAAGAAGGTCGGAGAGAATGATGAGGATGCTGGCTTAGCGCTGGAAGAAGGTCGGAGAGAATGATGAGGATGCTGGCTAATCGCTGGAAGAAGGTCGGAGAGAATGATGAGGATGCTGGCTGAGCGCTGGAAGAAGGTCGGAGAGAATGATGAGGATGCTGGCTGAGCGCTGGAAAAGGTCGGAGAGAATGATGAGGATGCTGGCTTAGCGCTGGAAGAAGGTCGGAGAGAATGATGAGGATGCTGGCTGAGCGCTGGAAAAAGGTCGAAGAGAATGATGAGGATGCTGGCTGATCGCTGGAAGAAGGTCGGAGAGAATGATGAGGATGCTGGCTGAGCGCTGGAAGAAGGTCGCAGAGAATGATGAGGATGCTGGCTGAGCGCTGGAAGAAGGTCGCAGAGAATGATGAGGATGCTGGCTGATCGCTGGAAGAAGGTCGGAGAGAATGAGGGACTTTATTTAAGGAAATAAATGTTGGTGTTTCTCCATATTTTTTCTCTTCTTTCCGCTTTCTAAGTGAGACAGGGTTTTCTGGCCAACCTAATGTAATAAATAATTTCGTTCAGAAGAAAAGATCAAGAATATTGAGCGTTCAGATGATCATTCCGCGAGCTATGCGGACTCCGCGCACTCTCCCCTCTCCTTACTTCACCTCTTTCATTGAAAATTTCTGGTAAGACACCTTTAAGCGGAGATTCCCTCGTTGGTTTGCGATGTTAAAAAAGAAAATAATCATCGACCGAAACCACTTTCCTCCCATAATAACGTTGATGGGTAACACCGGCTAACTTCCTGCCTGAGACCAGGATTGTACGTGCGCCTTTTTATTTTCCTTTTAATAGGACAATTCTTTCAACACTCTTTCAAACCTTCTTTCAAACGATCTTTCAAATAAAACCTTCTTTCAATCCTTTTAAAGCTTCTTGTAAACCTTCTGTGAAACCGTCTTTCAACCCACCTTTAAAAACTTCTTCCAAACCTTTTTTCATACCTTCTTTCAAACCTCCTTCAAGATTTCTTTCACACCTTCTTTCAAACCTTCTTTCAGACTTTTCGAACCTTTTTTCACACTTTATTTCAAACCTTCTTCCAAACGTTTTAAACCTTTCAAATTTTATTTCAAACCTTCTTTCAATCCTGTTTCAATCCTTCCTTCAAACCTTTTTTCAAAACTTTTCAAACCTTCCTTCAAACTTTCTTCCAAACCTTCTTACAAACCTTCTTTCAAGCCTTTTTCTAAATCTTCCTTCCAAACTTTCAAATTTCCTTTCAAACCTTCTTCCAAGCCCTTTTCAAGCCTTCTTCCAAACCTTCATCTAATCCTTTTTAAACCTTACTTCAAACCCTCTTTCAAACCTTCTTCTAAACCTTCCTTCAAACTTTTCAACTTTTCTTTCAAACCATCCGCCAAATCTTCTTTCAAATCTCCTCCTTCTAAACCTTTTTTAACATCAGCTATTAACGAGTCGCACACTTAATAACTTCCCTCCCTTTTTCAGGAATCCGTTCATCTAGATTGCCGCCGACCTCCCATCCCCCACCAATCTACAACCAAGACAATTATGAATGGAGAGGAATTAATTCCTAATTAATTGGAATTATTTTTTTTATTTTATTAACCTCGCCCAGCGCAGTTAGGTTAGGTAGTTATGCTGGTAGTCTCTCGACCCATTGGTTTTGCAGCTCCACTGCCACACCAAGGGGATACAGCCACTTACTTGGCGTAGATGAGGACCCCCCTTCGCCCACCCCTTAAAAGAAGGGTACTAGCATAACTGCCTAACCTAACTGTAAATTTACGGTTCTTTTTATTAAGGTTTCATGGTAGTTTGTGTATAATTAATGAGAATTAATTATTTTGGTTGGGGTATTTTTGTAGGGGTAATTCTCTTATTTTGGAATATTGCTTGAAATGGAATTTTCTAGTGTATGGAAGACGCATTTTAATTAGAAACCAGAAGAATTGAATTTACATCTGTACATCTGAGTGAAACACAGCGAAGAGACCTTCCAGGGTGAAGGCATGACTGAAATAGGCTAAAGTAATCACTGGCAAACAGGCGGAGGATAGAAAATTGAGGTTTTAATTTATTTATATAAGATAAAGACGAGATACTACCATACATTCTAAATAAGACGTTTGGGGAGAAATTGATGAAGTAATGGGAAGTGGATATTTAGGGGAGGTAGCCGGAGAGGAGTAGAACTGGGAGTGGAGTGATTATATTAATCTTCCTCTCTTGTTGCACTCAACATAGTTCTCTTTGCGAAGGAAATTTAAGGATTTAAGGTAATATTTTTGGGCAAAAAATAATCAATAATAATTTGGACTTTGATGAAGATGTGAAAGAAATTTTGAAAGGTTTAAAAGAAAGGTTTAAAGATGGGTTGAAAAAAGGTTTTGAAAGAAGGTTTGAAATAAGACCTGAAAGAAGGTTTGGAAGAACGTTATGAAAAAAGGTTTGAAAAGAGGTTCGAAAGTAGGTCTGAAAGAAAGTTAGCAAAAATAGTTTGAAAGAAGGTTTGGAAGGTTTGCTAGCAACCACGCAGGTTCATATAAAACCAAACAAGAATGAAACAGATTAAGAAAGAAGTGAGAGCGAGAGAGAGAGAGGAATCAAATCATATAAATACTCGTTAAAGAAAGAGGAAATTAGGTTGAGTTTGAGCTTATGCCATCAAGCGATCTTCGCTTTTCAGGCCAATGAACATCAACCAATATGCTACAATCCGCATCTCTCAAAATTGCTGCTTCAAAAGACCTTATAAGCAGAACAGTGTGCGAAAGTCTGTATATAGTGAAGACCAAAGCGGTTTTAGGAGAGAGGCACACACCGGCTTCGTAAATGGACAGGAAATCGCAATAACAGGAAACGTGGTAGATGCTCAAGAACCGATATGAAATAAAGAAATCTAAGATCGTTCGGTGTCAAAGGTTCGAATACGACCAATTTTTCCCTTTCTCTCTACTTCTTCTTTATTAATCTATGTTTGGTCCTTGTTTGGTCTTATAAAAACATGAAACCGTTTGTGTATCATCTTTCCCTATTTCCTATAAGGTATTATTGAGCATCTATTTATTATAATGATTTTCCGTTCATATTAAATATATATATATATATATATATATATATATATATATATATATATATATATATATATATATATATATGAATGTGGGCAGTATATTTTCATTATGGAAGGTTTTATTGAAAGCGAATGCTAATCTCGTATTAACAATTTTCTGTTGAATCTTCTCGATTTGTCTTATGTTCGCCTTTTTTTCATTGTTCAACCCGTGAATAAGCCGACCGAAGTTTATTAGAGACTGATATTTATTAATTTCAAAAAGGTGGAAGGAAATTGATGCAACTTAGCACATTCTTTTATTACACTGACGCGTTTCGATACGACATGTAGCATCTTCAGAGTTAAAATGGGAAATTCATACATGTATTCAAGTTTATATTTTAGAAAAAATGTGTTAACAAACTGACAAATGGAAAGTAGATACATGTAGGCGAACTAGCGAGCTGACTAGGGGCAGATACGGACTAGTGGAAGAAGAGTAAGTGAGTGGCCGGAGAAGGTATGGGAGGAGGGTGGTTAAGATGCTTGCCAAAGGTGATTAGGAGCTAGGGTCAGCTGTCCTAACTGTACCTCGTCCCTCGATTTCCACGTTTTGCAGTTGGCAACATTTCCTGGGAGTTAGATTGTATATTTAGACTTGGTTGGTTTTCTTGAATATATATATATATATATATATATATATATATATATATATATATATATATATATATATATATATATATATATATTGCTTCAAGGAGGAGTAATTGGCGTCTGTTGGGAGTATAGTCTAAATTTTTGTTTTCTTCCATCATTTTTCTGTTAAGGCAAGTTCCATGTATTACTTGTGTATGTTTTTTCTAGGTGCTCTATTGTTGAGGTGGTACGTTATTTTTCTTGAAAGTGTAGTTTCGGTCATTCCGATATACGAATTAGGTAAGAGCTCACAGTCTCCTAAGGTACATGTGTACTCATATATCAGAAAGGCCTTTGTTTGGGTTGAGGGGGAGATTTGGAGTTACTTTTCATGAAAAGGGTTGATTTCCATCTATTTCAGTAGTAGATAGTTAGTGCAATCTCTTTTCGGCATTCGTGTTTTTTTCCAGGATTAATAACGCCCTTGATTGATCTCTCTTCTGCTCGGTGTTGTGCCCATAGTGTTCTTGTAAAACAGTTCTATAATATTTTCCTTGTCTGTGTTTCGGTTTTTATGGGGTTGTGACAAGTACCATTGGTCCATTTTAATTCTTATAGCTGTCTGTATTTCTTTATTGGAGAATCCGTTGTTAACTAGTACCCGGGTGGCTCTCTCAAGTTCATTGCGCATATCCTTCCATGTTGTGCAGTAGGTGAAAGCACGGTTAATATGCGATGTGATCACGCTTGTTCGGTAGCGTATAGGGCATTCACTGTCTGCATTCATGCAATGTCCCGGATTGGTGACTTGAGCAGATACTTTGGTCGTTATTGTTTCATTAATACCAGGAGTGAAGATGTCTAAAAATGGTAATTGGTTGTTTTGTCTTTCTTCGATGGTGTAGTTGATGGAAGAACATTCTTTAAAGGCTCTTTCCAGCTTATGAATTTCTTCTTCTGTTTGTGCATTAATGTAAATGTCGTCTATGTACCTACAGTAGATGTGGGGCTTGGGTACCTTTGATAAAATCATTTCTTCGACCGCTCCCATATCGAAGTTAGCAAAGAGAACCCCCTAAGGAGAGTCCAAAGCAACTCCATCAATTTGGCGGTACATACTACCATTAGGCCCATAGAAAGTGGAGGGGGGTTTTTGAAGTGCAGGTTTGTAGGAGTTTCCTCATGTCTGCCCTTGGTATTCCAAATTGGGGAGGGGGGGCGATTATTTTGATCATAGACATGTACTAATATTATGTCTATCGTTTCGGCAACCGGTACATTCGTAAACAATGATTCTACATCTATGGAGGCTATATTAATACGAGATTAGCGGTCGCTTTCAATATATATATATATATATATATATACAAAGAAAGAGAAAATGCAAGTTCTGCGGGTGATAAAGTTAATACAATGAAGAAAACATGAAAAGGCCAACAAGACATTGAATTATTTTAAAAGGTGACCAATCATAAAATATCCATAAAATATACTATAAGTTAAAATTTTAAATATGACTTGGCAATAGTTAAATTTGCTTTAAAACTGACTAAAAATCGTAGTTAATAAATTTAAAGTTTATTTCAAAAATTAATTAGAAACTATAAGAGAAATTGATCTGGCAATAGTTAAAGATAATAAATTTAAACTTGGTTTTTAATTTTGTAAACACTGTAAGAGTTAAAAACATTTAATATAAAAACGGTTAATTTTGGTACCTACTAAAGTGGATCCATCCTAGAGAGTAAATGGTGGGTTTACCAAGGGGCTAGTATTTATAGGATACAGTGACGCTTGGGAGAGAGGAACACCAACTAACTAAACAGTAGTGAAAAAAAACAACAACTAACAAACTGTAGTTAAAATTAGTTAATGAATAAAGATATTGCACTTAAATCTTCATTGAGTGGAGGTTTGTAGTCTTTGATATATAAAGATTCGAGGGTTCTTAGACAATGTTGGTTGTTGTTAAAGGCTAATACTTGAGAATTATCAATAGAAATGTCAGTTTTACAGCTTATGGAGTGTTCCCTTGGACATTGGACATATAAAGTGAGGAATATAGTAAAAGAGGGTTTTAGTAGGAGAAATAGCGGGGAAATAGGGGAAGTTTATAGGAAAGTAAAAATGAAAAGAAGTATGAAAGCAGATCCCTGGTGAAAGGGTATCACTGGCTTTCTTTGCGTTTTGGTTTTTTGACAATATATGAATATATTATCAGGAAATGCACTGGGCATTCAAGCCTTTGTAGTTGTAGATGTTTTTTTATTCTCTACGCGGCTTGTTGAAGATTTTCATCTTCTTTTCTGGGTATTTTACACCCAGAATTTGGGGGTTTTTTGTGTTGTTTTGTTTGTTAGTTTGTTTTTGTTATTTTTGGCGATATTTCGCACAAAAATTTGGGGAAGTATTTACTAGAAACTAAAATTAACAAATGCTAATTTAGTGGCTAATTTCGCTCGGCTTTGTTTATGATTTGTGTTGTGAATTGGGGTTTTTTAACTTTAAGTGAACTTTGGGTCGACGTCAATGTCAATCGGGAGTCTGCTGCTTTTAAACGATATTGATGTGCTCGAGCACAAACTCGACAGGAAGGTGCCGGTGCACCTTGTCCCAGATTTTAGAGGCTCTGAGGTGAAGCTCCACGTTTATAGGGGTCATCTCCAATTCACCATGGAGTTTACTCTGCCTTCTCCCTTCTCTCCTTCGGGTTTCCGTAATGATATATACTGCCTTATTCTGGACCCTTTGCAGTTTAAGGACTTGGGTCTTGGAAACTACGTTTATAGGCACCGAGGGGTACAGGAGTTTTGAGCGAATGCACGCATTATAGATTTTAAGTTTGTTGGAGGTGCTCAGGTTTACGAATTTGAAAAATTCACCCAAGTCCCTCCGTGCACTTTGTGTAGTTTTTGCTACATGATTCCTATACCCACCAGTTGTAATATGTAGTCCCAGAACCGTGCCCTCTATGCGGTATGGGATACGGGCACCCCCCACACGGATATCTGCTAGTGTCCTTCGGAATAGTGGAATTACACGGAACTTTTTGGGCATTGGTGGATATCTTCCATCTTCTCTCGAAAGAGTTGATGTTTTCGATTTCCACTGCCGTACTCTGTGCCATGAAATTCGCATTCCGATAAGGCCCCGTACATATCATTGTTATGTCGTCCGACTATTGGACGTACAAAGAACCTTCAGTCAGAGGTCGGGGAAGGTCAATGGTGTATATGTTATAGAGCAGGGGACTGATGCACCCGCCTTGCGGCATACTGCCTCGAGTTCGAACTCAGGGCCGCTATAACCTTCGATACTCAAAAACGCCCTCCTCTCCATCACGTAGTCACAAAGGATCCTCTCAAGTATGGGATTGAGGCCCAGTTGTAAGATCTTGTATTGTAGGCCTCTCTCAAAGTCCTTTTTGACATCGCGTAGCACCAGATTTGCGTGGCGTTTTTCTGATTTTACTTTTGCCAACTTCTCGGTTATTACGACCCGCGCCGTGTCTGTTCCTCGCTTCGCTCAGAAGCCAAGCTGGTAATTATTATGAGAATTGTTATTCTCGAGGAACGTATTTACCCTATTGACCAATATCTTCTCCAAGACTTTCCCTGAAAATTCTAGGAGATATATAGGCCTGAAGTTAGCTGGACTGTCCGGTGGTTTACCGGCTTTTGGAATGAATATCATTTTCACTACCTTCCAGTGGTCAGGGAAGTAACCCACATTCAGGCACGCGTTCATGATATTCATGAGCCCCAATAAGATGTTGGGCGGGGCTCGAATAAAATTCTCCTTCAGTCCTGTACGCCCCGGTTCTCGCTGTCGAAAGGACTTTAAGGTCATTGAGAGTTCCTCGGCAGTAATTCTACCGCCGAGTCCTTCCATTTCCCTATCCTGTGATACGCAATGGTGAGGGTGGGTTCTGTGTATTTGATCATTCAGGTCGTTAATGATTCCGTCTTCGAAGTCCAAATCGAAGTCATCATTCTCTTCCGGGGATATCTTAAATATAGATGCCCAAAAGAGTCTGAATTCCTCTTCGATTCTTTCCACGTCAGAAATTTCAGTGTCATCACGTCTAAGCTTAATAGTCTTTGGTGGTTGTCCGCCTTTTAGTCGTTTAACAGTCTGCCAGAATGTACGTGAGTCGGTTTCTACGTTCAGTCCGTCAATTAAATTATTCCAGAGTACATTCTGTTGGTCCATTATAAGAGTCATTAGTTCGTCACGTATGAGTCGTGTTTGTCGGTGTGTGTTGATGTTGGGGCCAGTGAGGTTCACTTCAATGATCAGTTTGCTATACTCCCTCGTGAGGGATTTTATTCTAGGGGTCCATGAGGGGGCAGGGAGAGTTTTATACTTAACTCGGGGGACGGCTTCCTTGTCGGCTTTTAATAAAGTTTCATTCGATTTATCCAACTTCTCGTCAATTTCCTCTGGGGTGGCATTATTTAAGGGTTTTGGGTTATAACTTTCAAGGAGTTGTTTATACTTATCCCAGTTAGCTCGAGCGTAGCTCTTTTGCTCTAGGATAGGGATTTGAATGGGGGAGGTTGACTCTAATAAGGATAGCCTGGTGGTCGCTGGGAATAGGGCAGCCCGGCTCAATGAAATAATTATATGGGAACATATTGCTGGTTAGTACAATGTCTGGTTTGGTGGCTAACCTGTGAGTGATGAATATGGGGAAGTCTGGTCCAATTCTAGTCATAATGTGTCTATCGATAAGTGTCTCGAGATTCCTGCCTGCTAAGGTGGTCGACGTATAACCGGAGGCAGCGCTTCTTGCATTGAGGTCACCGGCAAAGAGAACGGTTCTGCCGTGACCACATAGCTGCCAGAAGTTGGGAAGGGGCAAATGCCCTCTCCTTGGGGGTTAGGACCCCGTTGCCAGGACCAGGGGTCCCACTGCCGTACGGACCTCCACAGCGAGGTAAGATTCATCGAGTCCACTTATTGATCTAAGGTCAAGACCTCTTTTCACAGCTGTAGCGCATCCGTCAAAACGTTCTCCGCTGTGAATTTTTGTCAAGGCTTCGTAGGGAAAGATTGTTAGTGGGTTTGCGTCATTTATTCCATGTTCGGAAATAAATATAACGTCAGGGTCGCATTGTCTCAATACATTTCCGTACACTTTCTGTTTATTTGTGCATCCGTCAGAGTTTAAGTGTAATATTTTTAGAGTCGTCATTGTATAGTTCACTTAAGGGTTCTTGAGTGTGATATGATGTTTTTAGGACTTATTCTCTTACGAGCTTAGGTCCTTGTGGAGTGTTAGGAGGCGTGATAGTTTTTCCTGTCCGTTTTTTCCTGTATTCGCCGTCAGTAAGGGTGACAAAAGAGTCCGGAGTCAGTTTAATCAAGCCTTGGAGTAAAGCCTCCTCGACCTGCTTTTCACTGTACTCGTCCGAGGTAAATTCCCATTTGTATTTTCCGGCTATTAAACCTTCGGATACATCAAGGGCATCCATCTCCTTAGGAAAAGTGGACCTTTCAGCAGCGAATACCTTCGAGTTAATTTTTCTTGAATGGTGTGCGTGCCTAGATTCCCTCCTGCAAGAAGAGGACGATCTCGGGCGTCTCTGGGGCTGCGAGGTTTTCCGTGAGCGGGGTGAACGTGCCCCCCCCCCCTCGGCTCTCGCAACTCCAGTCTCCGTAGCCTCATTGTCAACCTGTGTGGGTGGGTGTGCGTGGGTGGTTTTGTTTTGGTGAGTTTGCGTTGATTGTTTTTGTTCCGTGCGTGCTTTTGCAGCCTGGATCCTGGGGGCCCTGGAGGAGGCTGAAGTTGTGGCATTGCTGGGGGTTGGGAGCTTCTGACAACTAGTCTCGCACTGGGGTTTGAGACTAATTTTCAGGATCTCCTCTGACCGCAGGTTCGGGGGGGAACCACATCTTTTCCATTCCATTATGAGTTAGCATCTTATTTAGCTCATCTGCAAAGCACCCCGGGGAGGAGAGATTTGCAATATGAGCATAATATATGCAACACATAATTTTAGTCGAGTTTTCATTCTCGACGCGGAGAAATGTCGGGTTCCCTTTCGACTCCGCTACCGCAGCTTTTGCAACTTTGGCATAGGTTGTGATGGCCTTAGTTTCCTCTTTCAGTTTCTTTAGGTTGGCTTTCTTCTTCGAAATTTGCTTCTTGATGGGGCAAGCCATGGAGAGTGTCTTATGTTCACCAGCGCAGTTGAGACACTTCATGGAGGTGCTTTTACAGCTCCTCCAAGAATGGGTGTCCGACGCGCAGATAGAACACAAGATAGCATTCCCTTTGGGGCAGTTGGCTGTAGTGTGCTCCTCATACTTGTAGCATTTGAAGCACATTTGGAGGTCGATAAACTCCTCACGCTCGACCTGCTCGGGGCAGATTAGAACGTTGAAGAGGAGCATACCGCCCTCCGTAGCCTTTATCGCCATTGCCGAATCAGTAAACCCAATTTTAAAGACGTGCGTATAGTCCTTAAATTTAAGGACTTCCGCTACCTTAGCCCAAGAGTGATTTTTCTCGACCTCAGCATGAATTTCTTCGATGCTGTGACCACCGACCCAAGGATCAAGGCGGCGAAGAATGATGTTGCGGTGTGTTTTGATTTGTGGGGGCGTGTGGGGTCTCAGGTTTATTTACCTTAAGGGATTCTGCCGCTTTTTGGGAGGTGAGGACTTCACAGTCGCTCTCCTTTTGGCAGATAGCCGAATATCCATTGTGGGTGTCGAATAGTCTCACTAGGGTTACCCTTAGTTCCCCATGGGTAATTTCGAAGACCTCACCCCGATTTGGCTTGGGGCCATCGAAGAGGGTCCTCAGCGGTATCCGCCGAGTCTCCCTCATTTATTTTTCCATTTCCACATTAGGGTCCGGAAAAACAAATTTTTGTGAAGACTCGGTGTGTTTGGCTGTGTTCGTGTGTGTGTGTGTGATATTTTTCACCAGTGAGAACAGAGCTAGTCAAAGAGGGTAGTCCCTGTCCAAAGCAAAAATAACCCAAGCAAATATGGCACTTTACCTTACGTGCAGGCGCTTTTCGAGAGCCTGCAGGTCCTTGGTCTACCTCAAAGGGAGTCCGATGAGGAAAACGGAGGGGGAGGGTGGAAACAAGTTTAACCTCGCTACCGGTGCACGAAGCGAGTGAAATTTCACTTTTTACTGTAATACGTAATAACACTTTCGACGTAGGCTGCGTAAGAACTCGTAAGCGAGGAATCACTTAACGCGCGAAAAACACTTTCCCAATTCTGGCTTAGGCAAGCAAAGCAGTCCGTGTGTTCCCTAATAGAAGACTTCTCCTTTTTATTTAAGATTTTGCTTGTGCGCCAACTAGCCCCTTGTTAAACCTACCATTCTCTCTCTAGGATGGATCCACTTTAGTAGGTACCAAAATTAACCGTTTTTATATTAAATGTTTTTAACTCTTGCAGTGTTTACAAAATTAAAAACCAAGTTTAAATTTATTATCTTTAACTATTACCAGGTCAATTTCTCTTATAGTTTTTAATTAATTTTTGAAATAAACTTTAAATTTATTAACTACGATTTTTAGTCAGTTTTAAAGCAAATTTAACTATTGCCAAGTCATATTTAAAATTTTAACTTATAGTACATTTTATGGATATTTTATGATTGGTCACCTTTTAAAATAATTCAATGTCTTGTTGGCCTTTTTTGTTTTCTTTAAATGTATTAATTTTAGTAAACATATTCTAGACTCAAGATGAAAACTTGTAGGTTTCGAAACGTAGTAAGAAATTAAAAGATGTTGCATCCGTTTCTCGTGGCTCTGGGATTTATCCTCATTAAATGCAGGCTTCACGGCCGAGCTCCATACATATATATATATATATATATATATATATATATATATATATATATATATATATATATATATATATATATATATATATATATATATGAATCGAATAACTCATAAAGTAGCACGTGAGGTTCGCAATGAATGTAATGTCGCGCAGGAAAAATGAAAAGGTAATTCCAAGTACTTTCGAACTTTATTCAGTTCATTCTCAAGGATAAAGTTCGAAAGTACTTGGGAGCACCTTTTCATTTTTCCTGCGGGACATTGCATTCATATATATATATATATATATATATATATATATATATATATATATATATATATATATATATATATATTGCATTCATCTTCATCATTCTCTCGCGCTACTTTGTGAGATATAATATATAGATATATATATATATATATATATATATATATATATATATATATATATATATATATATATATATATATATATATATATATATATATATATATATATATATATATATATATATATATTTATATAGTTATAGTTATAGTTATATGGTTCACTAGAGGGTAACCGGAATTCATTTAAATTGACAGCCCTTGTCGTGGATTCTGCCATAACATCTTCCTATAATTTCCTTTATTCAGCCAAAATTTATCTGCATTTGGTGCTGGTTCACATTGAACCGAAAGCCAAAACAATGCCCTATTTTCAGATCCTCCTTGATCCTACGACTAAGCTCTAAATCCTATCTACTTTACCTGTAGTTCCCCTTTGGTCATACCTGGAGTTAATTTCTCTTACATCATGAAGATATCCTAGTCAATAAAGAGCCGTCGAAAATTACTGATTAGTTGGAAACCATCTGGACATTGCGTGCTACTGTGCTCGACAGACAATGCTATTAAGGGGGATACAAATTTCCGAGGGGTGTTTCGTTGTGGAGATCTATTTAGATCGTTTCAGTCTTTTCACCACTACAAACACTTGTATCTTAGAATTCATGATTTGATTCGCTGGTTCTTTGTGTACTTATTTATGGTTGTTATTGTGTAATGTACCCTCCTAGTAACCTAGAATTTTAAGGCTGATACGACTTGTTTTTTGCGTCAGTGCTTATTACCTTTAGTCTTTGTAAAGTATCATACCCAGTCTCAAAATTCTTTTCCTGTCAGTTCTCTCCCTCTCTTCTCAAGTACCGTGACATATTTTTTTAGTTATCAAATAACACTTTATCCGTGACGGTTTATACGTCTATAATAGATGTTACGCAGCAAGGGGGGGATACAAATAAATCATTTTTACCACAAAGGGTAAGAATAAATAATGGAGAATTTACGAATGAGATTGTATTCGACGAAAAATTTAAGGTTGGGTTCTCTCAACTCCTATAAATCCTGTCAGTTTGATAAGGCCATCGTTGAATCTATCCTCTTGTTTTCTTCTCATTCCCGCGTAAATGTCATTTGCTTCCTTCACCCATGGGTCATTAATCTAATCGAAATGTTTACGAAGAAATCAGAGAGCAAATCGCAGTTCAAGGTATTCGATGTAATCAACCAATAGAACTTATGCGTTTCGTCTACGTGATATGAATGCTGGTTTGATCCTCTTCTTCCAAGAATGAACTAATTCTTATTTTCTTTTTGTAATGGTAGGAGCTCCTTTTAAAAAGTTTTGTCATATACGTAATACTTACTGATATAATTTTATATTTAAATAATTGAAGTCTGAAGCATACATAGGAATTATGGTCATTTTGAGTAGAAATGTATATAATTACTAATCAAAGGATAGTCTCGTATATTAATACTTTTATATATATATGTATATATGGTATGTGGATTCTAGCCAATTGATTAGCGCTTGATGGCATAGGTACGACTCCTACCATTTTTCTTTCTTTAAAGGGTAAAAGAGTTTATATTATTTTATAGGTTGATGGTTGAGCAGAAACCTTTTCGAGAGTGGTGAAATTACCAAGGGTGATTTGTCACCGAGTTTTGGTGCCACTCTTGGGGAGGCCAAATGGGTTTCTTGATTCGGCTTGGCGGCTGCCTGTTCGCTTCAACTGTGAATGCCTTGTGTTCACAAGGCACTGACTCCAAAATAATATAAAGCTCTCTTCTTGCTTAATTTTAGGATGGGTAAAGGTGTTTAAAGATTTACTCCAAGGTAAAAGGAATCTTGGAAGTGGATTCAATATTTTTTATTCGGCGGGAACTTTGGAATCGTCTTCAGATATATTTTCTTGATAAAAGAATTCATCCTTAAAGGCAGTCCATCTCCTTGTTTACACCAACGGGCCGCATACATGAATGCGGTCTTTTAAGAATCACCATTAATAAATTTATTTATTTAATCAGTTTCTATAACATTAAATTTGTTCTCTCAACTTATATCAACATATTTTATCAATTTTTACACAGCTATCAAGTCTTTCAATTGTTATAGAATAATAAACAAGGACTTAATATAATACTTTCTTTATATCAAGACGAAATAATGGCTTGCTCCTTAGACTTTGTGTTGTTGCCAAATGTCACCGTTTCTCCTATTTCAGCAGCCCAAAACATATCCCTTTTTTTGCTCAATTAAACTTGATTTATATTAAGTAGATTGAGAAAATAAGATTAAAATTATTATCTATAGATTTACACTGATTTTATATTTACTAGCCACAATTTACTATATTCCCCTCTTTCGTTTCTTTTTTAAATTCGTTGAAAGTTTATTCTTATAATGCAAATAAAATTATTTAGTTAGTAGTAAAACTAGGCAAGTGATTGAAAGAATGACAATAATTTGGAGAAATATATCTAAGCTGTTTAATTTAGATTATTATACAAATGAGAAGTATTTACAATTTAGGAACAGTGCTCTTTCTAGAGCACTTCTCATTTGTATTCCCTTTACAGAGAATGTTATTTTGGTTTACCATGAACCCATTATAAGATTTTATAAGACTTCGAAGTGCTCATTTTTTAGGTTTCTTTGAGTGTCTCATTCAATCTTGTAATGTGAGCACTACAGAACACTCCACTTAGAAAACAGTTTTAAAACAAGATTGCGTATGTATTTAGAAATCATTCTTTCACACACATTTTTAAGGTACTTAGAGGTTCTTTAGTGCATTCGGACGCAGAAACTGCAACTCTCCTTTGCAAACAAAAATTCGCTTGTGTGTGTGCGCGTGTCACTACCTCATTATTGTTACTTTTACGTTGCCTTCCTTCACTTTTGTTATTGGCTGCAGCATAAAATTCAATTCTTAAGCGTTTCTGAAGGTTTTGTATCATTTTATATATTTTGTTATGCATATAGCTTTGTGCAACCTACCACAACATTATATTTACTTTCTTATTTCATTTTTGTTATTCTAGACTGCAAAAGATAGATTTCTGAGGGCTCAGTATTCCTGAGATTCTTTGTTTAACCTATGTTTTGCCAAGCGTTTTAACATTTAAGCGTCCACACGTTGTAGCTGCAGTTTTCAATCGCGAATAAAACCATTTTTTATGTACATTACTTTGTGTGCATGCACCACATCAGTTTCATTAAATTAAACGAAGCATAAGAATACTGAGTTAAGTTTAAATTAATAATTACACGAATTTTTATGCACTAAATTTGGTAAACATAATTACTATCATTATTCTTATACCCGGACACTGAAATTTTCACTATTTACACTTTTAAAAATAAACACTGAATCTACATTTTTAAACTGATTTGCACTGGAAACTTTTAAAGCACTATTATTGTAATTATTAATTTTTGAAAACTTTGACCGAACGAATGGCGTTAGTTCGTCTGGTATGTTGTTTTCCTCTTGATTCATTGTTGTCCTTTTAGGCTGAGATGAGGGGTGCTATGTTCGAAGGTAGAGAATAAACATATTTCGGGCTGGTTAGGACTCAACCCAGGTCCACTTGTAGCAGCTCGAATAATTCTTGGTGAAGAGTCTCCTAGATATCAATGATTTGGGTGCTTAGGAGAGTAGCTCTGTTAGGATATGATCGTAGGTGGCATTCGATCCACCCTCTCAGGCGGCAAAGCAGTAGAGATCGACGGTTTTTGACCATCCCGTAACGGCTGCTTCGTTGAATACGGGAGGCTCGATGGTAGTGGAATTCAATCCACCGCATCGGGCGGCAAATCAACAGAAATCCACGATTTTGGAGCACCTAGTAACAGCTGCTTCGTTCTAGTCTGTAGGGAAGATGGTATTTGATTTTACCAGGTTGTTAAAGCGAACATCTCGTTGCTCTCTTGGCGAATCGATCTTCTCCTTCACCACCCTCCGAAGGAGTTGCCGGTTATGGATGTGTCTACCTCCTTTGGAGAGGAGCACCCACATAACGGGGAGAGGTCTTCTTCTTCTGTAACTCAGGTACTCTCGTATGGCGGCAAACTAAGATCCTCCTCTTATGGTGGTTTAAAGTTTTTTCATAGAACAGAAATAAAATTATTTAGTTAGTGGTAAAAATAAGGAAGTGATTGAGAGAATGGGAATAATTTGGAGAAATATAACTAGGCTGTTTAATTTAGATTATTATGCAAAAGAGAAGTATTTACAATTTGGGAATAGTGCTCTTTCTAGAGCACTTCTCATTTGTATTTCCTTTACAGAGAATGTTATTTTGGTTTACCATGAACCCATTATAAGATTTTATAACTCCGAAGTGTTCATTTTTTTAGGTTTCTTTGTGTATCTCATTCAATCTTGCAATATGAGCACTATAATTTTATTCACTTTTTTATCTCTCTCTTCATTCTTTCCTAATCAATGTTTAACCCTAGTTTGGTTTTATAAAAAGACGAAATCGCTTGTTTATCATTTTTGTTATTGCCTGTGAGTTATTAATATTAAGCATATACAGGGGTATGCAAATTAATTGAGGCAGTGCTGGATAAACGCCAAATTTCACTATTCATGTATTATTATCAAAATTATAGCTTTCATATCATCTTAATTTTGACAGTTAATAATAAATATGTCCTCCCTATGCTTTACTAACCTCACCAATCCGACTTGGCATGAATTCCACCAATTTCTGGCTCATATTTCGTACTTCCTCATCGTGATACCAGGCCTGTATAACAACACATATCAGCTTTTCCATTGTGGGGCAGTCCTTCGCCATGCTCCTCCGCATAATGATTGCTCACAAATTCTCAATTAGCTTAAGGTCTGGTGAATTTCAAGACCATTACAGTACCATAATTGTCTCGGCTCGGAAAAAACATTGCATTTGGGGGGAGACGTGGCATGGGGCGTTGTCCTGCTGAAAGATGACATCACGGTTTGGAAAGCTTTCACGAAATGTCGGGAGTAGATGTTTCCTGATGGTTGATTGGTACTTGTCGGAATTCATCATTCCTTCGACTGATACCACTCATTCAGGTCCATTTTCCGTGAAAGTACCAGCAAAACATCTGAAAGGGGTGTTTGTGGGTGTAGGGGAATCGTCACTCTCCCGTCCTCTCTCAGTGGAGACCCGAGATGGTAACCGCAAGAACATCCAGGCCAGGCAACGCGGGTCAGGCTCGTAACCACAGACATTTGCCACTCGTCTGTATAAAAAGCCGAAAGGTGTTAAACTGCAAGATCTCTACTACGAGAGCATATTTAATTACACCTCAAGCTTGAAGGCTAACGGGAGCCGAGGTAAGACTTGGTGAGAAAAACCGTTGGACTCCCCCAGTGAAGTGAAGAGGTATAAATAAGAAACACTTAGGAAAATAGAGGTAGAATACGTCAGTCTCCAGGCTACGAAGTCCCCGGATTAAGACCGGGCTACCGAGACTGGACAGGTAGAATACTTGTGTCGCCAGACTACGAAGTCCCCTGCAAGAGAGGCAGGGCTACCTAGGGGGCTAAGAAGCAGCTCATCCACGAGCTAGTCCCAGGTTATCAAACCGAACATTAAGTTAACTTGTTCAAGTTCAACTTACTCTCGTCAGAGAGACTCCTCATATCCTGGTGCATCCTAAAGCCCAGGGCTATTCCTCGTCCTTGATGAATTAAGAAAAGCAGAGGGAAAAGGCTCCCCCTCGAGCCCGTTACCCGGTGGTCACACTAAACTCATAAGTTAACTTAGTTGAGGAACCAAGTTCAACTTATTCTCGTCAGAGAAACCCCCCTCTGTTATCCTCACCCTTGAGGAAGACTGGAACTAAGAAGAATCTCATCCTCGAGCTAGTTCCTAGTTACCAAACCGACCTTTAAGTTAACTTGTTTAAGTTCAACTTATTTTCGTCAAAGAAACCCCCACTCTTCGATCCTTGCCCATGAAGAAGCCTCCCCCCTCCTCTCCGAGTACAGTCCTCGCCCATGAGGAATTACGTAACGAAGGAGAAAAGCTCCCCCTCGAGCCCGTTACCCGGTGGTTACACCGAACTCTAAGTTTACTTGTTTTAAGAACCAAGTTCATCTTACTCTCGCCAGAGAGGCCCCGACTACCTTGGTTCCGCCTAAAGCACCGTCATTGTTTTCCCCCTTGAAGACCCCCCCATTAAATACCGTGCGGACCACCAGCTGCTACACTCGCCAAAGTACATCGTGATCTCGACCACCTCTATCTGGCCGGTCGGCACGCGTCTTGGACACAATAACATTTTGTCATCGTGTACATTGGCAGGGGGAGGGGGTTCGACCTCATCGTCCACGTCTTTCTACTTCTGGATTAACGGTGACTTCGTTCCTAATGATGATTTGACCCACAGTCGAATTTTGTCAGCCTCAGCTTACTGGCTATCTCACGAACTGACAAACCAGCATCTTCACGCACTGCTACAACTTTTGCTCTCTTTCTGGGAGCAACGTCCACCCCACGAGCTAGCCTTTTAATGAATGCACTCATTACAGTCTTTGTTTTCCTTGTTGAACTTGCCTAGTGTTACCATTTGACGAAATCTATATGCTTACTAATTAACAAAATAAACTCCTGAAACAACATCATAGCCACTCAGAATAACTGATTGATCTTTCAAGAAGCACTTATAACAGCGGTGTGTTGGAATAATTGAATATTCTTGAGGTATCCCAATTAAATTGCACAACACTATATATATATATTAGCCGCCTTCACCTTCTTCCAAGGCCTTAACATGGCTAGAGAACCTTGACGCTTGCTTTTCTCACTGTGTCCCTGGTAAGATCTTCGAACACCTTCTTGATCTTGGCCACCAGCTCTGCTTTAGGGTTGCAGGCAAAGCAGTTAGTATCATTTTCATTCGCACCCTATACATATCAATCCATTAGATTGCAATCGGAACTTCAGACTCTCTCTGGAGGTATGGCCTTCCAGCAGCAACACCCAAATAGCCGTTTAAATTGAGCCCTAGACCCTGCTCAGGATTCGGGGTGGCATGGTGCCATCCTCAATGGAGAAGCCCAAAGATCATCACAGTTTTAGACAACTTAGTCTTTATGGTACGCTGAACGTCGCTGGGATTGTATATGAGCCGTTTTTTGTTTTGGATGTTGTGCAACTGATCCTGGCAGAAGTTCTTTGCGTCTGAGAATAATCAAATCGTCTCCGGCTCGACAGGATGCTTCAGCTTATTCAGGATCTTCTTTTCCTTCGTCGAGCGGTTCTCTTTGGCTTTGACTGTTAAAATTTTCTCATTATACCCTTTGTATGAGAGGTAACGGAGGTTCTCATTCAGGGCCAGCTTCATGGTGTTGAATCCAACACTTATCCCTCTCGCCAATACCCAGATTCCCTTACTCGGGTCTTCTATCACCTCGCCTGCATTTCTTTGATAAATTCCGCGTGTGGATATATTCTGAACGCCTGTTGTGTTTCTTTCTGGTAGCCATGGCTTCATACTTGCCGTTGCTGCTGCACAAGTCATGTCTTACAGCCTGTGCACTGTTAACAGATCATTAAACACCAGTCATGAGGTCGGCATTTTGATACTTGGTGCGAAACATCATTCTGCAGGTAAAATATTTCCAATATTCAGATAGCTTCCTTGCCACCATCTCAGCTAACTTTATATCAACTAAAAACATTACTCTGTTTGCCATCGAATGCCGTGGACTGATCACAGATATATCAACATGTTCCCGAAAAATTAGACCTTAAACATTGTCAACTTAGGCCGAAAAACCTGTATACCATGTGTACGTAGTCATGGTTAGATTTTAAATATCTAAATTATTGCAGTGAAATATGATAATGAGATAAAATAAAAGGCCAATTGAACATCAACTCTCAAAATTGTATCTTTTACTAAGGTTTGGCTAAATTTAATCTTTACTCATAGTTAGTCTTGGACCCACTTAATTGTGGTAACGTTGACGGGGTCTATAGTTAAAGCAATCAAAAGCTTTCTCCGTTAATTTTCCAAATGGCTGGAGGGAGCAGAGATCATCTGCTCATGAGGAGCAATTGATAAGAGCAACATAAGCTGATTGAGCTCACATGACGAGTGTCCCCGTAAGATGACGACGTTGCAAAGGACGAGGAAGATGCAGTGCGTTTTATGGCTTGCAAAATTTGAATCTGTAGACTATTGTGCGACTTGAGTACCGTCGTGTGTTTAACAAAGAGTCACAGCATGAAAATAGCACTTGCCATTGTGATAAAACCTACTGTGAGGAAAACCTACTGAACAAAAGGCGTTTCAAAAGACCATCTGTCAGTGACGATTTAATAGAAGCCGTTCAAACAAGTTTTTTCCTAAGTCGACACTTAGGACTTGCCCAAATAACAGTTAATACAGTCTATAAAAGCATGTGTTTTACAGGATTGCAAAAACAACGCTTCATATGGGCTAAAAAGGATGAGTTTTATACGATTTAAAAAAACATGTGTTGTACAGGACGTGAAATAGCAACACTTCATTCGGTTTAAAAAGCATCATTTCACACACTTGCAAAAAACAAGTCTATACGCTCTTTAAGACCGTATAGCAAAAGTCTTTTGCAAGACTTGCAAAAAAATTTGTGTTTAACAACTTGCGCTGTTCAAGACTTCGGACTCGGACTCAGACATAAAAAGTGAGAAATATATAGGATATTAAGTAGGAGCTTTAGTGTTGAAAAAGTTGAAAAGAAGATAGATATAAAGTTTAGTAGTTAGGTCCCTGGTGGAAGGGTATCTCTGTCTTTCTTTATTGTTGACTATCGCATTTGTGTATCTTTGAGGGCAGGAGCTTCAAAGCCATTAAAGTTGCATTATTTTTAGGGGGTTCTCGTTGAGGGATCTTTATTTCGTTTATATTTATTTCCGTTGTCGTTGATCAATTTTAATGTCGTTGTCTGTTCTTGTCGATATTCGTTTTTTTCTTCATTCACTTGTGCATATATGCACGTACTTACGATTGTACATGCATAGTTTTCATCCAGATTCGGTCTGGCCTATCTTTGTGGAAGATTTGGTAGCCAGGAACCGTGAATTCGCCTTTAAATTCTCGGTTTAAGGTTTTTATCCACGATTCTGTTATGGCTACCATTTCGGATTCTTCCGTCGCTACGAGGCCACGGAGCTAAGGAAATTTGTTCCTGATTGTCCTCGCATTGAACAGAAAAATTTTCAGGGAGTCCCCTCATGTAGGACCCCCTATACTCTTCCGTTTTCCGGCTGTTTGGTTGTCGCGGTTGCACCATTTTTGAAAACCTCCGAGAAGGTTGTTTGGGAAGTGACTCGGGCGTACTGGCGTACGTCCGCCTTCCCAATGGGCCGGACACTCCTTTGGGTGCGCTCCACGACATCCTAGATGAGGTTGGCTAGTAAAGCCTTGCTCTTAAAGAAGAGGTACACCCCATCCCTTTGGTAGAGGTCTTTTCTACCATAGAATACGGCGTACGGGTCGACAAAAAAGACCCCCTCCGCCGTACAGAGGTCTGCAAGGCGCTGGTTTAGTGACATGTTCCTCACGTGGGTAAGCCGGCTTGGACCCCACCTCGGGAGCATCCCCGCCACGACGCGTCTGCGGGTTTTCAATCCACAGTCGTCGACAGCGCCCATATCTGTTTTCGTAATCTCGCCTGTAGGGCCTATCCTACCTCCTCTGAGGTAGAGGTTGTTGCCACTTACCAGAAATCTGAGAATTCTCGGCCTCAGCTCTTATCTGCTTATTCCCACAGCCTAGGAGGCAGCTGACCTTAACGCTTGTGCGAAGGCGGGCCGCTAGCAGGGGCTGCAGGCTCCGTGCCTGGGAATCACCCACAAGGCTGACCCTGGCACATTTGCCTGCTGAGCTCAAAGTATTTATTTTCTAAGGCAAGCTCTCCGATTCCTCTCTCTTCTCCGTCATGGTCTTTTTAGTCTTTTTTCTTCTTCTTCTTCTTCTTCTTCTTCTTCTTCTTCTTCTTCTTCTTCTCTATCATCTTTTCCCCCTTGTCATCCTTTTCAATAACTTCTTTTACCTTTTCTTCTTCTATTACTCTCTCCTTCTCTTTCTTCTTTCCCTTTTTCGTCTTTTTTCTCTTTTTCTTTTTTCCTTTTGGCGTTTCTGCCACATTCAGCCCAGCCTCTCTGCAGAGGTGGTGTTTTCCACAGGACTCGAGAGCTCGTTTAACTTCTCTTCGAGCCTGCGGATCTGGTGGTAGTGCTCCTCCTTGAGCCTCTCGATTTTCTTTTCTAGGTCTGTAGTCCTTTCCCTGTAGTAGGCCACTACTTCTTCCACTTCCTTCTTTAAGATGCAAGTGGTGCATACACTGCCTGGGTGGCATTTCGCATAGAGCCCTCCGGGAAGTCAACACACCATTTGTCCTTATTACATGTGGCACACGTGAATTTTAGCGCTGCTGGACCTTTCTTGCCTGCCATCTTGAATACACTATATTTCTTATGCTTGTAACCAATCAAGATATAAAAAGGGGAGTTTGGTGATTTATCCCCGCGTGAGTCGCTCCCGCCTATTGATCGGAGTCATTTCAGAGTCTTCCAGAAGGCACGCTCTATGTGCTGCTGTTCGTCTGACCGAGTCGTCAAGCCTCGGCGTGCCGTGGCTCCCAACCAAGCAGCACAGACGGTCCCCGAAGGGGCCATCGATTTGTCACCAGGTGAACAACAACGAAGCACGCCCCTTACTAAACTCCTACTAGTTCCTTTCACAACGGCCAGGATCTCGGAGTAGCGTTCAATGGATATCCCGCCACACCAAGGGAACAAATGGCCGTCACCTCGGACCAATGCTACCAAAAGCACCCGCCAACGGGCACTGGGAACGGTCAATAATTACGCGCCAGGGAAGGGGTTAACGGGGCACTACGCTCATCCCCTTCATCGTACCCCAACGCCTAGGACACCTCTAGTCCTAGTCTCTCGCAACCAGTGAACGTTGATTGGCGTTGTTTATAGAGATTTCAAAGCCTCTCTTCTGACGCGTGAGGTAGCTTCCAGGTCCTTATATGTAGATAGAAGGAAAAAAGAGAAAGAATGACATGATAGGAGTAGGCTTTTTTTGTTTTTTGTTTTTTGTATAAGTGGGAGAGATAGGATAAAAATAAAAAAGGGAAAGGATAGAGTAGAAAAAGGACGCACTTAGTCTGGAACCTCGTTTCCGACCAAATAGACAAAAAAGCCCTACCAGGGGTACCCAGAAGAGGTACCACCGCAGACATAGCTCGAAAAGTCAAAGGTACATACAAGCTCTCTTCCTGCGACAAGGGGGCGTCACCTCTCCCTCTACTTTCTTTATGAAAAAAAGAGAGAGAGAGATTTGTTCCATCGTGAGAAATATGAAGACCATAAACTGCTATGTTGACCCAATGCCTGTTGATAGCTAGAGGTCCTCAGCGAAAGTTGTTGACATTTGATGTTTTTTTCCACTTCGGGAATTGAACCCGGGACTATTTGTTTTAAAATCCAGCATGTTATTTCCTACGCTACCGAGCCCTACCTGGTGGATTAGTATCCCTAATCTAACCTGGTCATAGTTTGAGTCAGGTCAGTTGATATTGCTCAGGTCGAGTGTTTTGGAGAAGTCTTGGCCACCTATTGCGCCTTAACATAACATAACATAACATAATTTCACGGATGACAAAAGCCACAAGGGCCCATCAAAGGTCATCCGCATCCATCAAAACCCACCTACAAAAAGCACCATCGCCAGGGGAAGACAAAATAAAAGTCCCCCACAGTATAATATAACAGATGACAAAAGCCACAAGGGCCCATCATAGGTCATCCGAGTCAAACGGCCTCTTTTTTAAGGCACCCAAACTCCCAAGAAAACTACATCCAGAGGATTGCGTCCTGAAACAAGGGTATCACCAATCAAGGCTTGTCAAGAATTAAATCTCTTTAGCTATACATATATACAAACAATTTTAATATATACAAAACTTAGGAACCATCACAACCTTCCCTCCCCATAAACTCATCCAACCTACTCTTAAATACATTTAAATTTGGACTACCTACTACCCTCCGCGGTAAGTCTACCACTCTATTGGTGAAAAAATATTTTCTCTGATCCAACCTACACCCTTGCTTTTTAATTTTCAAGTGGTGACCTCTAGTCCGATTTCCATCATCTAACTCAAAAAACTTGCTAACATCCAATTTATCTATCCCAGAAAATTTGTTAAACAGCTCAATCATATCCCCTCTCACACACCTCCTTTCCAACGAGAACATATTTAATACCCTCGGTCTATCTATATATTCAAGGTGCCTCAGGGAAGGAATAATCTTTGTTGCCCTCCGTTGAACTGACTCCAGAAGGTTAATATCGTGTCTCAAATGTGATAATGGGAAGAATCTTCGCCCCATGCTCGTTTATCGAAGATGATCCCCCTCTCATGGATGTCTGGGAAGAAGATTCTTCACATGATCCGACATTCGTAAGTCAAAACAATTTAAACAGAAAAGGGTAATGATAAAAATAATATTCACTTTGCAAAGAGTATGACTGATCCACGAGTATTTAATAAGATGGATCTTCAGCTAATGGATGAGATGAATCTTAAGCTAATAGATCAGTAGTGTCCTGTGGATCGAAGGCATCTTCAACAACAGATCATTAGTATCCAGGGGATAAACTAATCTTCAGATAACGGATCATTAATGTCTGGAAGATAGGGATCATCTTAGGCCAACGGCTCGTTAGTATCTAGGGGATAGTGTTATCTAAAGCCAATGGATCATTATGATCGGGGTATGGTGGTGATTTTAATCCAACGGATCATTAGTGACCATGGGATCGATGCGATCTTCGCCAACGATTCATTAATATCTAGGGAGTGATGGATATCTTTAGCTAACGGACCATTAATATCCATGTGTGATCTTCAATCAATGAATCATTAAGGGCAGGGGAGGGCGGAAGCATCTTCAACTAATGGATCATCAGTATTCATGGGATGGGGCGATCTTCAGTAAATTGATCGTTAATGTCCAGTGAATGTGGAAAATATTCCGTGAATGGAAAATTAGGACCCATGGGTAAACGGATCAGGGATGTCCTGAGGATCGAAGGGATCTTCAAACAATGGATCATTAGTATCCAGGAGATAGACTGATCGTCAGACAACGGATCATGAATGTTTAGAACAGTGGTTTTCAACCGGGGTGCCGCGAGAGCCAACTGAAGGTGCCATGGGAGTGACTGAATAATCATTTTTAAAATACCTAAATTAAAAAAATATATATATTTATTTCAAACATTTATGAAAATAATTCTCAATACACTTGAAAGTATTTGAAAACTAGTTTCTCTGCAATGTGCAATATAAAAACAACGAAAAGAGAAAGATTGGAGACAGTGAATGAAAAAATGAGAGTTGCTTTCTCAACTCTAAGTCCCAATATTAAAGACATAAGTCAAATTTCCCATTAAACTTTTAAAGGTAAAATTTATTTATTTTCAAATTTTTATTTCTTATTTGGATTAATTTAAGTTAAATGCCAATCGTGGTTACTTTTGAAGTCCCTTCCACGTAATTACGTAAGTATTTATACGTAAATTATTTTATATTAGGGGGTGCTGGGGCTGCTTTTAGATAGCAATTTGGGTGCCACTATCATAAAAAGATCGAAAACATCTGGTCTAGAGGAAAGGAGACATCTTAGGCCAACGGATCATTAGAATCCAGGGGATAGAATGATCTTCAGACAACGGATCGTTAATGTTTAGGAGGCAAATGAGAGCGAAGAACATACCAAAAGTAACCAAAGCAAAGTTTAAAGTCTGAGTCTAAATCGTGACAGCTGTAGGAAGTGCAGGAAGAAGGAACACGTCAAGTCCTAAGACAGAACCCGTGGATTGCTCTGAACCCCCAGAGAAGAACTGCCTCCTGAATCATAAATTCAGGAAAGTTGCGTGCCCTAGAAAAGGAGTACGAGAAACTAGAACAGAACTAGAACATGAGTACAAAGAATAGAAATGTGCAAAATAGTGCTATCTCTTTTGCCCTCGCAGGGGTGAGTCAGGAGTAGCATGGCCAATCATGCTTCAGCGGACATCTGTAGGATTTATCGCCCACCAGACCGAAAAATTTTGCGGGTTCTGCTGCGTTTATATATCTAACACACATTTTTACTTCTACCATGTTCAAAAACCAGAATGGGTGTACAAGAAGTAGAGGAGAAGTTCAAGAACTAGAACACTAGGTCGAAAGTAAAACAGGAGTTCAATGAGTAGAATAGGAGTGCAAGAAATAGGACACTGGCACAAGAGCTAGAATTAGTATAGAAGAACTGGAAAGGGGGTTCACGAGCTAGAAGACGGTGGGAAAAACTAGAAGCGATGTGGAATAACTAGAATAAATGTATAAGAATTAAAACAGGATTCAAAGAATAGAGATGTGCAAGAAATAGAACCCGCTAAGAAGAACTTGAGTACAAGAACTAGAACAACACTGGGATATGGATGCCAGAACTGCCACTATGGTCAAGAACTATAGTAGTTGTAGATATACAAACAATAGAATCAATTCTACAGCTACCACAGTGTTGAGTGAAATAAAACAGGATTTTAAGAACTGGGACAGGATAAAAAACAAGAACTAGAGTGGGAAAACTAGGATAGGAGTGAAAAAATTAGAACCGGAGTGGAATCACTCAAACAGAGGCATAAGAACTAGATTCAGGCTTGTAGAGTTATAACAGGGGTATAAAATGTACAACCAGAGTGTAAGAACTAGAACGTACACAAGAACCAGAACCAGAACAGGAATGGAGAACTAGAACAGAAGTAGAGAACTAGAACAGGCGTCTAAAAACTAAACCGAGTGTAAAAGAACTAGAACATGTTAGAAGGAGTGCAAGAAGTAGCACCGGAGTAAAACTAGAAAGGAGATGGAAGAACCATAACCAAGATCAACAACTATAACCGGAGTGGGAGAACTAGAGCTAAATATGGTGTAAGAACTAGAAATGGGTTATTTTACCGCCGATGTAGACGACGACGAAGGAAACCGGGTAAGCCGCGAAGTCAGGGTAAAACCCATCTCAAATTCCGCCTCAAACCACTTACCTCCAAAGGGAAGTTGATTTCGTAAGTCCAAGTCCCTGGATTGTTTGTATGAATTTATTTTGCGGGAACTTATGCCCTTCCGGCCCTAGCAATTAGGGATGATAGGTTTGGCTCTGCCATCATCTTTTATCCATGATATTTCACAGTATTTTCTACTGTCTGTTCTTACCCCTAGACCCTGGAAGACTCGACTACAAACGAAAGGTGTTAATCTTCCTCAATATTTTCTTTAGATTATTCAATAGACAACTCTTTTCTTGAATATTGTTCACTCCCTTCCCCTCTCTCTAATTCATATATTTGCAACATCCTCTCGCATTATTTGTATCAATTCATGAGAAGAAATGGATCCTGAGAGCGAAGATGCACCTGATACGTCCCTTTTGTTCGGCGCTATTTCTCATGGTTTTATCCGGGTCTCCCCACGAGACCTGAGACAGCCAAAAACGAGCAGGTTTGATTCCCGTCTAAGTCCGAATGCCTTGCGCTCTTTACCGCAGGGATTTATACCACTAAGACTCTCCTGTCTGTTCTTAGTCTCCTCTCAAGCATAAATATGCCAGGATATGCTCGATCAGATAACCAGGATTGAGAAAGTGGCAGTGAGTTCGACTAACCATGTTTTTTAAGGACAGATTCACTTCTTTAAAGCGGTCACATGCGGTATTATAAGTAATAGTAATAAGCTTATTTGTCTCGGCGTCTTTTCACTGCAGCATATGTGGATGCAAAAGGTTATGATGGAACAGGACATTATTCATCATCACTTTGCTTCGTGTTCCTTTGTCCGGGGCAATTTAATTTAGAGTCATTTTACAGCGTATCATTTAATCTCTATGTTAATTCTCGGGTTATTTATTAGGTTGGGAACAAAGTTCCCGCACATTTTTTTTACATTTATTTATAGATTTATATTTATATATGTATTTAAAAGTTTATTTATTTCTAGATTTATACAGAGTGTACGATTAGTTAGTGTTTAGTGGCCTAGTCCTAGGTCTCACTTGAAAGGGTACAGTGACCAAGTCTCTGTAGTTTAGGTCACTATGCACTTCCAAGCGAGGCCTAGGAAAGCTTCGAACACCCGATATGATGTCGAAAGTCGGAAAAAATTACTCATCAAATGACTCTTTCTCGTGAACAGCAACGTCCTCTTTTAGTGTATGATTACAAGTCCGGCCCAAACGCTGCTCAATCGTAACGTCGTAGCAATCAAGCATTTGGAGAATACAAAAAAGACGTCGCACAGCCTACGATTGGTTTAAGATCTTCAAGATCAGCTAAGAAGTCGTCAACCCTCACCTATTGACAATGACTGTATGTACCCCTGTGTCAAAGCTGATCAACATCTTACATCACGCGAGCTGGCTGAAAAATTCAGCCTAACCCATACAGCCATTTTGGTGAAGTGAGCAAACTGGACGTATGGATTGTAAGTAAACTGACCGACTCCGACCGTTAGCGCCGCAGAGATGCTTGCATGACACTACTGTCAAAGAAACGTCGTTTGGATTGGTTGAACAAAGTGGTCACCACAAAAGAGAAATGGTGTCTTCACTCCAACATGGCACGCAAAGAAGCTGTACAGACAAAACTGCACCTGCACCTGCACAACTCTCAGCAAAGGCAGACCGATATCAAAAGAAGCTTATGGTTTGTGTTTGGTGGGATGTGAAAGGAGTGATTTACTACGAAAAGTTGGAACGCAGTGTAACGACACTCAAGTATACAGTCAACAACTGCAATATGTGACAGATTAAATTGTACAGAAATGACCAGAATTGACTGATGTCATGTTTGTTTCATGATAACGCCCGAAAACCGCCTGTAGCTGGGATAGGAAGTTCTCCCTCACCCACCGTATTCGCCACACCTGGCACTAACAGTCTAGCATCTATTCCGGGCACTGCAGAAAATGGCAAAACGTTCGCAAATAATGACGAACTGAAAACTGCAATTGGAGTCTTCTTTGATAGCAAACCAGTTAATTTTTACAACAAAGTCATCCATGATCTCTCCCGTCGTTGGAAAAAGGTGCTCAAAAATAACGGTAATTACATTGTTAAGTGATATCTTTCTTTTTGCTGCATTGTTCCGTTGTAAATCATTGTCAATAAAAGTTGTGCAAGAACTTTGTTTTTAACATATTATTTAGCCTCTTCTACTCATTTTGCCTTTGCTAGTTAAACGAATGAAATCGAATGATTTTTTTAACCTTGAATAAGTAAACTGTATACATCTACGATGGATCATCCTCTTTATCTAATCAGGCGACGCGCTTCAAACGCTTTACTCTAGAAACGCGCTCATTTACTAAATCACAAAGCCTTCAGCCTTCAGCCTTTAAGAGAAAAGAGACGTCAATTCAAGTGATAATATAAAAATAGACTCCGCTTAGATACGACCTCTAAATCCCTGCTCACATAAGCCTTGACATTGAGACAGGAATACCACCACAAATATTCCTTATATAGGATTGCTAGTCGAGTTCAGAATTCATGTCACTTTCCCTTTGACAAGGGGTCATTAGTTAGAATAACAAACCCGACACTCGAGGGAGTCAATAGAGTCGCATTTAAGAAAAATTGACCAAGTTTTTTAAAAATAAAAAACAACATTTTAGCCCTATTTTTTATATATTTAAAGAGTGACAACAAAAGAGTGTATTTTCGCCCGAAGTTTTTTTTATAAGAGAGTTCGAAATAATGGAAAAATTAAAAACCGAAAAGCAAAAACCACCAGCCAGGACATCCCTAACAGGGCATCTCTACCAGAAAGTGTGTAAAAAGAGGTTTCCCAAGAAAATGGTGAAAATTAGCGCGGTGAAAATGCGTGGAAGACGCCTAGCCCGAGTATACCCTTTAGGGCTCTAAAGCCCCCGAGCTTGTGCAATTCTACTAAACCTACCCAATACACCCAAATTAAGGTAGAACCACCACTAAATGATACTGTTGAGGCAAGGAAGGCACACTGTGCTGCAGATGTCAGCTGCAGCAAAGCCTCCCTGACAACCCCAAACAATTTAAACAAACGCTCTTAACCCATCTACTAATTTAGTTCAGCTGTTGGTTAGCTGTTTGGTCGATTGGTTGTTCGGTTGCTTGGGTCTTTCCTTGTTTGTTTGTTTAGTTTAAGATTTGGTTAATTGCTTGGTCGGTTGTTTTGGTCTTTGATTGGTTGGATGAATGACTTTTTGTTTTGTTCTTTGTTTTATAATTGTTTGGTCTATTGTTCGGGTCATTGGTTATTTGATTGTCTATTTTTTGTTTGAATCTTTGGTTGATTAGTTGTTTGGTCGGTTGGTTGTTTGAATAGTTTTAGTTTGGTTCTTTGGTTAGTTAATTGTTTAGTCTGTTGGTCGGTAAGTTGTTTGGTTGTTAAATATTTTGTTTGCTTCTTTGGTTGCTTAGTTGTATGGATCTTTAGTTACTTAGTATTTATTTGGTTCTTAGTTTGTTTGTGTTTTTTGGTTTTGAGGGGTAAGTTGGATAAGGCTTGGGATTTCTCGGTTCGCTACAAGGGTTCGACCCCGGCGAGCGTGGCACAGGTTCGATCTTTGAGGCTGGAGGAATATTTGGGTGAGTGCCGGAAGAAGAGTTGAGATAAGATGATAAGGATGAAACACACGCACACTTACACTACAGCTCGCTACTGTTTGGTCCTGTGGTTTGCAGGAACATTTCGATATAACAGATAGTATCAGAAATGGAACTATTACCCATATAATAGTAACAATAATAACAACAATAATATAACGATAAAATAATAACAATAACCAAAGTAATAAATATAATAGTAATAACAATTATAATAACAACAATAATAATCACAATAATAATAAAAATAAATAATAGTAATAACAATTATAATTGTGATAATAATAATAATAACATTAATACTAATAAAATAATAATAATAATAATAATAAGCAGAAGAAGAAGAAGAAGAAGAAGAAGAAGAAGAAGAAGAAGAAAATAATAACAATAATAATAACGCTAATAAGTGTGCAGCGGGAAACGTGCTTGATTCATTCTTAAAGCAACTGACCGTTGACGACTGTGAAGGCAAGCTACTATTTCCAAAATTATGGTAGCCATAAAATGCGAAATAAACGTTTAAATCAAAGGAGAATTAAAATAAATGAAAGTAATTAATGGAAACTAAAATAGAATAAAATTTATTGAAAACGGATGAAGAAGCAAAGAATTTATAAAGGTGACCTGATGCAAGATTTGTAATATCTCTCGGTCGCATCAACTTCCGATCTCGGACTGATTTGAATTTAGTTGAGAAACATTTTTGAGTGCGCTTGCGCGTCCTTCAAGTGCCTTATGCCCCAGGTAGTCTCCTCTTTTAGATACTTGGAATATAAACCGTCCACACATTTTTAATGCTTCTAAAGTCTCCCCAATTTCTTACAATTCGCTTCAACAACTTTCTGGCATCGAAGGACATATTTGTTTTCAGAGGAGGGGGGTTCTTTCAGAAATAAATATATCTTTCACCTTATTTATTAGAAGATTATAAACAAGTCAACTTTGGGACCTGACTTAGAGGGTCAATGGAATAATGAAGTCTAGTTTTCAATGGAGGTTTGCAATTTGGACCCTTCCCAAAGGAGACAAAAAATGGAAAGTTTGAGTGGTCAATGTTCATCTAAAAGATAGAGCATAGGTTGATACACAAATGCATAGGTACAAATATAGGCCCCATTAAAATTAACACCCCCCTGAAAGAAAAACCGTTAGGAGACTTAAAAAAAAACAACAAACTTGCCTTATCGCCTTGCAAAGCGAACAACCTGCAAAGCCCAGAGAAGGGAGGAGGAGCTTTCACAAGAAAGAGGGCGTGGCTTTATTTTCTTCTCGAAGTGGGCGGAGTTACAATATTATATATATCGAGGAGACAATATTTGCACTGCAATACCTATTGAACAACATCTTGAAACGAGAGATTAGTTTATTTGGTTTAAAGAATAAAGGTCGTTGACAAAAAGCACTTTACTGAATTTACACTGAATTGAAGTAAGTAAGCCCATTTAAGGGAAATTTCCCTTTTTTTTCCACTAATTTTTTCAGCAGTCTATAAACTGACCTTAAACTTAGGAAGAAAAAATACCTAAAATTAATAATTTTCTCGTGTAATATAAATTGTACAAAAAGCAACCCAAAGGTTCAAACTATTTACATATTTTAAATATATATATATATATATATATATATATATATATATATATATATATATATATATATATATATATATATATATATATATATAATCCTAGAATATATTCCTTAAATATCCTGATAAAGAATTGCTTGTAAAAAGAAAACAAATTTAAATTAAATTTCAATAGCGAAGGTCTGGCAAGTTCCTGAAGCCAATCACTAGGATGCGTCGATTTCATTAGAGTGCAAACAGCAGAAGGCTAAAAACAAACGCTTTTATGATAAATAGACAAAATTTAATATAAGTTACATTCGACTTAGAAACAAATTAGATTTAAAACTTAAGAGGGATTAGGGGGTTTCAAATTATAATAATTAGACTAAATTTGATATTAGTTACATTGAATCTACATTCGACTTAGAAACAAATTAGATTTAAATCTTGAGAGGGATTATGGGGTTTCAAAGTTGTATGTGCCAAGCCCGCCTCCATATGTATACCTTTTTTTCCCTATGGATTTAGAAGTACCCTCTCCTTTATCTTTGAATACCCTGATAAGAAGCTTTAAATAATAATAATATTAAAATCATGTCATCAGTTTGACGAAACAATGCTAATAAAATAAATTGTCCAAATATTAAATAAAAGTAACTCAGGATGAAAGTTTTCAGGGTCACGTTTAAATCAGATTGTTAATATCTATGAAAATCTTGTAAATAAACAATTTATTTCAAGATCTTGAGATACAGGATTACAAGTGAGTTCCAAGATTATTAAATTTCATTTGTTTGAAAGAATTTTCATTGCTATACTAACTTAGACCATCACTGCGTACATTGTAAGATATAGCGTCCCCCCCTCCCCTCCGAATGGGTGAAAACGATCCCGTGTACTGCTACAGCAAAAGAGAAGGTTAAAATACCCATTAATACAGTTTTTAGGGCTGTTAGATTGGTTTATTGGATACAATCACTTGCTTGGGGGTGAATGAATAGGTTTCACCAGTGGTGCCTGACGCAGTGTGAAAGCGACTACCATCATACCACCACTGCGTATTCTGCAGTTTTTACTATTGAAAGATATTTTTAGAATATAGACGATAGAAGGTTCGTTTCCTAAGTGTTTCTTTTTTGCTGCGGGTTAAATTTTCCTTCTTCTTGGGTGTAGATAGAGGATCTTCTTACCTAATGTACAAATGGGTAGAAAAAAATTCCCTTAAAGTAAACACACTGAGATTCGTATCTTGTTTAAAGGTTTATTTTACAAATTTCTCTATGGTTCTTTAAATCCCAGTTAGGTAGATTTATTATGTAGTTATATGTGTAGTGTATGTGTATCTAGGCCACTTGAGATATCTTTCACACATTGTTTAGCCACCTTCCATAAAGTTCCTGGCAACGTTCACTCGTTTTTGTTTTTTTTACTTTTTACTTTTAAGTAAATAATAATGGATATCTTAAAACTATACATGGCTAGTATTTATTTTTTAGTTTAAAACCTTAAATTTTGAGTTAACTAAAATTTAGGTATTAAATTTTGAGAAAAACTTACGTTTTTTTCACTAAAAAATGAGAAAAAGAAACAAGCTACAGAAGCCATGACTCCAGCCGATGAGTCTTAATCTATACAAAGTATGTGAGTGTATATATGTACATATATAGTATGTATGTTAAAATAGTACCGCATATGAAGATCGGTGTTCAAGCAAAATTTTCAGTCAGACATCTGTATCGTACAGATCTGGTTAGGAGAAAGGGGGCGGGGGATGGGCTAAACTAGAGGTTCAAGGAAGGGTTATCTCTGTTATACTTGACTCTCTCCGAAGTGAATTAATTAAACAAGCTCCGGCATATGATCAAGCGAAGTTCTCATCCTAAAATCGCCTAAATTTCCAGATATACCCCATATAGTAAATGTCCTCAATTTTAAATTAACACATAAACGTAAGCGCACATGTCGCTCTGCCCCGTGTGTATATCTTGTTTACCTGCAGCGACAGTGCAAAAATGTTCTATGAAACCTTGAACTTGGGAGGAACACAAACTTGATTCCGCCTAGGGTCAGAAAACGAGGACCTGATGGCTCTTCGTTCGTCGCTCATTTCTCTGCCATTAGCTTCACCCTTACCATCCTTTTTGTGCGTGTGTGTGTGAGAGAGAAAATTACAAGTGATGATGCAGCTAAGAAGGAAGCCCGAATTCAGACCATAATTACGAAGGAGATCGAATAAATCGTCTGCGGCAAAATGTATACGACTTTGCTCAAGATTTAAGACTCTCAGAGAAGTATTCTTCATTCTCCACAGAGCGATAGTTTAGTGGTGTTTGTTTTTTTCATTCACGATTAGTTTCTTAGTTATAATGGTTCTAGTAAATTGTAAAGTGACATTGTGCTCTTTATAATCCTGTTACCATTTTTTTACGAAGTTAGATTCTCAAAATTCCGAGGGTATATTCCATTTGAGTTAGCTATACGGTGGATAATTGGATTTAACGGATCATCATCGCTATAATTGTAATTCCCTTTCCACGGAGTCAAATACGGGCAAAAAAGGCGACCTAGCCCCGTTCTCATTATTTCTATAGCGTTTAAAATATGGTAATTATCCATCCAATTGTTATAATTCCATACAAATATAGAGATAAAAAGGAAGCAAAGATAGAGCTAGAATGGAATTTGCGCACTAGAAAAAAAGTAGGATGCAAAACCGTGGTTGCTGTGAAATAAGTAGATAAAACGTGTTATATTACTCGGATGATTCTTTTAAGTTTTAGTGTCAGATCTTTAGTCCATTGTCCTTGTGTTTTAATTCCTTCCTTCGAGTTTCTTCCGCAAAAAGTTCAAACAGTTATTTTTATAATGACTCTTCCAAGCCTTCTATCGTCAAGTTTAAATTATGCCAAATCTCTAATCCTCTCAAAGAGAGATTCTCTATAACTCGATTTTTGCCTTCGGTCCAGATATGATCTCTGAAGGTCCACCAACCTAAATTATGTTTCTTTTCATTTATGAAGTTAACAACTTTACTTTTGTTATTTAGGTGGCAGACAAAATCTATAGATCAATCTTTTGGGGGGGCCTTTTGATACTTTGAAGGAAACTCCTGCATTTCCAAAGAATCTATCTGAGAACCAAGCAAGGAAATATCCCGAAGGAAAACCACTCCTTGCTGTAGGATGAACTGAAGGTGCCAGGACATAGTGTTTCAAGTCTCATCATCAAGTGGTATGATCATGTGGAAAGAACTTTGCAAACTTGAGTGATTGGGTGAATGGAACGATTATTGCAATCGAGGGCGATTAGATAAATGAATATGGCAAAAAAGACTAAAAAGTCAACCTAAGTACGATTTATTTGTTAAAAGAAGGTTAAAAGGTACTTTATATATTTATTTATACAATTTTAAATCCAATTACTTTCTGTAGTCCATACATCTCGTTATCTTAAGGCAATTATATCCTTGTTTATTGACACCAGCCCGTGATGTCTTGATGCTACAACCTCAAGGCCATCGCTCAGTTTTAGTCTCCTACCCAGCAACCTCTTTCTAATCCCTTTTTGGATGATACAAATAATAAAAACCTAAACATACACTTGCCAACATATTCTTTAACTATTAGTTATTAATACAGTAATTAGGCTTTAAAACAGCGTGTCCAAGCTTTTTCCTATGTGAAAACAAGAAACAGCACAGGCTGTGAAGATTAAGTAAGTAAATTTACAGTACAATGTATAGAATACAATTAATACAGAAAATATAGTTAATAACCATTAAAACAGTGAGTTACAAGCCTTTCTCCCATGTGAAAATAAAAATCGGTTAAGATGAATATTATAGTTAAAAGACTCCGAGAAAAATACAACAAAAAAACGAAGCTTTGAGACTAACAAATGACTCTCTTCGTTGCGCCTAAGAAGGAATTAAAATGATTGTTTCGGACCATGAAGCTTTTGAACGAACAGTCCCGAACATGAGACTTGGATAGAGGGTCAATGTAGAGATCTCCTATGCTGAGATTGAAGATACGGGTTTTTGATTAGTAGCAATGATTCAGCCAATTGTTTCTTTACCTTATCTGGAATGAGTACGAACAGATTTTCATTATTTATATTAATTTTATGGTTATTGTTAACTCGGTGTTAATAGAGTGGGTAATTTTCATCTCTGGTTCGGGGATACATATTTTAATAAGAGACGGAAAGGACGTGAAAGGAGACGGAAAATTAGCATAAGGGATGACTTAATAGAGAAACGCAAAGATGGCAAGGATATATAAAGTAAAAATAATTGCATGAAGTATATCATACACAAATGAAAATTCAGGAACTGGAAAGTACCACTCTTCGGGTTTAGTAAATAGTGTTTACCACAATTTGTGTAATTTTAAGACCATGTTGTGAATTCAGAGAAATCCTGTTTGTGCGTTTTTTTAACAAATGATTCAGATTGACGAGACTTTGGGAAAAAATTGAGTTATTTTTATCTCTATAATTTCTTTTCTTTCATCTTATTCACCTCACTCTTCGTTATCTATTATTTTCAACCTGCAATTGTTAGCAATGTACAAGAAGGAAAATAGCAAAGTGCTAAAATAGCCTTTTCGTACATAATTGTACATGTACGCAAAAAATGCATACTTGAACGTCGTGAATAGAAATATGTAAACTTTAAAACATAAGATTGATGTACATAACTGTGTACATTAATTATGTATCTAAATGTCATCCACACATAAATAAGTATTGGTATATTGTGAAATAATATATGTCTGTATACATGTATATATACATTTATGTGCAAATATACATACATTTCTTGGCTAATATACATTCAGTTTTGTTTTTCCCTCGAATATATGTCAAGTGTACATGAATATGATTATGTATGCGCATTGATTTGTACTCGTAGGCGTACAAGATGTAAGTACCGCTTTGTTTTTGTGTATATCGTTAAATGTGCGTCACCATTCACATGTAGGTGTGACAAAAGAATTTAAAGGAAGCGTCTATGTGCCGTTATAGACGCGGCTTCTCTCGAAAAAGCTCCTCCGTTCAAAATAATGCCGTGATAGAACACAAAGGTACCGTTTGCACCCGAAAGCCCTCTTCCTGTGGGGATAGGATTAGAATACTTAGTGGAAGAGAAAGGGGAAGTTAAGCACCGGAACCTAAAGGGGGTGAGACAGAAAGGATTTATAGGTATCATAAAATGGACAGAAACAGTTTAAACGCCACAAAAGGAGAAAGGAATCTATTTTCATTGAAATGACATAAAATGTCAACTCAACAAAAATAAAAGAAACGGACAATTGCCATAAAAAGGACAGCTTACTGAATCGTCGAAAAGGGTCAAATGTCCTAAAAAAAACAGGTTTTGCTAAATGCTACAAAAGTGCCGAAACGGACAAGTGACATGAAAGGACCGCGTAGTCAATTGTCATAAAATTGACTAAATAGGAAATAGACTGCCAAAGGACAGAAACTGAAAATTGCCATAAAAGGACAGTGGGGTTGATTGTTATAAAAAGGACAAGTATTAATTGTTATAAAAAGACAGAAAATGTCAAATGCAACAAAAATGACAGAAACGAACAATTGTCATACAATCACAGAAACTTCAATTGTCATAAAAAAGGAAATAAAGTGCCAATTGTTGTTCATAAGGCAAATTAGAGAATTCTGGGGCCTCCGAAGGGACTTACTTTCCAAGGGAAAAAGCTATATAAGATGTGAAATCCTCGAGAACCTCCTGACAGTTTGAGTCTTAAGTTGCAAATGATGCCTTTTTTGTGATATTTTAGCCCTCCCTCCTCAAAAATTTATTATAAAAGCATATGCCATTTTTCCCAAACGAAAATGTCATTTTCTAAGTATTCGTTTTGAGAAAACAAGTCAAATATGTAATGTCATTAATTACCCCGACCTTCCCGATAACCCTGGAACTTTTAGTCTCGTCGGAACCCTTATAATCACCATGGCCCTGCAATACCTCCAATATGGAAGCTCCTTACTTGCATTAACATAGGGATTGTGAATTACTCAAAAAAAAGGAAAATAAGATTCCGAGCGCTTTCGGCTGTATTAAGCAGGCTTCTGATCCTTCTTGGATTCCTGTGATTAACATCAGCTTCTTATCATTTGAGATTGATACTAATATTCCAATATTATCCCAATAATACTCAAATAATATCCCAATAATATTCCAATTACATTCGAATAATACTACAATAATATTCAAATGTTATTCCAATAGTATTCTAGTAATACTCCAATGATATTCCAATAATATTCCAATAATACTACAATAATATTCTGATGATATTCCAATAGTATTTCAATATTGCTCCAATAATATTCCAATTATATTCCGATAATATTCAAATAATATCACAATAATACTTCAATACTAACCCAGTAATATTCCAATGATACTTCAATAATCTTACAATTATATACCAATTCCAATAATACTTCAACAATAATATTCCAATAATATTCTTTTGTCTGGCCATCACCGGCATTTCTATCTATACGGAGAGCGCAGAAAGAGAACTTCGTACCCTCCTTATCAACAACCATTTTACTAGAGACAGGATTTTCAGTTAAGCCATTAATGCCTCACGTTTTTTAAAATCAGGCCCCATTTTAAAATGAGGCACGAATAATAATAAAAATTAAGGTGCTCTTTAAAGAGAACAAGAGTCAACCTTTATAAAATTATAAACACATTAATTTTTGTTTCTATTTTTAAGGCGTTGTACGTTAATGAATTAATGAGGGGTTACTGTTGTCCCGTACTTATCTTTTACAAATTTTTCTTGCCATTTCTTTCTGTTCTTTTTTCTTAACTTGCGACCAATTTCCAGCCCCCTACCCCCATAGAATTCTGTGTGTTTTGCCCACTTATAACCGAAGCCTTTGTCAGAGAAAGAAATTTAATGGTTACTGAGATTTAGGCCTTCATGCCCTTCAACTATAGCATTCTCTTGCTTTTATGGTAGCATAGAGGACAATCGAAAAGATATCTACAATTTTCAAAAATTTAAGAACTAGACTCGAGATTAGTAATATTAGTTCTTCTGTAGCCTGTCTTCAGCAATTGGGTCTAGCATGTTACATATCAACTTGTTCTTCTATGTTTATGTGGACGTTATTATATTTTAGAGGAATATGTTTTTATATGAGTATCTCATTCATGTATACTTATCGCATGTGTCCAGTGGTGTACATGAACAAAGTATCTATTTGCACAAACTTGAACTCTTAAAACACGCTCGGAGTTTCCCGACCAACAACAGGTTCCTGGCTAAGATCTGAAGTGGTCCGAGTCAATATTTCAATTAGTTGATATCCCATCCCCTTGATTCCAGCTCTTGTTCAAGATAGCATCGACGCCTTGCTCTAAAGCTCATAGATCCTCACCAAATTGGATTGGATTGTTGGCATAAGCTGTTATGTAGGATCTATGTACGCATTCACATCTGTCAGATGCTGATCGTGACTGGGTTCTAGTAACCACACCATTGCAAGTTTGGTTCTCAAGATGACGCTCCTAATACTTGTCAGACATCTTTTGAGAATTTTGAAGACTTCTTTGGTCCCCTCGCACTTGTCTGTTTCCATTTCTAAACAATTCATGTGTCAGTTCTCTGATAAATGATATTCCGAAACCCAAAGGTCAATTTGGTGCAAACCATGATCTCTGCCTGAATTTCCTTGGAAGTAACCACTGTCATACAAATAACCCAGTGGCATCAAAGTTTCTGCTCCATTTAAATTATTTAGTGCATAATCTTCTCTCACATCGATAGTGTGTATTGCATGTATTCATATGTTTGACTGAGCTAACATTATAGTAATTAAATGCAATTATTTGGCTAATAATTTACCAGGAACAAAGTAATCAGCAGTGAATCTGTGCGGTAAATTAGACTTTATATGTAAGAATATATTTCAAAGCCATAAGGATTCATTTGATCATTATAGATACAAACACCGATTAAATCACTAGAACAGATACTAGTGAGAAATATATGTACATATCTCTATATATTTTTGAGTGTCAAATTTTGTATTTCTGTTAAAACGTGTTTTATAGCCAATACAGAAAAGTTGGAAGTTTTATCATTGCCTTTTCAAGTTTTGCCTGAAAAATGTAAAATTAATTCTTACCTTTTTGAGTTTTTCCATAAAATTAACTGCCAGTTGTTGTGTTGTTTACAATACTCCTCCTGTCTAGAATTCTCAGAATGTTCAAGGCAAAAGGTTCAAATGAATGATTCGCCATAACATAAACAAAATTTAGTTATTTTATCTCCAATAGCTTAATCAAAATTCTAAATGGAGTTGCCTTATTCAGGAAAACCTCTTTGCTGATTTATAGAGACGTCCTTTTGAGTCTGTAACTTGTAAATTTAGTGGCCACCATTATTTTCACGTTAAAATAAATCGATTTATAGGATATAATTTGTAATCTGCTGTGATTGTAACTGATATCTCCATTGTTGTTTCCATCACTGGGGTCTGAGACATTGAAGTGACCTCTTCATAGGGCAAGCTTGGGTAAGGGAATGGAATCTTGGGTGCTCAGTTGTCAGGAGCCCCATTTCTAACTCGTTATTGTGGTCTAAATTAAAGCCGAGATACGGTTGGCATCAGTTTGCCTGCAGGAGGTGCCTGCAGAAAGCCACCGTAGACAATGCACGCCTTAGGGGCTACTCTATGTGCCAAGTTGGTTTATAAAAATTATAATAGATGACTTAGCAATTATTATTATTGCTGATTATTAAGATGATGATTGATGTTTTAGTTTTTCCACCATTTTAAATTTTCCGCTCGAGGTACGGTTTTGTTTAAAAACACACTACTTACATATATTTGCACTAAAATGGAATTTGTATTTATTATTTCCTTATTAATGACAATTAAACTTATTTTAGAGTGTAATATGAAGATGATAGTTGAACGTAAGTGAAAAACACTTAAAATTAATTATATTTTTCGAATTAATGAGATATTTCTTATTGACACTTTTCCACTAATCTCTTCCTTTTAGTGATGTGGTGCATTTTTAAAACCTTAATTATTAATACATTCTTCCATATACCCATTTGTTCTCTTGATGGTGTCCATGGAATTAACATTCGCTAGCAGCATTAATGCCCTTTTTTTAGTTTTTTCCACATTGAAAGAAAAAGAAGAAAAGCGAAGAAAATTTACCCAAACGGAAAAGAAAACAAAAAATCTTTTAAGATCTTTTGGTTCAAAGCTCGAAAAAAGGGACTTTGGGAATACTTCTGAGAGATAAGACTTACAAAAAAAAGCTCCTTCACACTAAAGGACTGTCCAATTTATCTTCAAGATGCTCTAAATTCAGAGTGTGAGGTGAATGAGGAGCAAGTATTGCCATACACCAAACTGATTGCACCAACTAGGTGTTTTGGCTCTTCAGATTTCAACATTCAACTATTTAGAACCAAAATATCAAAGTGTAAAAATAAAGGACAATATTCAGTATAACATCGAGCCTTTTAGAAGCAAGTAAAAGAGAGGTTAAAATTATTAAAAGCAAGTCATGATGGAAATAGAAAAACAATCCTCATAATTTTATCTTTTAAGAAATTATCGTATGTGAGCCTACCTTCTTTTCTCAGTTATGTTAAGGAGAGTTGCGCCCTCATATTTACACTTGCGCAGATGCCTAAGTCATTATTGAATAAGTGACATTCAAAAAGTGCATTAATTCTACGACTTCTTCCTCCAAGTAGCACTTGTCCATCGGAAAGTGAATAAACTACGCTCTACCCAAGTAGAAACACCGATTCCGATTTTACTGAAGTTAATTAAGCCAAATGGGTTGTGGTTAGTCGCCGGATAGAGTGCAGATTCCAATCTACTTCTCGAATGATTACCATACGCTGCAGATTCCAATCTACTTCTCGAATGATTACCATACGCTGCAGATACACGGGGTTCAGATCCCACGTTAAATTGTAGTTCCCCAATGAGAAACAAACGGCATCAAAGCGAGGGAAATTGGTGGTAAACCTTTACTCTCAGTTTTTGTGTGGCAATTCTTGCGACTCGTCTCCTACTTGGATTCCCACGAAGGGCGATTCATGTTTGGATGGCTTCCGTTGGGTTCATGCGAGGGAACAACGGCTCGAATGACGCCCGTGCAGGAGAAAAAGACCACCGGATTAAACTACTAGATAAGCATAGAATAATATGACCTTATGTATATATTGAGAAAGGTCATGGTAATGATATAAACCAGCATTCATTTGAACTACTGAAGGACGAGGAAGAGGAGAAGAAGAAGAAAAAGAAGGAATAGGAGGAGAAGAAAAAGAAAGAGAAGGAAGAATAAGAAGAAAAGGAGGAGAAGAACGAGAAGGAAGAAGTAGAAGCGGAGAACTGAAATTCTTCCTCCTCCACAATTGAACTTATCTTTGTCGCACAACAGTCTTTAGATTGAGGATTGTTATGTTCCTTCATTCTTTCTAACACCGTAAAAGGTTCTCTTCACGCTGCCCTGGTCTTAGGCCTCCACAGATTTTTAATTCTCCTAACTTCGCTATTTTATTTACCTTATTTAAAAATGTTTATAAAAGAAAAATGCCTCCATTTTCCTCTTCGTTTTTATAATCAATTAATAAATCGACACAAACGAGCAAATGAACAAGGCAGAAAAGAAAACCTCTAAAGTCCTTAAAGTTTTGAACTTCACAATAAGCGTCTTGGACCTAGTCTTGTTTCTCGGGCATCAGAAGATTTTTTGCCTCGTAAAATACAATTAACTCTAATTCAACAACAACTTTAGTTCGACCTGTTCCTGGTTTTCCGGTATCAGACTTATGGAAGCGTAAAATGTAATTATTCTTGCTTCAAAAACACCGAGCAGTGGTTTCATCCATTTGTGTGTACTGGTTCGCAAGAAATGGACCACACGTAATCTGAGGTTGGCCGTCATACTTGAAAAATGTGTCTCCGTATTGAGCTCTTGTTGTATCTCGGACGCAGTCAATTTTGCCTGCGATTTCACATAAGCAATTCATAATTTGCGGACGCGCGGTCATAAATGACGTAGAATGACTTATACGAAGATGTTTTAACCGCAAATCAACATAAATATGTTGTCTCGCTTGAAACCACACGCAAACACGGGCATACTACACTAATAATCTGGATTCAAATGATCACTTCGACAAAATTTATTTGAAACTAAGATTTTCATCTTTAGGCAGGAAGCAGAAAATTAAAGTAATTTAGCATAGAATTATATTAAACTGACGTAGTTCGATACCATTTGTATCATCTTAAAAACAAAGTAACGATATCACCAAAAAAAAAGATTGTTTTATTTCCCGGTAATATATTTAGTTTTTTTTTTAGATTGATACGAATGGTATCAAACTACGTCAGCTTAGTAAATTATACGCTAAATTGCTTTAGTTTTCTGCTTCCTGACTAGAGATGAAAATCTTAGTAACGGCCGTATGCTAAAACAAATGTGAAAAGCACATTTGAGCAAAAAATAACTATTTTCTTAATTTATTTTATATTTTAGCCTTTTTGCATTAAATAAATTTACAAATAATTGTGAAGCTACACTAAATCTGATACAAGTGCATTTCACATTTATCTTAGCATAAGGGCCGTAATTATAGTTTTAAATATATTTGGTCGAAGTGAACATTTGAATCCATGTATAAAACGAACATAAAACAAATCGAGACACTCGAAAAAAATGTCATATATATATATATATATATATATATATATATATATATATATATATATATATATATATATATATATATATATATATATATATATATATATATATATATATATATATGCATACGTTGATGCACGCACATACACACCAAAGCTCACTTCGGTATGTCATCTGCAGGTCCGACTAACCAATCAGCGGCCTTCCAGCCCTCAGAAGGTCAGTGCCCCTCCGACCGAGACGCCGTTGAGGCGGGCTGGAGGAGCGTCTCTAACTGTTCCTCGAATCGAGCAACGGAGGGATTAGTGTGGGGGGGGGGAGAGAGTCTTCAGTCCCAGCGCGTTTCCCGAAGCCACTACTCGGATGCGCTTTGCTCGGATTAATCCCCCCCTCTCCAATGGATGCACTTGAGGGAGAGGGGGTGGGTCTCGCAACCGGTTTCAAGATTCTTGAAGAGTCCTTCGTTACGTCGAACTTGTTCTTCCTGCGGGGTGTTTCTCATCCGCTTTCGGAGCTCTTCCACTGCAGGATGAGGGGGTGAAGGAGAAAGAGGGAGGTTTCAACCACTTTTTACCTCCTTTTTACACTCCAGTTAATACCAGAAGACAATTTAGAAACTCCCCTCGTCCAGTCTTGATGACGAAGAGTCTCTGCATTTTCGAAACTTGCCTCTTCACAATCCTTACCGCGTTGTCTTGAGAGTTGCGTGCCTTTCCTGCTCCACCCGAAAGTGATTACCTTTAATTGTTGAAGTTTGGTGGATTCTCGAGAAGTCTCCTCTTTTGTCTCTTCGGGCCATCTCCCTCTCACGCATTTTTTATGTTCAAGTCATCACGTTTCTTCGAATTCCATACCCTCGTTGGTTTGTGCATCTTACCTTTAAGTTACGACCTACTGGAGGGGAAATATCGCTGCCGATTCCATCGAAGTTAAACCACATTGGTCGTGGTTAGTTAGCGGATGGAGCCCGGGCCCGGGTCAACTTCTCGGTGGCAATCCTACGTTGTAGATACCCTTGGTTCGGATTCCAGTGCGAAAGACCTAAATACAATAATTGGTGGTAAGATTCTATGAAAATTGAAATTGGTTGTAAAATACCTGGAAAGTTTATCGGTGTGGTAAAATCCCTCATAAATTTCACATTTGTGGTAAAACTTCGAGAGAACAATGCTAGAGTTGAAATCAGTGCTAAACCAGGTTTCAAGAGGTCGAGTCGGTTATAAAACAAGTACTAGAAACAATCAAAGCAAAGTTTCTTAATTTGCCACACTGATAAATCCAAGATGAGAACAAATATTTATTTTAAGTAAAAGACCAGTTTTGAGAGTTCTCGACTCATCTTTGTTCAAAATTTCGAGACTTCTCGTCTCTGTTCAAAGTTTCGAAATTTATTGCCTCATCTTTGCTCAAAGTTTCGATACTTCTCGCCCCATCCTATCTAAAGGTTTTGAGACTTCTCGCCTCATCTTTTCTCAAAGTTTCGAAATTTCTCGCCTCATCTTTTTCTAAAAGTTTCAAAAATCTCTACTAATTTTTGCTCAAAGTTTCGAGACTTCTCTCCTAATCTTTGTTAAATGTTTAGAAATTACTCATCTTTACTAAAAGTTTCGAGACTTCTCGCCCCATCTTATCTAAAGGTTTTGAGACTTGTCGCCTCATCTTTTCCCAAAGTTTCGAAATTTTTCCCTTCATCTTTTTTCTAAAAGTTTCAAAATTTCGAGACTTCTGTCCTAATCTTTGCTAAATGTTTATAAATAACTCATCTTTTCTAAAAGTTTCGAGAATTCTCTCCTAATCTTTGCTCAATGTTTATAAATTACTCATCTTGTATAAAAGTTTCGAGACTTCTTTCCTAATCTTTGCTCAATGTTTAGAAATTACTCATCTTTTCTAAAAGTTTTGAGACTTCTCTCCTAATCGTTGCTCAATGTTTAGAAATTACTCATCTTTTCTCAAAGTTTCGAGACTTCTCTCCTTATCTTTGCTCAATGTTTATAAATTTCTCATCTTTTCTAAAAGTTTCGAGACTTCTCTCCTAATCATTGCTCAATGTTTATAAATTACTCATCTTTTCTAAAAGTTTCGAGACTTCTCTCCTAATCTTTGCTCAATGTTTATAAATTACTCATCTTTTTTAAAAGTTTCGAGACTTCTCTCCTAATCTTTGCTCAATGTTTATAAATTACTCATCTTTTCTAAAAGTTTCGAGACTTCTCTCCTAATCTTTGCTCAATGTTTATAAATTACTCATCCTTTCTAAAAGTTTCGAGACTTCTCTCCTAATCTTTGCTCAATGTTTATAAATTACTCATCTTGTATAAAAGTTTCGAGACTTCTCTCCTAATCTTTGCTTAATGTTTATAAATTACTCATCCTTTCTAAAAGTTTCGAGACTTCTCTCCTAATCTTTGCTCAATGTTTATAAATTACTCATCTTGTATAAAAGTTTCGAGACTTCTCGCTTCATCTGCTACCAAAGTTTATTTGCTTTAAACTGAAATAATATATGAAACTCTCGTCGTTTTTGTGTCTACTGCGGTCCACTTCGACCGGTTTCTTTCCCCCCCCCACCTACGTTTTCTCAAAATTTCGTGGCCGGAGCCACTCCAGGCGTGGATTCCTTTCCCTGGACTTACCTCCGCCGGAGGCACCGGAGACGTCCTTCGACTCCTCACCGACACTTTACCTTGAACTCTCGTCTTCTTGGGGTTGCGACCGGGCAGAATCACTTCCTTCAATCAACCAAGACACCTTACCATACACGCCTGTTCTTAAAGTGTCAGGTTCCTGCACCATTTAACACTGTACAACGCAAATCATCGGGCTGGAATTTGACTCTTTTCTCTTTTTTAATATGAAGTAGTTAATATCCAATGTGTATCATTTATATTCTCAATATAGTTTACATAAATGATTTTTCATTATTATTATTATCATTATTATTACTACTATTATTATTATCTAAGGTTCAGAAACGAATACCAAAGAGGGAATTCTTCCCCAAAGATTACGAAAATGTTCCCTGCATGAGTAGTGTAGTGAAGTTAGGTGAAATGAAAATATGGGCAAGGTATATATTATAGCCTAGGTATTCTGAAGAGGAGAATTATTCGAGTGCTGTAAGTATTAGTAGTAGCTATACCTACTTCCTCCTCCTTGTTTAAGGATCAATAAGTTCAAATGAGTACACAAACGGCAACCAGCACGAATCAAAATGTGATGAAGGAGTGATTAGTAATTTTAACCTTACATCTGTTACAGCACCGCATCCGAGCCTACTTCTCCATTCTCCCTTAACTTAAAATATCCCAATAACAAATCGCATCTCCTTGAACTCAAGTTCACAATTAAATCAATCGATAAATCATAAAACATCTCCTTGGTCTCCTGTTGACAATTAAATAAATCCATCGATTAAATAAAAGAGCGCATCTACCCAGATTTCAGTGCACTATTCAATCAATCAATCAAAAAAATCCTGCATATCACAAACTTCAATTCATAAGTGAATGATAATGCAATTCGCAGATGCACACTCTTGATTGGTCTTTTGAGCGCTCAAAAAATGATACAAAAAATTAAAATAAGACGGATTATTACCTGTAAAATTACGCTAGGGACGATTTATAATTCTTGAGTTGAAATCAACTTTAAAAATGTGGTCAATCCAAAGTTGCCTTTTTGAAAACTATTTTTTTAATATACCAAACAGTTTTACAACCGGTAGCACTAAACAGTGCCACCCAAAAATTGAGTCCTCTCTCATATGTTTTTTTTTTCTTTCAGATCAACCACCAAATCCAAATCTCCAATATGAAAGTTCTAATCCTCACCGGTAAGAAAAGGTGTTAGGTGCCTTGAATTACAACTCTGCGACCATAACTAGTCATCATCTTCCAATATATCTATACACTCATCTTTATATCTACTTAGCTACCAGTTTATACACAATAATGATTAGTGCATTATAAGTATTAAAATACGCCCATTGTACTTATCTTACTCACATCTATTTCCCTATTAATTATCTACTCATCTCCCGATGGTTATAAGTACAATGTATCTGCAAAATTACTTAAAAATGGCCGAATATTTGACGCAATAATAATAATGAGTCCGTAATGTGAACTGCTCTTTGTCACTTCCGACTCACCTCACAAACTCGCTAATGAATGCTTTATGCACGAAGATCCTTTTCTCTATGTGCGCCACCTGTATACAGATACTGACACGTTAAAAAAAATATATAAAAATTTGCATATGATGCAAACTCGGTAGGTAAGTCACTAAAATTAACAAATTTAACTGAAAGGCAAGCTATCGTGTTTACAGATCAGCGGTATTATTAACGGCGAGGCGGATAATTCTCCATTGCATACATGAACCTGGGTATAAGCAACCAAAATCGACGAGAGACAAACCACGCTCACGACAGCTAGCCATTAACCTAATTTGAACATCATTCACTCACCTATCTTCATTGCGTGTTTGCTTCTTTAACTCTCATATTGTAAGATCCCCATTGTATCGAAACACCAGAGGAAATTGGAAAAATGCTAGAATTTATTCGCAGAAACTCTAATCATAAATAAAGATGCGGTTCTGTTTCGATAAGTCTCTGAACATCCTCCATATAAGCTGTACAGTTCCAACCCATTTTCTTTACAATTAGATATTATAATATCCTATTGTAGGAGCCCCCAGTTAATAATATCACCAACACAACGAAACAGTTTATTCGCAAGCATTGACTAGTTAGTTGGGGTCTTGCCGATGGTGAAAGAAAATAGTAAGATAAACTTCATGGTTTAGCACAGTTCAAGTTAAAGTCATGTTAGAGTGTCGCCACAAAATGTGCACAGGACTGAGTTTCTATGTAGTAATTTCGTTCTTAATCGTTGATTTTATTTTAATTCAACTGGCATTTATTAAAGTAAAGTTACAGAGGTTTAACAGTGGGGTTCTTCAAGTGTCGGTGTTGGGGCCGCTGTTGCGTTTAGCTGCCAAACTGATTCCTCTCGTTATACAAACTTTACGAAGACTAATGAAATTAAACTTGGAATCGTTGTCAACAAGGCGATTTAGATAAAGAAAATTCAAAGCATTTAGTCATTTTGGTACTGACTAATAAATGAATGTCCCAGCAAATATTCATCAGACCTTAGTACATAGGTATGCTTCCACTAAAAGAATACCACTACGACCTATATGCCCTATAATAAAAACTAATCAAAGAGTTTTAAACTTATTTTATTATAAATTGAACCCTAATAGACAATTTTCAAAACAACTTTAGAAAATATTTTTGTAACAGAAAAAAGTCAAAATGAAGAACTTTGAGAATGTTAGTATGAGAACCTAATATAGATTGGACACCTCCAGCAAAGCAATTAGCAATGGTGGGTGAGCTGAGCCCTTTAAGTGAACCATATTTGTATAGATAAAGTTCTTAAATATGGAAAACGACTATCGTATATGTATCCATTAACAGTTTTGATCAATCCCAAAAACTATCACATGAATATAACTCGCCTTAAAGAAACATTGTGGCTTTTTGTTTACGTGATCTTTTTAATTTAATATCTTAAACTTCATTAACAGGTGATAAATTTATTATATTAGATTAAATTCGCATTTCTTCTACAATTTTTATTTATAATAAACTTGTGTTTCTCTTTATTTGAAATGCGCGTTTTCTATTTTCAACCCAACTTCACATTCATTAGTTTTAAATTCATTGCTGCGTAAGAACTATCATTCAACTTAATAATACCAGCTTCATCATTTTTGAGTGCTTTGATGCATTCTTTCTAGCCCCTATTCTTTTATATTTCCAGCTTTAGTGTGTCTGACAGCAGCATCCCCTGCCATTCAGAATTTGAAACCGATCAGTGGACGACAGGACATAGAGCGCAATCTCATTGCCAGGGCTTTGAAGTCAGCTCCAAAAGACGCCCAACTTTTGGGCTACTGGTCTGAAGTCGATGGTGCAATTACGGCAGAAGCTCTTCTCAAATCACTCGCGAGTAACGCTTCACGAGTTGTTGGGGAAGTTAAAGGAGGTTTCACCTGTAAGGATAAAGTAAGTAGATAAATGTAGTCCTTAAGTTCAAATTACATAGTTACTGCTAAAACGATCTTAAAATCCATTTGTAGTGATAACTCAAGTTCTAGAATGTATTTGACTAGCGTAACTCATTATCTATGATAAAACAGTTCAGTGCCAAGTTCTTCCATTCAAATACCAAAAGTCCCAAGTCTTGTTGTATCCCAAGGTAGAAATTCCTGCAGGACCCCTTTTAATATCAGAATGAGCTTCATATTTGACTCTTGTCAAACTCTATCATACTCACAATTCGCTTTCGGAGTGACTTAAACGGCCTTATGCGTTTTGTTCCCTCACTATCTCGTTTGCCTTTTCATAATAACAAAGAAAGTGCTTTGAGGCTGTCATGGTTTGAATGACCTGACATAGGTACGAGTTGGTGTTTTTGTTGATGTTCTTCTTCTTCTTTTAATTAAAAACGCCTAGTTCCTATTATGTTTAGCCCTATCACCTTTAAGTAAAACAACAGGTGATAGTTAATCTTCTAGATGGAATTAAATTACCCAAATTAACCCTTGCATATGAAATAATTACAAAAGGACCTAGGAAGTTACTAGCCTTTTAATTTATGCTAAGTTCTTAGAAATTACTGGGGTAGTTTATAAATAAAAAAACATAGTATTGGGAAAATAAAAAGTTGATTATAGATCAGTCCCAGGATTTTGACAAAATTCGTTCTTGCTTGACTTATTCAGGTCGGGGTTTTATACTCTTATAGGCATCTCCATCCTCTAGAAGCTCTTGCTGTTTTGTGTCCGGTCCCTTTTATTATGTGTGCTCATGATATGAAAGATGTATGTAGAATTATTAAATTAACGGATGGATTAAAAATTGGACATGAAGCAATAAGTTGATTAGTTTTTTTTATTGCTGGTAACACGATTTTAACATGATAATGGGCTATTCTGTTTAAAGGCAACTAGAGTTTAATGTCAGACGATTCAAAGTATGTATATCAGTTCTAATAATTACAAAAAAAAAAATCTGACTGTAAGACGAGTAACTTAGATACTGTTGCGCAAGAAAAAAATCGATTCATCGTCTTTACTGATGATCTCAGGTTTTCTAAGCCCTGCATGGAAGTAGCAACAAGGACGAATGGAATCCTTGCTCTACCCGCCAGTATCTTCGACCAGAAATCTAAAGATGCCCTTTTCATTAAAAATAATTTATTTGAACACAATTAGAGTGACTCTTTGAACTTAGGCCCGGCTTTCTTTCCAGTGGTCAAAAATAAAGCTGAATCAGGTCATTTAGATTCAAATTATATCATGGGCGTTTGCAATCAAATAATATTGACAACTTCTTCAGCTACAAAATAACTAGTAATTCCGCAAATGTCTTGCCGTAGAACTTTTTTAATAGTCGTTGAATAAATAGGTTTGTCACTTATAGATAATTAGGCTAATATTAGGGAAAAAATATTATGTATTTAAATTCATAAAAAAACCGCTTAATTAAAATGTAATATGGAGGAATTGATACATAATGCGAATAAAATAGCGAGAGTAATTGACCAATTATCAATTAATTTCTGCTTTGAATGTGTTTTCAGATTTCTTTCACATTTTCTTGCCAATACATTCTTAGTCGCGTGCGACTCTATATCTCACTAGGTCGGTCGGTCGGTCCGTCTGTTCCCGTTTTGCTTCTTTTTTTTTTGGTAATAACATCGTAACTATTCGGCCTATTCTGACGAAACTGAGACTCTTATGTGGTTTAACATTCTCTTTCGAATGATATAATTGCCAAGATCCTCCCAAGGTTAGTCTGGGAATTATTGAAAGTTTTAAAGGTCGTAAGGTCATAAATCAAAATAAATGAGAGCATTCGACTTTGGTCAGCAGAACCTTGTTTATCCCCATCGCCGAAAGCAGAAGGAGTCTAAATTTGAACGAGTGTGGCTGACCTTGACTAAACCGAGAGATTAATGGTAACCATTCGGTATCATTAAATTAAAGCAGATCTTTGACACATGCACAAATAAGTGTGTACCGTAAAGGAAAGATAAAACAATGAGATATGAATATGTGTGAAAGGTACATATCGCATATTTTATAATGCATAGTTTTTAACGACCAGTCAAAATTTGCTCGGCTTTGAGTCATTGGAGAGGTAAAATAAGTCTGGAGATAACTCATCGGAGAATTTAGTCAAATCAGCTTCAACCATGTCGGTTGTAGGTTAAGTTACCCGATTTAAACACTGGACGGGTGTAATTTGTAGAATTAGTTAACATTAACTTATAAAAAAACATGTCAAAATTCTCACATTTTTACACTAGAAAGATATTAAATAATGAAAATGGTAGAATGCATCAGCAACCTCTCAAGTTAAGTCATTCCAGCGGTATTAATCCCATATAACATGTGTGAGGTAATAACATATGATTGTACCTAAATTCCCCTTCCTTCAATTTAACAATACGATCAGAATTGCCTAATCTTTTACCCCAAACTTGGTCAAAAATACCCCAGATAGAAATATCAGAACTCGTCTCCTCGTAAAAATTAAGAAGTGAGAACTGTGTGAGGGAGAATACAGGTTTGGTTGTGTACTACAGCGCTGATAGTACTTACTGCAGAGTACCTTACGTCATTGTTCTATTTAACATACGAATAACTTCGATTTCTATTTCAGACTTATGGATATTATGCTGATGTGAACAACGATTGCAAAATCTTCCATTTGTGTTACAACTTACACCAAGTTTTCCCCACTCTATTCGAAAAAGGGGCTTTCTATATGTTCAGCTTTTTCTGCCCAGAATTCACCATCTTCACGCAGGTAAAACAGCCTGAGATATTGTTTTCACTTCGCTAATAGAAGTGATTCAGACATTTTGGCATTGTTCATTATCTCAAATTTCCCATAATCTTGTATGAAAATATGAATGAGAACTGAAACTTGTCTTCTGAATCACTTCTCTATGAGTTCAAATTAAATAACCATAATGCATAAGGGAAGCTGCGAGAAGCTGTCTGAGGCAGAGAAGAGGAAAGGTTTATAAGCAAATGGCCAAATTTCGAAAATGAAGGCTAGTAAAGCGAGAGATAGATGAATTTGTATTTGTGATAAACAGAAAGGAATAAATCTTTTTGTAAGTCTCCTCTAGTTCATAAGTAGTCACAAATAGAAGCAAGCAGTAAGAAAAAAAAACGCCCGATTAAAACTAAGCTGTGATATCAGCATCGATTTATTATAATATGATGCTAGTATCGTTCTATAATTCGCTTTCTATTGTAGATGCGATTTCCCGTGTTGTCTGGCATGTGAATTATTTTAAGCCTACAATTTTTGTACAAATGGGTTTGTCATATTTCAATTGTGTGACGCTTATTGAGTTTCATGCTCATGTGGCTGGTGAATTTGCAATTGATCACTCATCACAATACTTTTTTATCAGTCATACCCAACTGCGTATATACTGTAGCTATATAGGTATATATATTCGCGACCTATTTCAATCACATTTATGGGATACTAAATCGTCTTCATAAATCTTACACGTGATTACACGAAGAACTAGTGAAAATATATATGAAATGTTTGCCACCCATTACCACATTGCAAATTTTAGAAGATTTAGGGGTTTAAGTTGTCCAAAACTATACTTAATAGATAGATCTTATCTTTACTGTACCTTTTCTTATATTTTTCAGGATGCAATGGTATGCGCCTTTGAAAGATCGGCAGTTCCTTGCGCAGTGGCAGAACAACTCTACCACCTGAACGAGAACTTTTTCAAAAACGAAACAGAAGTAAAGAAAATTGTGACAAACACTTCAACTATTAAGCCTTAAATAAGTTCAAGTCTCCATAAGCTAACTCTTTAGTAGCAAAAAAATAGAGCAATTACATTAGTTACAAAGTAATTTTGTGCTCTACATCAACCATCAAAATAGTCTTTAGCTTATAGGTACCTACATAAAATTAGTTCCCATAAGGTTGCTCTGTGTTCTTTCTCTGTTTACGAAAAATCCTTTAGTGGGAGCATTATTTAATAACTTCTTATTTATCCCATCAAAATTTTTTATTATTTTGGGGGGTGGAAATAAGACTTTATATCAATATTTTAATATTTTTTCGGCCTAGAGCGTTCTCTTTCTAATCAAATAATATCAAAATATTTTTAAATGTATACATATTTCATACAAATTTTACTATTTATCTCTAAATAAACTCAACTAGCGAAAAGTTAAATTGAACCAATGACAAGTCAATTTAAGTTATATTTCTCTACTAGACAGCTCCTAAACTATTATTATGTAGGTACTCCACTCTCCAATCGCTGGTTCTTAGAAACAGGCATTATACAGATATACCTCTTTTGGAAGCAGCGATTCGAAGGTGATCTAAAAAAAATGGCTTTATCCAGACAGAAAAATATAAAAAGGGAATGTTGCAAAACCCTTTTTTTTCAATTTATATGTTTAATCCATTTTTATATCTTAATTACTTAATAATTAAAATTAACATCCAGAGCTCAAAAATACATTTTTTTTATGTATATGACAGAAGAGAATTTCTTTCACGTAAAAAATGAATGACGATAAATATAAGTATAATTAGCATTTAAGGCGAAATTGCTCAAGCCAAAAAAATTGTTTTTCACTTAGAATTATCTGATGTAAACGCTTATTTTAGGGCATTATCTAACTACATTACACAGCGTACCCAGCTCTTGATTTTAAACACCAAAATTCATCTTCAGGTTGTTAATTGCTTTTAACATGCTATTATTAACTACAGTACGCTCCTAAATAATAAACAACTTTACATTTAACCATTTTTCTGTGATTTATTTGACTGTAATATAACTATGACATCGTTGACCTAAATATGCAATCTAGGCAACCATTTTTTAAATGACTTCGAAAAATGTATATAATTTCCATGTTTTCAATATTGATGTCATTTGCTATAAATATTATGAGTTAACCATTTAGATTTGTTATTATATTAGTGACGAACCAAAATTAATAAAATATAAATTTAGAAAAAATATAAAACCACCAAAGACAGTCATATCCACTCTCTAAGCCCTTAATGAAATATTTAGGCCTACTGAATAGAAATATTTGTTACAAATACTTATAAAGGAAATTCATTTCATTTTTCGTTATGTTTTGAGTAGTTATAAATCATCTCTAGATGTAATGATAAAAAATGAATAAAGTATCAACCAGTAAACCTTAATTAACCTCAAACTAAATGTTAAGTAGTTTCAAGTTTTGCTTAAGGTAAAAATCACTGCGATGCAACACAAAATGCTTCACAAGATCACTCAAATCATTCAAACCAAAATCTGTATCAACAATTCTAGAAAAAATATTCTATGAATATATCCAATTATTCTAATTTAATTCAAAGCAATTTAATATTCTTAACAATATTATTATTCTCCATTATTTACCCGTTAAAGTCTTGTAAAATGGGTCAAGACCTGCCTCCTACTCTTGTGAAGAGTCTTCCAATAAGGCCGCTTGATTTTTAAATGTAAATAAAACAAGTTGTGTGTGATTTATGCACTCAATTTATTTTAAATTTGAAAGTACATTTTATGGCATTAAGTGTGCAATATGACGTCGTTCAAATATCCGCCGCGGCTTTGCTTGGTGGAACGTATTCGGGAGGCCGAATTTTCGATGACTTTGTCGCATAAATCTGGTTGAATTTGCTGGATGGTGCTTGTTATGTTGACTTTGAGGGCATCAACTGTTTGAGGATTATTCGCATAGACCTACGATTTAAGGTAGCCCCCAAAGAAAGTAGTCTAATGGTGTTAAATCGCATGATCTCGGTGGCCAGTTGACGTCGCCGCCACGCGAGATGACCCTGCTCTGAAATCGCTGGTGCAAAATGTCTATCGTGGCGTGCGCAGTGTGGCACGTAGCGCCGTCCTATTGGAACTACATGTCGTCAGTATCCATATCAGGCATATAATCCAGTTGAGGCCACAAGAAGTTGCTTATCATCGATCTGTAGGTCTCGCCGTTGACGGTTATGGCAATCCCATCTTAGTTTTCAAAAAAATACGGCCCGATGATTCCGTTAGACGAAAATCCGCACTAAACAGTGACTTTGTTGGGATGCAATTGGTGCTGGTGTATCTCATTTGGATTGTTTTCTTCCCAAATGCGACAATTTTGCTTGTTCACAAATCCATTCATCCAAAAATGAGCCTCGTCACTGAAGATGATTTGGGAGGAAATTCGGGGCAACTTTCAACTTCTCTATAGCCCAATCAGCGAACACACGGCGTTGTCTATGGTCGTTTACCTTAAATTCCAGGGGAAGTTGGATTATGTACGGGTGCAGACACAAGTCCCTACGCATAATTCGCCAAACTGAAGTTGCAGAAAGGCCAAGTTTTTGTGAAGACGAGAAATTGACTGCCTCGGATTTTCCCATACATTCTCATTTACGGCAGCGATGTTTTCAGCAGACCTTGCGTTTCGGAGACGTACCTGTGTGGGCTGATTGTTGATTAACCCTTTTGCCTCGAATTTTGCCACCAAGCGTCGAACAGTGGACTCAGCAGTATGATTGTGGCTAGGATATAAATCACGTAATGTGCGGAACGTTTGTCGAACGGAGAACTGATTGATAATAAAATTTGATAACTTGCACACGTTGTTCAACGCTATAACCTTCCATTTTGACTTGCCAAGTACTACTGAACAGTTCACAATGAGGTTACCAGATGTCACTTTAACAACATGGCTACTATCGCTTGACAAACCTCGAGCGTTCTTGTTGAAAGATCTTTTATTAGGAAAGTTTCAACACAACCGTAATACGGACCACCACCCCACTTGTTGTATCCCGCGTGAGGTTAAGTTGTAATTGAACATCCACTTCCTAGCTGTTCCATGGCCTGCTAGCTCAAGGATGTACTATAAAATTCCGATAGCTTGCAACAGCTTCCTTCCACCCTCACCTTGTCCCTCAGGACACTCACACAGAAGACGCGGCCCCACTTAAGTGTGGTAACGTTAGCGGGGCCTACATCACAGGTTGTCAGATCAAAGTTTTTTGCCTTTAATCCACCAAGCGGTCGGAGGAAAAATAGATGGCATCTGATCCTGGGGATCTATTAACGATGACAGTTAAATAGAGGAATAAAGACGGGTCGCCAATTTTACCTTGAATATGAGAAGCTAATGACAAAAAAAAATGGTGTTGTTCTAACTTGCGATCACCGACAAGTTTTGATGTTCTAATAAGCAGTCTATTTCAACGTTCTAAACTGCAATTCAACTGAGGAAGGTTAGCGAGTTAAAACATGAGGGAAAGTCCCTTCAATGACCTGTGCCATTGTGTAATTAAATGATAAATGGTTATTGCATTGATGGCTTCTCATGGTGAAAATAAATTACAAATCACATTGAATGGCTGAATGGCTAAATGAGGCTTCTGCCACTAGATGGTGCCACTTAGCACCAAATCCGATGGTAGATTTGAAATCTTCAGGGTGAATAACCATATGTCCCATGGTCATATGGGTCATTTCATGGCTCTAAATGGGTACAATTGAATCTTACTCCTTTTGAAATAAAAGCGACGCCAAGACCGGCGCTTCGCCGCAGATAAAAATGGTGTCTTTTATAGTACGAGTTTTATCATCAATCTGCACTCATTAAGATCATTTTATTTCTCAGTGGGGACCTACTGAGTAAAGCGAATACTCCCCTAATATGAACCCCATCCGGCTCGTAACCACACTTGATGTGGCTTAACTTCTCTAAAATCGCAAGCGGCTTTTCAACTCGGCTAAGCCGTAGCCCCTAAGAAAAGGATGGCTAACTTTAGAGGTTAGGAGGTTATTTAAAGGGTGGTTAGTTTTTACTTTCGCGAAACGAGGAATTATACAAAGTACCATGAACCATTTAAATAAAATTTATAAAGAAATGCCCACCCATTACCTAAACTCGTAACTTTAAAACCAAACATGATTTATTAAAACCTAAACCATATCCGGTTGAAATGCCTCTTAGAAGGTTGATTTTAGGGTAGACTGCATATTATAACATCAACCATGTGGGTTAACCGCACATGAGAACAGCATCGAAAACTAGTTTGTACTTGGTTGTTCACAAGTCAATCTGGAGTGCCTAAGAATATTGTTACCTCGAGATCTTCTTAATATTTCAAGATAGGGAGCAAAGCATATCCTTGTTGTCACAGCCGTAGCAATGTCTAGTAGGCCCCTCTCCCCCCCCCCCAAAAATAAAGATTGTAGGGCCCCATAACAATAGTCCTGTAATACAAATTTCTGGTCTATCATTAATGACACAGTTGAAAGTGAATAGATAAATCAGAAAATTACAGAAAATGTGTATTCGAAAATTTTATATTTTAATTAATAAAATAAACATTTTTGCCACAGTGGGGCCCCTTCAAGAGCCCCTTCCTCCAGCCCTGGTTTCGGGGGGTAGTTGCTACGGCTCTGCTTGGTGTTTACCATATTTAAAGTAGAGTTTTTTGTTCACTCAGTAAATGAGTCGTTAAAGTGTACCTTAGCCACAATGGGGTAAGCAAGGATATAAGTATAATTATGTGTCACTAAAGTTTACAAATAAAAAAGTACCTCTTAATAATTGGCTAAAAAGACCGAAAACAATTAATAGTAGTTTTTTTCTAGAAACCACAGCTAGAATTGAAAAGCAAGCCGAGCGATTCAGCTGTTAAATACAATTTTACAGAAAATATATTCCTAATGTATTGGGATCTATCTCTCATGTGTTAGAACGTTAATGTTTTCAGCATTTGGTACACCAATAGTTTAATCTTATATATTTGTGACCAATCCTAGTCAATGTGTCATGCTTGGGAATTAATTATTGGGCACAAATAGCCTACTCCTATTTTGCTATTAATCACTGCACTTAAAACGTCACCAACTGATCCATGCTTTACCAAAGGGGCCAATCTCAGCTCATGTTTAGTGTCCTTCCGGAAGATTGACCAGGGAATTTATTACTTTCGTGGAGATAACACAGGGGAACAATTTTAATCACATTTTCTGGTGACTTAGATTTATCTGACAATTTTAATTCGTTTTTTCATGTTGATTTCAAATATATAATCCATTTTTACCTACATGCTATAGTTATTCTGTAATTTCTATTTTCTCGTTTCCCTGAAAACTGCCCTCCGGAGGGACAGAGAGGGTGCTTGTAGAAAGCAAATGCTTCCCAGTACATAGTAATAAGATAGTAATAAGTGTTATTGTGCAAAATATTGACATTATTGTTTCTTTTCTCAGGTTTCATGTTAGAGTGATGGCTTCGTCAAGAAGAAATTGCGTTAATGATTCAGACACCTTCTGCTACATATGTGGCTGTTACATGTTAATTCGTTAAAGGCTCAATATATCAAACTTTGTGATCCGCACTTATAAGGCATATTTTGATGTTCCTCTTGGCGATCAATATAAGAAGTGGGCCCCACATGCTGTTCGCCATAGCTGTGTGGAACATCTTCGTGATTGGACGAAAGTAAAAAGAAATGATCTTCCTTTTGGAATCCCCATGTTGTGGCGAGAGCCACAACATGGTGAACACTAAAGGGATTAGCAAGAAAAATCGGCACAATATCGATTACGCCAACATTCCCTCGGCGATCCAGCCAGTGGCTCATTCTGAGTCTTTACCAGCTCCGATTTTCAGTGGATATGCTTTCTCCGAGGATGAAAATGATGTACCTATTATGGACGTTCACGGAATGGATTCAGAGTCTGCCGATTTATTATCAGATGATGAACAGTCTTTAGCTCCTTCCTCACTGTTTCAATCAAGAGGATTTGAATGACTTTATACGTGATTTGACACGCTCCACGAAAGCTGCAGAACTTTAAGCCTCCAGGTTGAGTGAAAGACCTATGTTTGACAAATCGGTACGGGTATCATATTACCGAACAATGGAGAGTACATTTGTTAAGTATTTCTCTGAAGACAAACAATTTGTATACTGCCACGATGTTCCTGGTCTGTTTACCGAGTTGGGACTTGGCACCTATAGCCCTGCTGAGTGGAAACGAAGACAATTTGGGGATATCTCTAAGTGTAGCCTCAAGTGTGTCCTTTTGCATAATAGCAATGACTTTGGTGCAGTTCCTCTCGGTCACTCTGTTCATCTGTGAGAAATTCACGATGACATAAGAATGGGTATGGATTTACTTAAGTACCATGAACACATTTGCATCATATGTGTAGACCTTAAGATGGTCAACTGCCTCCTTGGCCAGCAGAAGGATATACAAGTTTCCATGCTATATATTTATGTGGGACAGTCGAGCTCACAACAAACACTGGCCCCCAAAAGATTGGCCAGTTCAGAAAACTTTGGAAGCAGGAATGCCAAATATTGTTAATGAGCCAATCGTAAGTCGAGAGAAGATTGTTTTCCCTTCACTTCATCTCAAACTGGGGTTGATGAAGCAGTATGCCAAGGCGTTAACAACTCACAATGATTGTTTTCAGTACATAATATCGGCGTTTCTTGCTTTGCCATACGAAAAAATAAAAGCAGGAGTATTTGATGGTCCCCAAATCCGAAAACTTCTGAGTGATTCTAGATCCGTGAACACCATGAATGAAAAAGAGAAGGCAGCCTGGCTCTCATTTTCTGTCGTTGTTCGTAACTTCTTGGGAAACAAAAAAGCGCATAGCTACGAGGATCTGATTACTAAGATGCTTTTAATATCGTGATCTATGATGCAACATGAGTGTGAAGCTGCATTTCCTAAATAGTCACCTCAACCGATTCCCAGAGAATCTGGGACCCGTGAGCGACGAAAAAGGAGAACGTTTCCATCAGGATTTGATGACGATGGAGGAGCGCTACCAAGGTCACTGGGATAAACACATGATAGCGGACTACTGCTGGACGATTAGAAGAGATCAGCCAGAGAAGACTTACAAGAGAAAGAGTTACAAACGCAAATTTTGGCCCGATTGAAATCAAGAAGAGGTCCTCCAGCCTGATGTACGGTCATTAATAAATTAGCATCTATTTGATTACAGTATTTGTAATCCTAATGTGAAATTCAAGTTTCTTCTCATATGCAATAAAATGTTTGTCCAAAAAACAGGCTTTACTATAAATAACGCAAAAAAATTATTCAAAATTACTTCAGGGCATGATGATAGGCGTGATAAAATGAAAATTATTGTATAATATTAGTTATTGATATTACGAAAAAACTGTAGCATTTAGATTTGATTTCAGATTTGAATTCAGTATGCTCGAATTAGGTAGGAAAATGTACTTTTCTCAATTCACCAAATACATTGTTTCCAAGTTTAATCTGACATTTGTTTGGTTTAGAACCATCGCCCAACGTTGCATGACTAAACATAAAGCAAAGGCTGACAACCAAACAAATCCATGGAGTTAATTTATTATATTATCGTCTACGTAGTAATTCCACGTGGAATTTAATTTCCAGCACGGAAGTTCCATGTGATGAAGAAGATTCTGTTAGGATTAAATTGGTAAGCCGACCCCCCCCCCCCCCCCCGCTTTCACAAGCGGTAGCCTCGAACCGCGTCCACCACGGTCCATCTTTACACGGGTTAGAATAGCCTGGGCCAGAAGATTCGAGACCATTCGAGAGTAGAGCTGTTTTCCACTACCCCCCTCCCCCAGCAGGGAGAGCCTCAGACGTATATAGTGCTCGTTTCCCATGAGACAGACACAGAGTTGAGAAGTCTCGCTTGGACCCGAGAAGATTCCCCTAGTTCCAAGACAGGTGCTAACAACAAAGCAAAGTGACAGCTGAACTATTTGTGTATTGGAATTAGCCCCAGCCAATGAGGTAATTCCATTTAACGATCGCTACCAAGTGATTTTTCCGACTTCTCTCATCAACTCTTGTCGAAGCCCTCATGGTTCGCCTCTTGTTTTCGTGTGTCTGAAATAATCTCTCCTAGACCGGACGTTACCGCCCCTTCCCCCTTTTTTTGGAGAACCGTCATCACTTTAAGTTCCCGCTCAGAAGTTTTGAGCGCCACTTTCAAGGAGTGCTTAGAAGAGGCCGATGTCTACGCGGGTAGTCACGATTTATATCCTAAGGGTGTTAAAAAGGCTCCCCAATCGCCTCCCAAAACTAAATTTTATGGTCCTAAGACCCCCTCCTAAATTGGTTCAAAGATTTACCAAAGTTACTAGTCCCTTGAAGCCAAGAAACTTCCATCCATCTGAACACCGAGACGTTAAGCCCCTAGTTTCTTCTTCCACGGTTGTGCCGTATCAAAAGAACCCGATTGTCTACTACACCTCCGGAGTTCCCGGCCATTACCGCACGAACTGTCCTCAAAACTCCCGATTCGCAAACTCACAGTCCCACCAAGTGCATCAAATCTGGGCCACCCCTGATCCTCCTCCGTCACCTCAAGAGACTCCCGATCCTCTCTCGCCCGCCAAAGACCCGGTCCATCAGGTAAACTTTCTCTTTAATGAGAACAACCCCGGTGGATTGAATTACGAGAACGGAACTGTGAACGGTCGCCGAGTATCCACCCTCGTCCGTGACATCGGATGCACCTGCATTATAGTGTCTGAGGACCTTCTCTCCATGTTGGGCCCGACCACAAGAAATTTGCGGTGGTCCACGACTACCTTGGCCGGGCCAGTCGTTTCCCAGTAATTCGTTGTCACATCGAGTGTGACTATATGTCCAGTTGGGCGGAAGTGGTAGCTGCCCCAATCCAGTTTTGCTCCGTTTTGTTCGGTCAGAACCCCGTAATCCACAACCATCCCGTGGCCCAGCCCATGATTACCCGTACACAGGCAGCCCTGGAATCCCGTGCACCTGTTTCCCTGGAAATCCCTATCGACCCGGAGTTCCAAGCCCTCCGGAGCGACAAGTTATATCGCGCCCAGAAGGAGTGCGCAACTCTCACCCCCCTTTGGGAGAAAACTAAAGCCCTCGAGCGTGAGTCCACCCGAGGTAACAAACGAGTCTCGTATCTCGTGAAAAGGACTTATTGAGAGGTATAAGACCTATTTTGACCTTAAGTCACGAGAACGAAAATTCAAGCCTGGCGCGGAGGTGGTGGTGCTACTTCCCACGGGAAGCAACAAACTCCTTAGCCAGTGAAAGGGACCCTACCCCGTCCTCAAGGCTAGAGGACCCGTGGATTACCTCATCCATACTCCGGCGGGAGCGAAGGTTTTCCACGAGAATTGTATATATTATCTCATTAATGTTCTTAATTAGGATTTTTTTTTTTGCTCCACTAAATTGTTTAGTCTTTAGTCCCATATTTATGCCTCGATTTAATCGTATCTTTTTTTTGGTTCCACTGAAATGTCGCCAATGTTCTCCTATGATTTTTTTTTCTGTTCAAAATTGTACTAGTTAAATTCTCTAGAATTGTCCTGTTTAAGGCTTATGTCCGTAAATTACCGAATGAGCTCAGATTAACATTTTTTGTGTGTCCCCTTGTCGTAGCAGGTCAGAATTTCCCTAGACCCTTGATAATTCTAGTTTGACGGGTGGGAGGATCCTTTCCTACGCAACTGCTCTGTAAAGCATCATCTTTCGGTTGGGAGATGTGTGGAGGAATTCCACGGGGAATTTCATTTCCAGCACGGAAGTTCCATGTGCTGGAGAAGATTCTGTTTGGATTAAATTGGTAATCCTAACCCCACCCCCACCCCCTTCCACAAGCGGTAGTCTCAAACCGCGTCCACCACGGTCCATCTTTACACGGGTTAGAATAGCCTGGGCCAGAAGATTCGAGGCCATTCGAGAGTAGAGCTGTTTCCCACTACCCCCCTCCCCCAGCAGGGAGAGCCTCAGACGTATATAGTGCTCGTTTTCCATGAGACAGACACAGAGTTGAGAAGTCTCTCCCGGACCCAAGAAGATTCCCTAGTTCCAAGACAGGTGCTAACAACAAAGCAAAGTGACAGCTGAACTATTTGTGTATTGGTATTAGCCCCAGCCAGTGAGGTAATTCTATTTAACGATCGCTACCAAGTGATTTTTCCGACTTCTCTCATCAACTCCTGTCGAAGCCCTCCTCGTTCTCCCCTCGTTCCCAGGTGGCCGAAATACTCTCCCCTGGACCGGACGTTACCGCCCTCCCCCCTTTTTTGGCAAACTGTCATCACTTTAAGTTCCTGCTCAGAAGTTTTGAGCACCCTCGCCTCACGTGCAGAAGACATCCGTGAAGCCTTACCCCGTCGTCTCACCCGGAATCTTCCGTGAGCCAACCCCTTTGCCCCCTCAGTAACCCATTTGCGTTAATTCCCCCCATTTGAATAGTCTCCTTCCGTAACACATTAATTTTAACTTCAAGTCTGATTTATAACTAAAATTCCCCCCCCCCCTCGTTTACCGGTGTAATTTTGCCCATCAATTCTCTCATTATTTTTATGTAAATAAAATTATATTTTTGCAATACCTCTTTAAATACCCTTGAACTTTGCCATTGCCCATATTATACCTGACCTCGTTGCACTCTTATCTCGCCCTCCGCCTGACGAAACTCGTTGCGTTCCGTCTTCCATGTCAGTTCGCCTTTAAGTTATTGGTCTCTCCCCTATAGATATAATATGGTATTGATATAATATAATGTCATACCACGACATCGACCTTTGCTGATTTTAAGGGAAAAACAGAATATACAAATGAAGCTTTTTTCATTACTAGATAGATAAATTATGCATACAATTTGAAATACCTCAAACTGCATCTGATCCCGACACCTCCAAAACCATCTATTTTTTACAGCATCCGCCAATAGGTTAGGCAGTCACTGAAAACCTTCCTAAAAACTAAGAAAAAACTTGAGAGAAACAATGGGTCTTCAAGGTCACGATCAAAACACCAAGTGGAAAGGCATTTAAGACCAGGACAATCATTTCATTCCCATTCTTGGAGCAAATGTCGAAAGAGTCCGCCATAAAAGCAGCACAAGTATTGCCAGGAACAAGCAGTAAGGTCTCAGAGCCAAAACATATGACTCTCTTGGGATGGGGTAGGTTCACTTGGGACAGATAAGAGGGGGTGGCGTTTAAGAATGTATAAATAGAAAGTAAGACCTTGTAAATGATTTTGAATCGAATGATATCCAGTGTAGTTAGCGGGTCAAGAATGGCACGAAAGAAATATCCTCGGTGGAGAAGAACATGGGACTAAAATCTAAAGAGGACGAAGATGGACGCATGAGATTTTTAAAAAATTCAGTTGTAGTAATCAAGGCGAGAAGTAACGCAAGATTGAATGACAATCACGAAACAATTGTGATCAACACGGATACGACTGAGACTTACAGAGAAAGCAAAGAGAAGATTTGCATGATTAACAATATGGGTATTGAGAGATAATAGACGTTCAAAGGCGATGCCCGGATTTGAACAGTGTTAAAATGGGAACAGGGGCCACAAAGGCACCAGGAGTAAGAAAATGCATCAACAATTTTAGTGTACCACATCCCAATGTCGACACACCGCTAACACTTCACTTTTGCATTGATTAATTTTAAGAAAGTTAATCCAGCCATTCACTAATGAGTTTGTACCTAGAAGGAAAATTCCTAAAGGTCTAAGCAAAAGAGGCTGAAACGAAGGAGAACAATAGATTTGCATGTCATCAGCAAAGAAATGGAATGATATATGCACCCTCACCGTTCTAGGCTAAATCAAGATGATAGGTACGAGAGCAGAAAGAGTCAATGACAATTCTAGATACAGTCAGGCTCTCATAAGGACGATGAAGATGAACAATGTGATCTAGCGTACTCATACAAACGAGAGATCAAGAAGTACAAGAATGAAGAGAATACCAACATCAGCCACTCGAGTAAGTCAATCAGATACACGTTGGAGAGCTTATTAAGAACTGTGTCTTTCCATGAAGCTAAGGTGGACGATCGCATCAATATTGAAGAAGGACATGGGATTTATTATCTGGGCTGAGTCCATTTTTTCAAGGACTTTAGAAAGGACCGTGAGTTGCGAGATTCGGTGGTAGCTTGCGAGGGGAGAGGGATAATTGGGAAAGATGGGCTTATTTTCCCAAGGGATCAGTGACGACAGAAGGAAGTTGGGACAGGGATGGCGGAATAACCAAGTGACAAGAAGAATCTCAGATCGGATAGGAATTATCTTTGAGGAGATGACAGAAAAATTGGAACAGGTGTTGAGAAAAACAACTGTGGCTTCAGGATGGGGTTGTGATTGGGGCAAGAATATTCAAGAATGCAAGTAGATTTTTTATCAGCGACTGTAGGCCTGGTGTAGGCTTCACATGCGTGTATTAGAGAGTAGCAAGGGTGTATGCGAGGGGGGCTGTAGCCATTTTAATACCACGAAAACGAGTAACCCTAAGACGTCTCTTGCATGGTTGCCATATCATCTTTGTTTCTGAATAGCGTCAGAAAAACAATATACACACCGTCAGCAAGACGAAGATTAAAGCCGGAATGGATATATGAACTTCAAGGCGGCAGAGAGAGAGGATCCGGGAAAAAAAGCAAATGAACTCGTTGAGGGAAATCGTAAGTGTGTCAGAGTGCAGCGATAAAGAGGGTGTAGCAATGAAGGTAGGCAAAGATTGGATAAAAGGGCAAGAGTGAAGCAGAATTTTACAAGAAAGAGGTCATAAATTGATGTGGAGGGGTTCGTTATGGATTGAGTAAGAATTAGGAAGGAAGAAGAGACAAGATCAAATATATTTTTAATTAATTGGGTGTGGGTGTGGGTGTGGGTGTGGGAGAGAGAAATTGAGAAAGATAGTGAAGTTCGATAAAATATCTCAAAGTCAGAGATATTGGGAAGTATAGTGAGGAAGGTTGAAATCACTAAGGATAAGCAAGGTCGATGAGTTCGAGAAAGGGACAGGTATAGTATTCGAACAAGTCAGAGAAGGTGTTAGAGGCTTGTCCTGTACGAGTGTAAATAACTGCAGTTTTAAGAGAGGGTTTCCGAGCCAAGAAGGCGAGAAGGATTTCGAAGGTTGTAAGCCAAATAACCATATTGAGAGAGGGGGTATATGGGAAGCAACAATCAAGCCAACGCCAGTGATCACCCAGTAGGATTCAGAATGTGGAGGAATGAATACCTATCGTAAATGAAATAAGACTTATTTAAAGATAGGGAGCGGCATTTTAGAAAACTATTGAAAGAGGAGGTACGGCTGGCCTCTTTTGTTCAGAAAAACTCACCGGTACCACGCTGGTAGCTGCCCTATAATCCACCAGAAGCCGGATCTTAATGACTGGGAGTAAAACAAGGCAAATACTACGTTTTTTGTATTCGCTCTTCAATAAGCGAGAGTAAGTGTTTATTTTCTCCCCAAAAGAACTGGGAGAAACGCGCTTGTGACTTTTCCAATGTGTGGTAGCAATAACGATGGTGTTCACGCATCTTGTTCAAGAAATAAGATTGACAGCGGCCAGATGAGTAGTGGTGAGGATGTGAGCTTGGGTAGCGCCTGGCTGGCTTGGACGCGGATGCAAAGAACTTCGCAAATTCTCCGATATAAATTTTAAGTCATGCCACAAACCGTAGTTCTCACCTTTTGAGGGGAGAGTTTATTGGGGCTACTACGAGAGAAGACCATTCCAGGAGGATATCGGCCGTTTTGGGTACCTGAAAGGTAGAGTAGTGGACACTTTCTGTGTCTGTAGCAGGATGTGTTGCTACGATAGCTCACCTAGGGAATCGTCTTGATAGAAGCATTCATAGTGTCAGCGAAGGACTACATTGCACGTGGGTCTCTTGTCGTCAAGCTCTTCCTTCGTTAGGAGTGATAGCAGACTGTGGCACGTGTAGGTGGTAATGGGAGCAATTAACGCCTGTTTCAGTGTTTCATACCGTCTCATTGTTGGAGGGGGTAAGCTTAAATCACATACGATCGCATCGGTTGGCAGTGGTAAGTAAGAGCCGTGTGCACGTAATTCACCTTATCGCTCACAGCTCTATGGATCTGAAAGATGGTTCGCACTGTTTGATTCACAACTCAAAGTGTCGCTGTCCCGGTACTAGGGCAAAGGTATGCGCAATCACACGATTGGGAAGACAGAGGAGTTCTCGATAAGCTCCATCGAACGCGAATATTCGTTTCTCGGAAAAAGCAGAGTCCACCGTGGTACATAAATCAGCGTTTATTCCAAGAAACTTGTGCAACTTTTTCTGGCCCTATTTTTGTAGGCAATACTGGCCCTGATGGGATCATGTGGTATGCCAGTAGGCCTATTTTATTTTGCTTTAATTCAACTTCAAAACCAATGACACCATTGAATGTTCAAATGAATTTAGTGGAAGTTGAATGTATACTCTTTACTGTAGAAGCATGTAGTTGAACATATAATAAATGGAAAATTCACTTGAACGAAAATTACTAATGAGAATAAAATCGTTATCATTGAACTGAATATATTGCTTTCCTTTAGGCACTGTGGAAACACTGTAAATATATAGTACATCATAACCATAATTAATACCCTATGCTAAAGTTGGAGGTAACTGAAGTAAATTAAATTGTTTTTGAGTTTGGCTAATTTAAGAGAAAGTGCCTGGAAAACTTGCCGGGCAATGTAGAAGTAGAATGAATCGATTCGCTCTTCGATGAGAATAACAAGACAAGTTTTGATCTTAAAATAGGCGATGATGTGCTGAGCCGTGTGGCATGATAAGAGAGGCCGTTACAATCGATACCAGGAGAGATAAGGAGTTGTATCAGATGCAGACATGCCTTCTCGGCTATTGTAAGAAGTGGATTAGAGGCTACGCTGAGATCTGACTTGGAATGAACTGTTTTCGACTTCCCAGACTGTTTTTATTTCTTACAAATTGGGTAGGGAATGTGTTCGCAAGGCAAGTTGCTTCCGGCGCAAATTAGAATCATTAAATAAGGTAACAAAATAATCAGAAATCATAAATTTTAAGATCTAATAAGAAATTAAAATCTACAGTCACATGGAAAGTTATAATGATTTACTGATTTACATGAACAGAGGTGGTTAATAGGAAATTTAATAAAGACCACAAATAGCAAAATAAATACGAACAAGTGATCAAAACTATTCAACATGTGTCTTGGGAATAAATTAGTACAAACGTACTATAGTCAAAATAATATGGTTATTTGTGATAGGGCAGAAATCATACAACAAAACGAGGCAAGAAAATATACAACAAACGCACAAACAAAAACTTCAAATCTCTTATACAGGGAAGCTATCGACTAAAAATTGCAACAAATTTATATAATCGGAACTTACAAATTTTTCTCTGCTCTCAAAAATTTCAAGACAATCTCGAGAAACCAAGTTTCTTTAGCGGAGTCACATGCAAATTGAGAGCTCAGCGTACGCGACTCTACCACGGTGGACGAAACAGAGCTAAAACTTTAACGACCTTCATATACATGTATATATATATATATATATATATATATATATATATATATATATATATATATATATATATATATATATATATATATATATATATATGTATATTAGTATAAATAGGCAGCAGTTTTTCGTGTATGCATATTTTGTTGAAGACCATTGTATATTTAGCCTAAATTAATTTTCTTCGGCAACTTTCTATTTTCCTTATTATTTTCTTTGCTCCATCTTGTAGTCTTTAAATTATTTCTCCTAAATTCATCTCTCTTTTTTCAAGTTACTCTGTTTGGTAAAAATCAAATTTTAATTACTAAGCTTTCGATCTTGCGCTATCATCTTCAGAGTAGATTTTGTTGTCTTTTTGCTCCTTTACCGATGAAAGTATTGTGAGAATAGAATGCAATGAAATGAGAGGAAAGGTAGAAGGAAAGACAGAAAGATTTACCAGGCCTCCACTTCGCCCCTACAAAGTCCTATGGTGGAGCGAAGAAGAGACCATGAGACAAAGAGGGAGAGTAAGAGTAAAGGGTAGATAGCAAAGATTGAAATAGCGTAGTAGACTTGAAGGTTAACCTAGTTGCTCGGTGGACCTACAGATTTACGTGGGTTCCGAACCACGGTGTGTATTATATCTTTTTATATTTATTCTTCTTATTGTGTTCCTGTCCCATATGTGGATTGTTTAGCCCTTTAAATGTGAAGGATAGAAGAAAAGTGTAGGGAGAAGTAGAAAGAAGTGGTAGGTTTGATATTGAATGCTAGGGCGCATGGAGGTCATGCTAATCTCTTTCGTTTTAAAGAAAAGTTATACAGGGGTATTTATTAGTCCAAGGTTGAATGTAAGATAAAAGGGAACGGGCCAATCAGGAAGAGGAATTTTTTAAAACAGTTTTAATGTTCGATTCCAACTTGTGGCATGAGTGTTGGGGGTTGGCTTTTCTTCATTGATTATGATGGCTTCTAAGATGTTTATTCTAGATTGACTTCTCTCTCTTCTTTTTATCTTGGTGCTCTTAACCAATATATCTCTTGTACGGCTGGTCTTGTGAATGCTCTCCATATGGTTTTTAGGCGTTCCGTTTTGAAGATGCATTATTAAACGCGTCGAAAGGTTGGTGGTTGTCATGCCAATATAATTAGAGTTATTATGAAGCTTGCAGTCTTCATGCTGACAGTTGAACTCGTAGACTATGTTGGTAGACTTGAGTTTCGAGGAGTCTTGGCAGACGTTATTTTTCATAAGGAGATTAATGACTTTGATTGTTTTATATTATATGATGAGTTGAATTTTGTTCGTTGAACTTTTGACTTTAGTGTTACAATTAAAAATCTCCTTGATGGCTCTTTCATCTACTTTGTAGGTGGTAGACATTTGGTTTCTATAGAAGAACTTGTTGTTTTTTACTTCTTGGTTGTTGTCAGTTTGATCTGTAACTTGGATTTTTCTTAAAATGTTCGAAGTCGGTGTTTTGTCATGCTGTTTGTAAAACCGTTGCTTATGAGGGTTTGTTTGACGGAGGCCATCTCCTCATGGAATAGTTCCCACGTGGAACAGCATTTGTATGCTCAGCGTATGTATGAACCGATTATACTTTTTTTTATATATTTCGGGACACTGCCATCGCAGGGGGAATGTACCCTTCTTCGTTACTTTGAAATTCCCCCGCGAATCCTGATTGTAAATCGATTTTATTTTTAGGTGGATGCCTTCAGGGAAACGGGGAATGTGTCCGAAAGAAAGAAAGGAGCTATGAGAACCCTTACAACGCTTGAAAATGTCGAACGAGTTCCTCAGTCTATGCTGCGGTCTTCCAAGCGTTCTGCTCCTAAACATGCAGTTGCCCTAGGCATGTCGGGACGTTCTCTTCGTTGAATTCTTCACGATGAACTCTATCTTCACCCATGCAAAATGATTTTGGTCCAACATCTGACGGAACGTGATTATGTAACCCGGCAAACATCATGTGAGCAGCTGGTTGGCACCTTACCCAACGACGCACTTGTGTTCTTCTCTGACGAGGCACATTTTCACCTTAGTGGCTGTGTTAACAAAAAGAATATTCGGTACTTGAGTGAAACAAATCCCCGAGAACTTCATGAGTGGCCCCTTTATTTGTATCGTGTCACGGTATGGTGTGCAATTTCAAGAGTAGGGATCATTGGCCCTTACTTTTTTCAAGAAAACGGTCGTGCTTTAACTGTGAATTCAGATCGTTATTTGACAATGATCCAAGAGTTCATTTATCTGCTCTCGAAGAAATGGAACTGTTCAATATATAGTTTCAGCAAGATGGGGCCACAGCCCACACCGCCAAAATCTCAATGGATTTTTTAAGAGAAGCCTTCCTCGGCGATTGACCTCCCTGAAAGGGGACGTAAACTGGCCTGCGCAATCGCAGGATTTAGCCCCTTGTGACTATTTTTTTGTGGGGTTACCTCAAATCCCTGGTTTATAACGATCATCCACAGACCTTGGAAGACCTAGAGAATAATATCCAAACCGATATTGCCAATATACCGGTCAACAGGCTTGAAAGAGTGTACCAAAATTTCCGAATTCATCTGAATCAGTGTATTGACAATGGAGGCCGACATTTAAATGATATTCTTTTTAACACTATGGAAAATTAAATCTCCTCTGTTGTGTGACAGGCAAAAAATAAAAAATAAAGTTTTGAAATGTGTACTGTTTTTTATTTTATTTTCAAAAAAGGAAGTTCCCACAAGGGCTGGGCCAAAAAATGGAAACACCATGTAATTTCCGAAAACTTTATTTTAATGAGGGTTAGGACCACGTTTGGTAGTAATTACAGATTGAATTCTGCGTGAGATCGACTCGTACAGAGTTTGAATTGTTTCCAGGGGAATTTTCATCCATTCATCAGCTAAAGCAGTCTCCAATTCTTTTAATGGTGAAGGTGGGGATGTCGACTCCAACTTATTATTCTAAAATGCACCATTAATATTCAAGGATGTTGAGATCTGGGGATTGTGATGGTCAGATGAGGTGTTCTACTTCAATGGAATGTTCCTCGTGCCCTTCAGCTACAACCTTAGCAGTATGAATAGGAGCATTATCATCCTGAAAGATGCCACTTCCATCCAGAAACAATTCCTGAACGATAGGATGGATCTGATCAGCTAAAATACTCAAACAATCCTGACTGTTTATTCTACCATGAAGGTAGACTATTAGGCTGGTGGATTTGCAATATGCAGCACCCCAGATCATCACAGAGCCTCCTCCATGTTTGTTGGGAGCAAGCAATCTGGATTAAATGCATCCTTTGGCTGTCTCTAAACGTATACACGGCCTGAGGTAGGAAATAAGGTTTAGGAGGACTCACCAGAGAATATAACCCTTCACCACTCCTCTTCTGTCCAACTCAAATGGTTTTTACACCACTCTAAACGCTTTCGAACGTTTCTTTCTGAGAGTAGTGGGTTTCGGATTGCAGCCTTCCCGTGGAATCCGGCTTTATGTAACTCCCGGCGAACAGTTTTTATTGACACTGGGTTCCGGACGTGATCATTGAGTTCTGCAGTAATTCTGGTAGCTGTAGTCTTATGTTATTTTGTAACAATCCGTGTAAGAGTCATAAGGTATCTATCAGATAGTTTTAGTTTCCTTCCTGAAGAGGACGTTTTTCCTTTATTTTCATACGCTGCAATTACTTTTGAGACTGTGCCTCTCGATACGCCAACCAGTTTAGCCATTTTAGTGATGGTAGCACCTGCCATACGAGCTCCGACAATCTAACCGCTTTGGAAATAAGATAGATCGCTCACCTTAATAAGTTTTAATAAACTTATTTGTGTAATATCTGCAAAAGACAATATTATCAATCAAAAACATAAACATAGACAAGATTTAGACAGTTTAATCAATCTTCCAAACTATACTATTATAATACTAGGTGTTTCTATTATTTTGTCCACTCCCTATATATATATATATATATATAAAGGCCCCCCCAAAATAGAAATTGGTAACACAACCCGGAATAACGCTAAGGAGAATATTATTGGGTTGAGGAATAAGTTCTTGCGGTTTTAACAAATTTATTCATTACCATTAACAATTTTAGAAAACCTTCATTTTTAATTGCTAACAATATGCAATTTAATCAATAATGCATTCTCCGTTGTTATTTACGGCTTCTTCCCAACGTTCAACTAGTTTTTCGATGCCTCTGCAATAATTGACTCTAAGAATTCGTCTAACCAGGTTCTTAATTCCCCATCAGTATTGAACGAAACGCCGCGCAAATTTTTGGAGGGCGATCGGAACAGATGGAAATCTGGCTTCTTCACTAATGCCAAAACGGTTTGGCCAATAATTTCTAAATTCGCGTTCGATGTCCTGGTCTTTCGTGTATTCTACGTATTCGCTTGGATTTTTATCCGACTCTTGGGTGCGGAGCCTCGCCATATATTCAATTGGTTCCCAAATTTTCTAGGGTCATCTTCAGAGTCAATGTTAGCAATCACTTCATCCCACTGCTCTCTTGACTTCTCCATTATAAGATGTCTGATGTCGTTCCTTAGGTCTCTTATTTCTCGGTGTCGACGCGCCGTGATCAAAATAAGTTTACAAAATAGATGGTTGCCTCTAGTTGATCTATCTTCTCCTGAATGTTATGGTCCCATCTAGGAGGAGGCAATATTTTGTGTTCCTTCCACGGAACAGTCAAGCGGTCAGCCTCTATGATCTTTAATGTGAGATGGTCAAGTTTTGATAAATTTCTGCTAGCGCGGTGCAATCCAATTGTTCAACCTGCACATGTTGTAAATTCTCACGATATGTCTCCCAGTTGGTTCTTGACAGGCATCTGCGTCTTGTGATTTTCATTTGGATCGAGGAGGCGGAGATGTGGGTGACCATATTAATATGATTTGATGGAGCGAAACGGCCAGAAAGAGTCACCTGATTCAGAGAAAACTTCGGTTCGTCAGCACAATATCCGGGGTGGTCGACGATCTTTCTGTGTGCAAGGTGGCGAAGTTGGATCCTTCTCTCTGCACTATGCCTATCTCAATTAGAAGGCTTAGTGAGTTACCATCTCCGTTGAAAGCTGTTGTGTAGCTGGCTTCATACACCGAGTGTTTAAATGCCCGATCATTTTTTTTTTTTTTTTAAGGGGCTATCTGGCGACTGCCGACTTAGGCATGAGTCGCCGTAAACAAACAGCCTAGTTCTAGGCTACTTTAAAAAATTTGAACAAAAAACAAAAATAAAAAGAAATAACAATAACAAAAAAGTAACAAAACAATAACAAAAATAATTAAACCTGGTTAAATGAAAGGAAGAAGGCCGGCCTCCCCCAAAAGTCAACAAGTCCACCAGTCGATGTGCAGTAATCTGTCCCGAGTACAAGGGACAGGCGGTAGCGACCCCGCTCATCCCGGCATCGGGACAGGTATCGTGCGCGAAGATCACCCAGACTGGGACATTCGACAAGAATGTGCCAAACAGTCTGGGGGACGACGCAGTCGTTGCAATAGGGCGCAGGCGAGCGCTCCATCAAATAGCGATGCGTCACACGTCATGTCCGATTCGGAGATGACAGAAAGCAACCTGAAGCCGCCGCGGCATTGGGGGATAGGTCCATTGGAACAGTCGCGGCGCAATGGCACGCAACTTTAAGTTGCCTTCGACCGTCTCCAATCTTCTTTGCCAAGCATTCCGAAGAGCTGCCCGTATTCCTGCCATGTAGTCGGTGTGAGGAAGAGCGAAACGCTGGTCCGGTCGCAGAGTCCTCGCGGACTCTTTGGTGCCCTCATCGGCGCGCTCATTCCCCGCAATTCCTACATGTCCAGAAACCCAGCAGAATATAATCTCGACATCTGCCCGGCTTGCCAAAACCGTGGCTTCACGAATATCACGAACCAGGGGATGTGAAGATTCCAATGCCCCGAGAGCACTCAGGGCGCTTTGTGAGTCGCTATAGATCACAATCCGGTCTCCGAACCGGGCACGTCGCGTAATCTCCCGTACCGAGTGGTGTATTGCCACCAGCTCGGCCGTGAAGACAGACGCAGCGCCTGGTAGAGCCCCGCTGACTTTAAACAGAGGGGATACAGCGTGGAAGCCGACGCCCTCTTGGGACTTGGAGCCATCCGTATACACTGGCACGGTTCCAGCGTGAAACGATGTGTGCTCCAAAAAGGTCGAACCTAATACTCCCGGCGCAGGCCAAGCTTTGAGAGCAGAGGCGTGGCGACAAATAGCCAAATGTGGTACCCTCCAGGGTGGCGTCCTGGGCAGAACCAGGGGCGCCACCCAACCGAGAGCTATATCTACCTCTCGAAGGAGTTTTCTGGCCCTAAACCTAAAGGGCTTAGGATATGACTGGCGTCTCTCGGTGGCTAAGGAACTATCGAGATCAGCTGCGGATGCAGTGAGAGCTGTTGGCGACTGAGGGAGACGCCGGGTTCGCGTGTACAGGCAAGTGATGCACTGCACGCGGCGCAGAGCGAGTGGCATATCCCCAGCATCGACCAACAGGCTCTCAAAGGGGAAAGTGCGGAAGGCACCGGTCGCAAGGCGAAGGCCGGTGTGGTGGATCGAATCCACCTTCCGCAATAAACGCTCGGCTGCGGATGCATAAAACTTGCATCCGTAGTCGAGCTTTGAACGAACAAAGGATCGATAAAAAGTAGGGCAGTAACCCTATTAGCGCCCCAAGCGCTGAACGTCACGGAACGGAGAATGTCCATGGCGCAGGTACAAGAGACCCTAAGGCTGCGAATATGAGCCTCCCAGGTGAGGCGTCGGTCGAATACAAGACCAAGGAAACGGTGCGACTCAACCACATCCAGGCGCACCCCATTAAGAAACAAATCTGGGTCGGGGTGAAGCCGTGGATGGCGGCAGAAGTGCACCACCTCAGTCTTGGCCAAAGAAAACCGAAACCTGTGCGCTACATCATAGCGAAAGACGCGGTTCAATGTCTGTTGGAGTCGACACTCCAAAGTTGGCATCTGGGCCACGCCAAAAGAGATCGAAAGGTCATCCACGTAGAGCGTAGCAAGAACATCTTCCGGCAGCACCGAGGTGAATCTGTTGATGCTCAGGGCAAAGAGTGTGACACTGAGGATACTTCTCTGCGGGACACCCTCTTCCTGCTCCTTTGGGCCGGAGAGGGCTCCCTCCACCCGTACGCGGAATCGACGATCTCGCAAAAATTCAGATATAAACATTAGGAGGTGTCCCCTCGCCCCCATCGTGTGGAGAGTCTCCATGATACCGGATTGCCATGCGATATCATAGGTCTTCTCCAGATCAAAAAACACCGTGGAGTCGTGCTGTCTACGAAGGAAGGCCTTGCAGACGGCTTTTCCCAGTCGGAGCAGAGCATTCGACGTGGAGTGGAACTTGCGGAAGCCGCACTGTGCAGAAGACAGATGGCCTCCGCTGTCCAGAAAAAATGCTAATCTAACATTTTCCAATTTCTCCATCAACTTGCACACGCAAGAGGTTAGAGAGATTGGGCGGAAACCGGCTAGGGGAGAGGAATCTTTCCCCGGTTTGTGAAAGGCGAGCACAGTAGCGATTCGCCAGGAATCCAAAAGGAGACCCTCCACCCAGATTCTGTTGAACAAATCTAATCGAATGGCCATGCATCGCTCACCCAGGTGTCGAAGCATGGCGTACGGGACATTGTCCGTACTATGGGCGGTGCCTGCGCACGAAGCAAGAGGAAAGCGCAACTCAATCACAGTAAACCTGTCGTTGAAGGGTTCTCCGCCTCTGGAGGTAAAGTCCAACCAGCGGGCTTTCGCGACAACACGACGTGCATTGAATGCTGGCAGGGTCGGGGATTGCGGTTCTATTTTCCTGGAGAATGGGAGGGGGGTCCTGCGAGAACTTTCTCCGAATTCTTTTGACTCGCTTCCACACCTCTGATAAAGGGGTCTTTAAGTGAAGTGAAGACACGTATGCTCGCCAAGAAGAGCGGCGGGCGTGCTTCAAAATATACTAGAACCTAGCCCTAGCCCGACGAAATTCACCGACGAATTCACGGGTACTGTTGGCCGAGCAAAGCGCTGAAGGCGCTGTCGCCTTCGAGGACTTATTGGGAGAATTTGGGCTTACCATGCGAGTCTTTTCCTTTCTCTGCCTCGAATCCTTAGGTGGGCGTTGCGGCTTCGGAGGAGGGGGGCCCTCTTTAAGAGGATCCACCGTCCCCGAGCCACTCAGCCCACCACTAGGCATGGGCGAAGGAGCCGAAGCTCCTTTTGTTGCTGTTCTCCTTTTGGGGGACAGCTTTAGGAACCCCTGAAGATGGCCTGGCGACCAACTTCAGGAGTGTTGCCTCCTGTGAGTCTAACGACTCAGTGGAGACGCGTGGACATTTCGCCTTACGGGAAACGGTCACGCTGGGGGAAGGGGGGAGCCCTGGTTTTAGCCGGGGCTGGATGTGAACCCTTTGTGCCTCCAGCTTTACCAGGGGAGCACCCGGGATGTGTAGAACCCACAGAAGGGCTCTGAATGGGCGCAGAAACAACCTTGCTCGTTGGCCTATATGGGCCAGGAGCAGAGGGTGTCTCTCTAACCAATGAGGCATAATACGTTTCAGACAGAGCCGGGCGCGCCAGGACCAAGTCCTTAGCCTCGCGGAATGAGAGTCGATCCTAGGCCTGAACGGCCAGGATTTCTTTCTCAAGGAGATATGCACCACATTGGTTGGAAGAAGCGGGGTGCGGCTTTCTGCAATTGACACACTTGGTGACACGCGATTTAGACTTATCGTGTGCGGCATTGGAGCAATTTACACAGACTTCGGGTTACCACAACTTTGCACGTCTACAAGACCAATTCGTATGGCCGAAGCGGTGACAGTAATAGCACCGCCGCGGCAGTGGCGCGAATTCATTCACGCGGTAGCGGTACCAACCGGCACGCACCGACTCAGGAAGCGTTTCACTGTCGAACGTGACGAAGAGTGTAGGGGTGGGTCTCGAGGCCCCTCACTGTTTTCTCATCACACGTTCGACCTTGACCGCCCCATGGTCGGCTAGCTCTAAGGTGATGTTCTCAATGGAGTAGTCAACGAGTTCCCTCACATAAACTACTCCTTTCACAAAGTTCATGGTAGAGTGTGGCGTCACACTCACTGGGGTGCCATGAAGTGTCCGAAGAGCACTTATCTTTGCCGCCTCGGTGGGATTCGCCGCATTCGCTAGAAGGCTCCCGTCTGAGAAACGGGTCACCTTCAGCTCTCTACCAATTACACTAGCTAATGCTCGAAGGCACCACCTCCAGACAAGGGGTGAGATTGAGTCCCCTACACCCGTAGGCGAAGGAGAGAAGTAAGCCTTCTCTCTGGTTAGAGAAATTTGGAGGGTCCCCTGCACAAGCACATGGGGGGCAACCTACATTTTTCTTGTGGAGCTGCTATAAGGAGGCTCCTTTCATTGTGAGGTGGAAAGTGGAAGGGTTTTTTTCAAATTTCTATTATTTGGGGTGGTGACCATAATTTTTTCACATGATGCACACGTTCATCACCCTTCGCAGTAGCCCGTCCTGCAAGGGGTCCGTAAAGGCCTGGCAGAGCCGGGTGCCGCCATTCAGGACCACCCCTCCCGCCTGGTGGCCTGGCATTCACTCGGCATGGGGGCTCCACCTTTATCAGGGCGTAAAAACAAATAGATTGTGAAATGAGAAGGAAAGGGGATGTGAGGAAGGTATGGGTGGGTATGAAGCAGGTTGTTTAAAACCTACTATCGCGAACCGGAGCTCAGGGGTTAGGGAACATTGCCCCCTTGCCCCCCAGCCCCAATCCAGGACGGTTGGTTGAGAAGGTCAGCATCTACTATGTGGAATTAGAGGCTGACCAGAGATAGTTGTGGGAAAGGTTGTATGAAAAGCTTTTTGAAAGAAGGAGAAGAGGCTAAGCTGGTGTCGGACGGGGTGCTGAGTCCCATTAGCACGGCGGCCAGGATGGCAAGTCGCTGCGCACCTTACGGGGGCGCGCGCGTGAGGATGAGCGTATTAAGGACCTGGCGAGACGGCTGGATCCGAAAGCGGTGCTCTTTAAGTTATGTAAGTCTTGTTCACCTACTAATCCTTGTGGAGAAATTCGGAGGTGGAAAAAGTAGGACTTTACTTTTGCGAGTGCAAGATAAGTCCTTCAGAGTACGTAGAATGGTGAACGTGATATTACAGGAAAATATCACGTTCCAATCACGGACCAATCAACTAACTCAAAAAATACATGGACAGCTTCAAGACCAACGAGCTAAACTGGGAGCCCCCAGCTCCCCAGCAGCACACGTTCCGAAAGGGGAGAGGAATGGAATCTGCCCTCGCTCCCTTAACGGAGAATATAGCCCACTGCAAAGCTGAGGGGAAATGCGTAGAGGTGGTGCTGCGCGATGTACATAATTCTTTCGATAAGGTTTGGCTGATGGGGTCTCCAATTCAAGATCCTGAACCTCAAGCTGAACCCAGTCATGGAAAGGGTCCTCTGTGACTATATCATGGAGAGAAAATCTCAAATCTCCATCGAGGGCTTTTCAGGACCCGATTTCGAACTCGGGGTGGGAGTTCCAGAAGACAGCTATCCGAGCCCGTTGCAGCATCTCGTATACACAATAGACCTCCCTGCTGTGGTGCGGGACGACACGATGTATCTGCAATTTGCAGATGACATCACACAAATCGTTTCTAGCTCCTATAGGAACGCTGGAGTTCAAGCAAGGGAGTAAGCTGGAGTTCAAGCTGCCGAAATTAACAACATTAACATATGAAAGGATGTGTAAAATTAAAACCACCTGCCAAAAATTCCAAATAATCCCAATAAACCGCCGGAAAATAGATGAAGTGATCGTGAACGACGTCTTATACCCGTACTCGGAAAAGGGTAATGTCCTGTGTTTACGGTTCACCAAGTAAGGGTACAAAGCCCACATCAACATCAAAGTCTCCCTAGCTAAAAGGCAACTTTGAAAACTATACAGGTTCCGAAACTTAAACGCTCCAAACAAGAAGAAGCTCTACGCCCCCTTGGTACGCTCCGTCCTGGTGCACCCGGCAGTGATAACGCAGATGGCAAGTTGTACCTCTCTCAGGACAATGCAGAGAGTACAAAATAGAGACACCCTGATAATAGCTGGAGCTAGAAGAAACGACCGTATTAGGCAAACAAACCTGCAAACAAGAGCCCTCAATTAGTATGTAATTTCAAAGGCTAGGGAAAAAGACTTGGAAAAAGATACAGCAAACAATTATACCGACACTCGACGACCTCAACATTGCAATCCCGCAGCAGAAGTGACACAAAGTTGCAAGGTCAACATTATTCCCAAGCAGAAAAAACTGCGCGGGAGAGACAATAAACCCGATTTTTAAGCAACCAAGATCAAGGAATACATATATAAGACCGATGAAAAACAAAAAAGAACAACCAATATAGACTAAAACCAAAAAACGAAACCCGGCCAAAGAAGAGATATACCGAATAAGACCACATAAAATAAATAACTAAAAGGAGAAACAATAAAAAGAGGCAAAATACCCATAAAAGGTGTAAAGAAGCGAGAAATAAACAAAATAAATAAATCAAAATTAAACTAAAATAAAAGAGGCGAAAAGCCCATAATTGGAAAAAGAAATAAAAATTAAAAAATTCATTTAACATAAAATAAAAATAAATAAAAGAGGCGAAGAGCCCATCTAAGGAAAATGAAGCAAAAAGTATGAACTAATTTAAGAATAAAATAAAACATAAACAAAAGAGGCCAAGTGCCCCTCCCAAAATAAAATTAGCCTAAATAAAGTTAGTAAAAGATAAACTTGAAAGGCTAAATGAAGATTAAGACCAACAGTGAGAACACTAAAACAAAAAAAACTTCTTCACCCCTATCACACCCACCACACATTTCACCACCTAGCTCATCAAATAAAAAATATAACCATTTTGCCCCAAAGATGACCTACTCTTAGTTCGAAAGTCATAAAGTTATGACTCTTCCGAGCAATTTTCTTTGCCTAGATGATCGCATAGATTGAAAGCTCAACAATTAAAGTAAAGTTTGTTTTTTACCAAACACATTTCAGTTAAAAGAGATAAACGTAGAAGTTGTTAACCAACTACAAGATGAACTAAAAAAGATAATAAGAAAAATGGAAAGTTTCCAAAGAAAATTAATAAAGGGGAAATATACTGTTTTTTTTACAAAATCTGCATACAAGAAGGTCTGCTACCCATTTACACTAATATTAAAACCTAGCAACGAAAAACGAACTAACCACAATAGACTTTCGTCGCCATCTTGTGGAAAGGCAAATAGAACTATTAAAGAAAACCATCCCCAAACTGGATCGTGATGTCGAGGAAACACAAACACAACTCGATGAGTTCGAAATTCCACTTGAAACAAGGCGATCTATCAAAACAGCTCTTTTCAACAGCGCTTTACAAACAAAGAACTCTGAAAGAAACATTAAGACCAAAAACTTAATAAAGTGTATAAGGGACGAATAACATTGCCAGAAGCAACCACATCATGCATCAATCTCTCCTGGCATACGATCTCCACCAGCGAAAAAGAAGCTCTAAATCTCGATTTGAACTGCCACCTACAAACCAAATTTGATCCAATTTAAAAAATAGTTGGACTAGAAAACCTGTTCCAATCTCTGTTGAAATTACAAGAACAATCAATCATTGAAATTAATCCCAACCTGAAAGACCAAGATTTAAAAAAATGGCAGCAAACTCATAAGACCAGAGATAAGAAAGGCCATCGGCTCTCTAAAAAAAATAACAAAGAAATAGTCATAAGAAAAGCTGACAAATCGAACATATACGTGATTTTAAACGAAGATAAATATAACGGTGAAGTGAATACCATCTTAAGCGACACCACTAAATTTAAGCGAATGAAAAAAGATCCAACAAAAAACTTAAAAAAGAAAATAAATGGACAAATAACTAAAGCTGGAGGACTTCACTTCCAAAAGATTGTCGGCTATTATACACCAGGATATTTGTATGGAAACGTAAAATACACAAACCGAACAACCCACTGTGGCCCAATATTTCTCAAGTCATCACATCAACGTATCGTCTAGCTAAAACCTTAAATGAACTAATAAAACCATACATTCCTTCAAAATATAGTATAAATTCCGGTCGCTCTACAAGAGTGACCAGGCAAATAGCATCCCTTGATGCAGAAAGCCTATTTACTAATGTGCCTATCTCTCAGACCATCGACATCATTATACAAAATGTATAGCACCATCCTACAATGTCGCTTCCTAACCTTGACTCAAACATCTCAAGGAATATCCTGCGTTCATGCAGATCAGAGGCTCCGTTCAGGACACCGGACGGAAATCTCTACACACAAGTCGATGGAGTAGCTATGGGATCGCCCTTGGTGTCGATCTTTGCCAACTATTATATGGGTCAACTTGAAGAGGGCTTATTAGACAACATCGAAAATAAGCCACACATATACTGCCGATACGTAGACGACATTTACTTCAACGTCCAAAATGAAGAACATCAAACAGCAATTTGAGGAAAACTCCGTGTTAAAATGCACTTATGAATTGAGCATGGGCAAAAAATTACCTTTTCTGGACGTAGATGTACAAAACATCAACACGAATTCCGTCAAAAAGTGTACAGAAAAGCCACAGGCATGGGAAGATGCCTCAACCCGGATAACGAATGTCCTGAAAGGTACAAAAAAGTGTAATCGGCTCATAACATCCGCCAAGCATACAAATGCTGCTAAACGTGGGAACTGTACCATCAAGAGATCTCCCGTATAAAACAAACCCTCGTGAACAACAGCTTCCCGAACAACACGATTAAAAAACAACTTCAATCATTTTTAAGAAGGCAATTCAAAGACACGGATGAAACGGAAAGTAACCAGGAAACAGTAAATAACATCAAACTGTACTATAGAAATCAAATGTCATCGGCCTAGAAAATAGACGAAAAAAAACATCAAGGAGATTGTTAAACGTAACATCAAAGTTAAGAAGCAAATGGACAAGATTCAGATGATTATATATAATAAAATAACAGAAGTTAACAATCTCATTATGAAAAACATCTGCCAAAACTCCTCGATCCTGAAGCCTACGAACATAGTTTACGAGTTTACCTGCCCGAATCAAGACTGTAAGCTTCAAAACAACTCAAAATATGTTGGTATGACTACCACTACACTTTCTAAGTGTTTGATAATGCACCTGCAACATGAAGCCCCCCAAATCATATGGAGACTATGCATAACATCAGCTTAACCAGGGACATATTGATAATAAAACAACGATCAACGGAAAGGAGGGAAATAAAGCTAGACTGAACACCTTAGAAGCCATCTTAATTAACAAAGAAAGGCCAGCCATCAACATCCAGACTACGGGTTGAAATCGAACATTAAAGTTGTTTTAAAATTCCGCTTACACAGGAGTGGGGAGTTCCTTTGACATAACTTTAAGCGATAAGGAATAAATATCCCCTAAAATGAATTAATAAATAAAAGAAAACCATCGAGCTCAAAATCTTCCTTTAGAATTCCCAGGACATCGTCTACATAGCGGTACCAAAGAAAACCTCGATGGTTTTCTTTTGTTTATTAATTCATTAGCTTCGTCAATTAAATTTACTTTCGAAAAGAAGAAAATAATAGCCTTCCTTTCCTAAATGTTCTAATAACACTGTCTAACAAAATTTAACTTTTTGTCCACTACAAAGATTAGAATAACATTTTTTTAATGTAGTTTTATGTATAGATTTAAAAAATGGAAGTCCTTTTTATCGAAAAGACTAGTTTTTTTAAAGTTGCCAATTTCTATTTTTGCCAAATTTTGAAGATTTTAACGAATTTCATTCTTTTATTTCTTATTTTCAGGTTATTTAACTAAATAAAATTTTAAATAAAAGCAACATTTTTAATTAAATTGCCAAGAGGACAGTGTAAAAATAGCCCAAATAAATTCTGCAACATATGTGGTCCAGTAACATTTTTAAAAAATCAAAGAAAAATTTCTTCTCTTGTGAAAAAATTATATAATTTGTATTTTGGATGTAAAATTGGTGATCATGATAAACCATGTGCTCCACATAGCTGTTGCACGACATGCTTTAATTCTTTATCAAAATGGTCTAAAGGAAAAATAAAAAGCCTTCAATTTGGTGTTCCAATGGTATGGCGAGAGCCCGAAGATCATGCCACTGACTGGTATTTCTGTTTGGTAGACATACAAAGTATGTAATTGTTTATTGTCCACTGTACATATATTTTGAAGTAGTATACTGTAATATTATTTTTTAAAAATATAAAATTAATTAAGTTTAGAACCCCTTTATTGTAATCACACATATGAACATAACTTTAAATTTTATGCATATAATTTCCATATTTTTAGGTAAAACAACGAAGTGCGCTTCAGCTGTGGTATATCCCAACCTTAGATCTGCTATTCGGCCTACATATACTTCACTCAAAAGACATTCCAGTACCTGAACCACCGGCAGAAATTGTTTTGTCTAACTCTGATGAATCAGATATGGAATCATGGGAACAAGAAACTGAAATTTATGTTCCTGAAACTGTTGATACTACTCCAAAACCTTTCTCACAACTTGATCTAGATAATCTTGTAAGAGATCTAAACTTAACAAAGCAACAGAGTGAATTACTGGCCTCGAGACTGAAAAAAAGAAATTTAGTAGCAGAAGATGTTCGAATTACTAAGTTTCGCATTCGATCAAACAATTTACAAGACAAATTTTCATTTGACAAAAATTTATGCTACTGTAATTATATTCCACGTCTCTTTAAGGAATTAGATATACAATGTATACTTTTCATTGACGCTTCTTTATATAGTAGTACAGCCGTGCCTTTACATAATGGAAATAAACTACCATCGATACCAGTAGCTCACTCTGTTGTTTTTAAAGAAACTTATGAGAATTTAGATTTCATTTTAAAAAGCACTAAATACAGTGAACATAATGGTTGATTTGTGCTGACCTTAAGGTAGTAGCAATTTTAAATGGCTTGCAGTCAGTCTACACAAAGTTCATGTGTTTTTTTGTGCCAGTGGGACAGTAGAGCTCAAGGATAACATTTCATACGCTCAGAACGGCCTTTAAGAGAAGAGACAAAAGTAGGTTGTCATAATGTCATACGTGAACCATTGGTTCCTATGGAAAACATAATTTTGCCACCACTTCACATAAAATTAGGTCTAATGAAACAATTTGTGAAAGACTTAAAGCATGACCAGCCATCCTTCTTATAGTTAAAAACCAAATTTCCTAAGATAAGTGATGCTAAAATTAAAGAAGGAATCTTTGTTGGGCCTCAGATTTGACAACTTAGGGTAGATAGTGAGTTTGAGGCAAAATTGAGCAAACCAGAATTTAAGGCCTGGCATAGTTTCAAAGGTGTATATAATGGTGTCCTTGGGAGGCACAAATCAGAAAATTACCACATTCTTCTTCAGAATTAGGTCTTATAATGAGTTGGGATGTAGTATGTCACTAAAAGTGCATTTTTTGCATTCCCATCTGTCTTTCTTTCCAGAGAATCCAGCAGACGTCAGCGATGAGCATGGTGAAAGATTCCACCAAAATATTGCTACTATGGAAAATCGTAATAAAGCAAAATGGAGTCCTGCAATGCTTGCTGACTTCTGCTGGACCCTTCATAGAGACTGACAAGATGTTGTACATAAAAAGAAGTCTAAATATTCTAAAAATATGACTAATTGTATAGATCTCAGCAATTTTAAAAATCTTAAATCTTCATTAATATTTTAAATATATTTTTATAATACCCCACTCTGAAATGTATTAAAAGGACCTATTAATTTATTTTGATGAATAAGATTTTTGTTTCCACTTATCTTTGTACTTTTTGTAAAATAAAATAAAAATAATACAAATATTTCATACCTCTATATACTGAATAATGTAATATAAATAAAAAAATAAATGTGCAGATTACAAAAAACTGAAGTCATTTCATAACGGTTATTTTCGTAATCTACGCAAAAAAACTACATTATAAAACTACCTTCTCATTTCTGTAGCAAAATCATTGTTGAAGAGTGTAATTAGACAACCAGACAGGTTTAAGTTTTCTATTTTCAGGAAACCGACAAATAATTTATCTTATGTCCATTTTCATTCAGGTCATTCTAAAAATATTAATACATTAGTATTTTCCTCCATGTATCTTAGCACACTCAGAATATGAGTCCTGACTATATAAACCAAGAATTTACAAAAATTGAACAGATTGCCTTCGATCTATGTTACCCGAAATATTTTTGGGAAAACTGCATGTATAAAGCTAAAAAACATCCTATAACCGCAAGTTAAGGAAAACAGAACCTTTACACAACATATTACTTTTACCTAACCATGATAATTTTTTGTACGCAGCACCAATGTTAAAAACAACTTAATATAAGTGTAATTTTTAAATACAATTATACATTAAAAAAATATGTTAATAAAACACAGCAAAAGGAACGATAATAATGTAATGTATAGTATACCTTGTTTATATTTTAATTTATTCTATGTAGGTCAAACTTCTAAGCAACATCAAAATGCAGTATCTAAGGGATATACAAATAATGCTTTGGCCGTCCACAGGCTTAAGATGGGTCACCAGATTAACTGGTCAAAAGCAGATACCATAATGAATATAAATGATTTTATTAGCAGAAATATCTTTGAGTCTTTCCTTATCTTCAGCACAAAGGAGATAAATGTAAATATTAGTCCCGGTTTGTTTTGTTTTGATCCAATCCTATCTTTCTTGTTCAAATCAAACTTATCAGAGGTCATAAAAGAAATCTGACGATTCTGGCGGGCCTACCATAGTCATTAGTTACCCTTCGTATCTTTGATATCAGTAGCCCTAAGACAGTTCTTAGATAAGTGTGGTGTATTGTTTATTCATTTTTTTTAAACAAAATGGATACAAATAAAGTTGGGATAAAATGCAATTGCATTATTGAAAAATTAGTAAAAAGGAAGTTCCCTGCGATGACTTATAATGAAAGAGAAAGTATTATTAAAACAGGTAGGCCTACGCCAACACTAAATGCCATCCAAAACTGTTGCACTCGCATATACAATGTAAGCCAATATGATAGAACATCTTGGCTAGATGGTTGTGCATAGTTACAGAAGCTATTTTAAAATTGAAATAAAGATTAAAAAATAACATTTAAATGAGTGAGTACCTTACAATTTTTAATGAACAACATATTTACTTCATTAACATATTTATTTTGGTAAAACTTGAATTGTTTCCACATTTTCAAAAGTCACCGCACGCCACTGAAAAAAAATATATATATATATATATAATATCTCTCAAAGTAGCACGAGAGAATGATGAAAATGAATCCATTAAACCGCATTGAAAGAGAAAACGAAATAATTTTTCCTTGCAGTAATATTTTTATTACCTTTTTTCGAAAAAATCCGTGCAGGGAAGTGATTCGAACCAGGCACACTGAGGCAGCGAGCACCGCTTTTATCACAGTTAAAAGTATGCCGTTAGTACACTACGCTACGCAGGCAACCAAAAAATAATTTGAATAAAATAGCTTTTAAGGAACACTTTCGCAAGCTCGAACGGAAACTACGAAAGAAATGGAAAATAAATTTGGAATTCAAAGAATAAATGAGGAATAGTTAAACGCGTAGCAGATATACAAATATATATATATATCTCAAAGTAGCACGAGAGAAATATTATTCCGTTTATCTTTCAATGTGGTTTAATGGATATATATATTATAGATAACGAATATTTGATTGGTAGCTTCCGCAAATTCCGAAGTCAGCTGCTTCCATAGTCGGGCGACAGTCAGCGCGGGTGTTTGCCGTTATGCCCGCCAGGCGGCGATCCCAGTCATTGTTACGACTTGTCTGGGTGAGACGCTGCCGCCATCTCGGAAAATTTTGAAATCATAAGTTAATTGTATTTATTTGCCATTGTAGGCCTGTTAGCTCTAGTACTTGTAGGTAGTGAAGATGTGGACTCCTACTATTTAAGTAAATAAGTTATAAGGTTTGTTAAATAAGGGAAGCCAGCATATGATACCTATCTGTTGCTTGGGAAGGGACGCTGCCACCCACGGTAATTGCACTTAAATACTTCCCGTTTTAGGTCTGTTAGCGAAAGCACTTATACCAAAAGGTTGTGTTTAAGTATCCATGAGTGGGTTAAAGTTAAAATACCCTGTGAAATATTAATGAACAATCATAATATATGGTGTGACACAAGCCTATAAATTATGTGATATATTTTTACTATACGCTATCTATGGTAGGGTTGCACCGATAATACCGTCAAGTTATCGGTAACGCCCATATCGGCCACTTTGCCTATATATGAGTATCGGTCATATCTTGCCGATATATTATAGGCTTGCTTATCGGCTAATCCTATAAGTATTCCAATATGAGCTTATACAGCACATACTTCTCTAATGGTGTATCAGTACCATTACTTGTTTTTTCCTTTCACTTCTACGAATATTGTATTAATACTACAAAGTTAAACTTTCAAAACTTCTTAAAATTTATACAGAAAAATATGTATGAATAATTACAATAGTTGATAACTTGATATATAAGAAAATAACTTATAATAACGCTAAATTATGTTAAACCCAAATTGAAAATGCCTAGCCTGCCTTAGCCCAGAAGTACACAAGATACTTTGTGGCGCTACAGCGTCGCTCATGTACTCCAGCCCTAAGGTGTCTCATAGCCGCGCCCCTCTGTGGCAAAATGGAGCCGGGCGAGGCCAGCGGAGTGGGACATTTCGGCGGGTACTTAGCCAGAAAGGCCTTAAGCCGCCTAAAGTGTGCTACTTGCCAGGAGGCTCTGGTAGAGGGCAACACCCTTATGCCCTCAGTGCAGGTGGCCGACCCCGACAAGCTATCAGAGACCTTCAGAGAGATGATTGAACTCCAGAACTGCGGCAGTCTCCTCTACCCCTCTAATGAGTGCATCCACATGTTCATGATGGCTCTGGAAGTCTTCAAGGCGATTACAACAGCAGGCGAAAGGAGGGTCAAGTTCCTGGCGGCCTACTCTTCAGAAGAAATGTTCGTGAGTGTCTACAAGGAAATAATGAGCAATGACTTAAGCAGGTCCCTACTGGACTGTGAAAAGGGTTGCAGCCTGGTCAACACCGTTGTCTTTGCCATCACCAGGTCCCTCTTTCATGTCATGGGCAAAAATATGGTGTCAAAAACTAACAGTAATGCCCATGCAAAAGTCAAAAGGAGAGGCATAAAAAGAGGTAATCCAGATGCGCGCGAGAAAACTACCAGGAGCAAAAGTGACTACAAGAAGAAGAAACTTTATAGTGAGAAAAAGTCCTAAGTCAATTTAAGTGTGCGTAGCCACTTATGTATCTTTATTTTGTAGGGACGATATTAGAATCCAGGTTAAACCATGAAATAGGTTACTAGTACAGGGTTTCCACACCTTAGATTCTTATTAGCTATTACTTTATTATACCTATTTCAGAATAATATAGTCGTTACTCACCCATGGGCTAAGAAAAAGATTTATAAAGTTAAAAAAAATGAAATCAAATGCGAAGGTCTAGCTAAATGATACCTAATGGAAATATAATTGTTTGCTAGATTAGTCAGGTGTGGGCCCTGGAGAGAATTCTTATTTTGTTTTCTTTAATTGATGCTACCTACTTTATTGCATTGATTAGAATATACCTTGAAATATGTTTGTAATTAAATGTAATATACCCATTTTTCATTACAGTTTTAATTAGAAATTTTGTCATTTATTTTTTTAAGTACCTGGAAAAGAGCTGGAAAACCTATGGAATTTGGAAATTTGATTTTAGTAGACAACCTGTAGTATCTAAAAATCCCATTGTACACAGCTTTATTAAATAAAATTGAATTGAATATAACCAACATTGGTTATAAATATAAGGTTTTTATTTTTCATTAAATAAGTCATACTTTCGTTCGCCACGCCGAATCTCTTCGTCGAATAAATATTTGACTTCACAGCTCGAAGTACATTGGTACCAGGGTGCTTCATGCCAAATTAGGGGTGAATATCTTTAAAAATAAAGAAATAAGAACGATTTTTGTTTTTTCCTGGCTAGCCCAACTATGGAATCGCCCGATTTTAAGGTACCAATCAAGTATTCGTTATATATATATATATATATATATATATATATATATATATATATATATATATATATAAAGGCCCAAAGAAATGAAAACTGGATACACAACCCGAAAAAACGCTAAGGAAATTAATTACGTGATCCATTAAAGCTTAAGAAAGAAAATGGAGAATTATAGAAACGTGCATTCGGGAAACCATTTTAACCGTTATATGAAAATGAAGAAAGGAGTTGGATTTGAACCTGTATCATAAAGCGCTCTTCGCTAAATTGACAACCACACTCATCGGCAGAGCTACCATCCTCGTGGTAATTTTAGCGAAGAGCGTCTCCCGCCGTATTTATGCGAGAGACTCCCTTGATTGCCGGCGAGAGTTTCTTCCGACGTCCGCCCGTCAGGTCCCGTCCGATCCTTGAGCGGATCTTACCTTCGTAATCTCTCTGGTCAGAGACGAATTGCTCTCCTTCGTTATTTCTAATTCGGAGGGCTAACTAGGATAAACCACTGCTCATTCCCTTCACTCTATGAGATCCATGTACCTTAACCTCAACCGTGAGACAAGAGCAAGAAAGTCCGAGAAGTCCTTCCCTGCAGATTCTCATCTAGTCGCCGTGCCGACACCAGTCCCTGGAGCGGACTCTCCCTCCCTCGTGATTCTCATTTGAAGGACAACTTGGAACCTGATCTATCCTCATCTTCCGCTTTACGAAGTCCCCCCGAGTCTTCGACCGGTAACGCCATCGAATTCGCCGCCGCAGAAGTAAAACCGAGGTCCCAGTCCCGGTGTGATAAATTTTACAAAATTTACTTTAATTAAATTAACTTTTATAAAGACCTAGTTTTGATATATCACTCTATTGCAAACAAAAAGCCACTCAAATCTTCTGTTAGAATGTATTTGATTTGTGATAATCTTTTAATAAGGGTGGCTGAGAGTGTAAGACTTGCAATATTTAAATAGAATATATCTTGTACTTCAAGAAGTTATTGTGAGTCCCGACTGGACAGAAAGGGCTTTGATAGCCTCAAGACGCGACCAGATCGCATTATACCGAGCTCGGAAGCGCCAGGGGTATTTTTTCGAAGATTTCGTGGTACCACGTGAGGCCTTTCTTTTTGTTTGTTGTTGTAGTTGCATATACTTTTTGTTGTTCGATTTTACATAGAATTGTTTTTTTCGGATTGGTAGTTGTTTTTTTCTTTAAAATATAATAGTCTAACTGAGTGTTAAACATAACATAACATAACATAACATTGTGGGGGACTTTGATTTTGTCTTCCCCTGGTGATGGTGCTTTTTGTGGGTGGGTTTTGACGGAGGCGGATGACCTTTGATAGGCCCTTGTGGCTTTTGTCATCCGTGTAATTATGTTATGTTATGTTATGTTAGAACAGTTTCGGTGTATCTCACACCCTTTTTCAACTGACACCGAAACCGTTCTGAATTAAATTGTCTTCGGAGAATGTGGTTTAATTCCTCATATATATATATATATATATATATATATATATATATATATATATATATATATATATATATATATATATATATATATATATATATATATATATATATATATATATATCGAGATCTCAAGTATATTAACCCTCATATCTCTTGTAAATATTTACCCCATATTTTTTGGAAATAAAGGACTGTATATCCAATCAATTTCATTTTTTCTTGTTCCATAAGGGTTCAAACAGACAGCACGTGTTTCGTAGAGCTCTCTGAATATTTCGATTATTTGCTATACTTTGGTGATTGATAGAAGTTTTTACGCAAAATAGTATTACATACGAGGGGGAGTCAAAAAGTTCTCAGATAAATGGCATAAAATTTTTATTTGTAATAATACTGTAATCATTTTTCTACATAAGCTCCATTAACATCTATACACTTTCTTAATCTATGAATCCAACGGTAAAGACCATCTTTGTAGAATTCACGGGGTTGTCTCTGGCACCAAGTAATGACCTGCTTTTTTGCTTCATCTAATGATTGAAACCGGGTTCCTTTTAGGTGTCCCTTTAAATTTGGAAACAGAAAAAAGTCAGAGGGTGCTAAATCAGGGCTATAAGGGGGATAAGCAAGAGTTTCCCATCGAAATTCCCGTAGCTGAGATCTCACAGCTTTGGACGAATGTGCAGGGGCATTGTCATGGTGGAACAAGATTTGCTTGTGGAGCTTTCCTCGTCGTTTTTTGGCTATTGAAGTTTTCAGCTTCCTTAAAACTCCTTCGTAATAGCTGGATGTAACAGTTTTTTGTCCTTCTAAGAAGTCTATTAAAATAATTCCCTCCGAATCCCAAAAAACTGTAGCCATTATCTTCTTAACGGACCTCTCTGTCTTGAACTTGATAGGCCCTGCTGCCCCCCTTGGGTGCCACTCTTTTGATTGATTTTTACTTTCAGGATCAAACTGATACACCCAAGTTTCATCTCCCGTTACGAGACGCTCAAAAAAACTATCCTCGTTTGCTTCAATCTTGGTCAAAATAGCCAAAGAAAGGTTGGCCCTATGATTCAGCTGGTCTTCTCGCAACGCTTTTGGGACCCAACGTGCTGAAAGCTTGCTCAGGCCAAGATTTTCAGTTAGAATTCCAAATGCTGAGCCATGAGAGATTTCACATGCATTGGCAACTTCATCAATAGTAATACGGCGATCTTTATCCACTAGATTCCTCACAAGCTCGACATTTTCTGGGTTAATGGAGGTGGAGGGTCTCCCTTCACGTGGATCATCTTCAACTTCTTCTCTGCCCCCCTTGAAGCGCTTAATCCAGTCGTAAACTACCGCTCTACATGGCGAAGAGTCACCATAAACCTGTTGTAGAGCGTCAATAATCTTAACAGGCTTCCAATCAAGTTTAGTCAGGAATTTAATGTTCGCTCTTATCTCAAAATTTGCCATTTTATGGGTTCAAAAAAGTAACCTTTTTGAAGCACATCTAATACAAAGAGTCTCGACAAATTGAATGACGAATTTTGTAGGAATTGTTCAGAAAACATGAAAGTCGTGTTTGACCCTGTATTTACTTGTACAAAATCGAACATTTCAATAATCTGGCATTTGTCTGAGAACTTTTTGACTCACCTACGTATAGTCTAGTGACATACTAAACATAAATATGTAGTTATTAGATCGTATATTTGGTTAATAACATAACATAACATAATTTCACGGATGACAAACGCCACAAAGGCCTATCAAAGGGCCTATCAAGTATTGTTAATTTTTCGGCCAGGTTCTTTTGTTTACATTATTTTGCGCGGGAAAGTAAGTAGTAGCTAAATTAAATTAGTGTTTTGAAACCTCGTTTCTAGGTTGACGGTTTAATTAGCGACTGATTTGGACTGTTTTGTGCCTTAAATCTCGTTTCGGTCTGTTGATTTATTTTTCGGATATTTCTACGGTTTTTTTTTTCACCACAGAATCAGCGAAAGCTAAGTTGCTCTTTTTTTTCTTATTACTACTTAAGTTCTTTTTTTGTTTGAATAAGTGATGGAGTTCGGGGATGAAAGTGAGCATGAGTGTCAGAATGTATGCATTAGTTGTGGTGTATTTGGTGAGGGATATACATGTGTTGTATGTGGGATGCGTGAATGCATTGTAGATTTAGAGGGGATGAGAATGCAGGATTTAGACAGGATATGTAGGCTGGAGTGGTTAGTTGCTGAGCTCAGGAGGGAACTTAGTGTTAGGCCTAGAGCTGGGAATAGGTTAGGTGGTGAGGTAGGCTAGTTAGATATTTCAGGTGAAGGTAGAGGGCCGGTGGAGGAGATAGGATATGATAGTTCTAGGGATAGTAAAGTTAGCCTCCTTAGATTAGTTAGAAATAGGCCTAGTGAGGATGGAAGACAGTGGAGAGTGGTTAGGAAACGTGAAGCTAGGGAGGCTTCTCCTGTTTTTTGTGAGAATAGGGCTGCCTCTGTTGAGGTTGTTAGCCAGGGGGAGAATAAGGGGGTGAGTCAGAAGGACAGAGAACCTATTAGCTTGACTAATAGATTCAGTGCCCTAAGAGAGGAAGTAACTGGAAGTGATACTTCCAGTGATGGGGATGGAGGTAGAGTGACTGGTAGTTTAAATGAAAATAGGAGTGGGGATGGAGTTAGGTCTGTGGGAGTTAGGAATAGGAGTCTGACTGAAGTGCTTGTGGTGAGTGATTCGTGAGTTAGATATTCAGATAGGAAGTTGAATGCAGGTAGATTGAATGGTTTGAGGGTGTGTTTGCCGGGTGCTGGAGTGAGAGATCTGTCTGATAGGTATGAGGAGCTGGTGTCTGGCTGTGCAAGGGATGCGGTTGTGATTACACATGTAGGAGTGAATGATGTGAAGGAAGTGGGTGCATGTGAGTTACGTGAGAGGTAAAAGGTTGATTGAAGAGGTGAAAGAAAATAGAATGAAAGGTGTTGTGACAGGTGTGCTTCCAAGAATGGATGTTGGGGTAGAATGAATGTCTCGTGCGATTGGGCTGAATGATTATGTGAGGAGGATGTGTGAGATGGAAGGTGTCATGTTTGTGGATGAGTGAGATAGGTTTGTTGGAATGAAAAAAATGTATGCGATTGATGGACTGCATTTGAGTAGGAGGGGGTAGATGTGTTGTGGGAGGAGTATGATCGTGTTATTAGGTCTTTGCGAGCGGGAAACTGGATACTAATAGTGGTCAGGGAAATTATGAGAGGACATTATAGTACTGAAAGTAGAATGGACTTGGCAGATAACAGAAATAGATTACAAGGCGATATAGGTAAGGTCATTCAGGTTTCAAGAGGTGCTTCAGGGATAGGGGGGTTAAATTGTTTCTATACAAATGCTCGTAGTCTTAGAAACAAGAAGGATGAGCTATTTAGTTATATTAGCAATGAGGATATAGATATATTCTGTGTTACTGAATCATGGGTTAATGAAATAGAATTTAGTGACACTATAAGTGAATTTGATTTACAGGGCTATAATATGTACATTAGTCAAAGGATAGGTAGGATTGGTGGAGGAATAATTATCTATATAAAAAACAACATTGTTTTAAGTTTAAATACTTCAATAAAGCAGGATGGAGTTGAGTCACTTTGGATAGATATTAGGTTCAGTAAAAATAGAATGGTGCATTTGGGAGCTTTTTACAGGCCACCTGGGCAGTCTGATGATATGGATGAACTAATGATAAGGGAAATAAGTAAGGGATGTGAAACAAATGCAGTTATTATTGGGGACTTCAACTTAAACTCTGTGGACTGGGAAAATATGATAGGTAGGGATAGAACAAGTGGCAGGTTCATAGAATGCTTTAAAGATCATTTTTTGAATCAATTTGTTAATGACCCAACAAGTGGGGACAATATATTAGATTTAGCACTTCCTAACAGTGATCATTTACTTCAAGAATTGAATGTTGGGGAAGCATTGGGAAATAGTGACGATCAGATAGTTCGTTTTAACTTGGGAATTGAGAAGGGTAAAATAACCGAGAATGCTGTAAAAGTTCCAAATTTCCATAAGGGAGATTATGTAAAACTCCGAAGCTTGATAAATTTTGTAGACTGGGATGTAGAATTCAGAGGTAAAAATGCATATGGGATGTGGGATACTTTCAAGTATATAATAAATGTAGTCCAAGAACAATGTTTCCCAATGAAGGCCATTAGGAACAAAAGTAGGAAACCATTATGGTGGAATCAGGAGATAGCTAGAAAAATTTCAGAAAAGAAAAGGGCATATAAAAAATTACAGATAAAAAATAATATTTAAAATTTAAGTGATTTTAGAATGGCTAGGAATAAGTTAAATAAGATTATAAAGAAGAACAAAAGGAAATCAGAAGTTAAATTAGCTCAGGATAGCAATGAAGATCCTAGAAAGTTCTTTAGTTACTATAAAATTAATAATAAGTCTGGCAGAGTTAAAATAGGGCCTATCAAATATGAAGGAGTTGTGAGAGAAACTGATGAGGAAATAGTTGAGGTACTAAATAGTCATTTTGCATCGGTATTTACAAAGGAGAAACTAAATAGTCTTATGTATAGTACTCATGGGTTAGGGAAAAGGTGTTTACTACCATTAGTGTGGATTGGATGACGATAAAAGGACTAATAGGTGAGTTAGATACTACCAATTCCTCCGGCCCTGATAATATTCATTCTAGGATACTTAAAGAAGGGGTACAAAGTATCTCAATAGCTCTGGAGAAGTTGAATACTAGGTCACTGGAATATGGAGAAATACCCGATGATTTGAAGAGAGCGAATGTAGTCCTCATTTTCAAGAAGGGTAGTAAAGAGGATCCAAATAACTTTAGACCGGTTAGCCTAACTCCTGTAGTCTGGAAAAATTCTTGAGAAAATAGTTAAAAAAGGGATTTGCCAACATCTAGAGAGGGAGGGGTTAATCAGCGATGCTCAGCATGGGTTTAGATCAGGTAGATCATGTTTGACTAATTTACTAGACTTTCTGGAGTTTGTAACAGATCAAGTAGATAAGGGAGAGAATGTAGATATAATTTACTTAGATTTTAGTAAAGCATTTGATAAGGTACCACATAGGAGACTAGTTCATAAATTAAAAATGATTGGGATATGTGGAGTGTTTCAAATTGGATAGCTGAGTGGCTGAAATACAGGAAGCAAAGGCTAGTAGTGCTAAATGGTGTAAAGTCAGAGTGGAGGGATGTTATCAGTGGGGTTCCTCAGGGATCAGTTCTCGGTCCATTATTATTTGTCATCTATATAAACAATCTTGGGGAGGCAGTTAATAATAGGGTGTCAATTTTTGCGGATGATACCAAATTAGCAGCTGTAGTTAAAGATATTGATGATAATTTTAAAGTGCATGGGGATTTAAATAAATTGTTATCCTGGGCACATAAGTGGCAAATGACTTTCAACCTTGATAAGTGCAAAGTTATTAACATGGGAAAAGATAATAGAGAATTTAACTATGAAATGGATGGGCATTGGCTGAGCTCAGTAGAGGATGAGAAAGTTCTAGGAGTAGTAATAGATAAGTCATTAAGGTTTTTTAAGCAGTGTATTGAAGCAAGAAATAGGGCAAAAAGAGTGCTGGGTTTCATTAAGAGAAATGTCAGTTACAAAAGTAAGGAGGTTATTCTTAAACTATATAACTCTTATGTTAGGCCTCATCTAGAGTACTGTATACAGGCATGGTCTCCACATTTTAGACACAATATTAAACTTCTCGAGTCAGTGCAACGGAGGGCAACACAGATTATTCCTTTCCTGAGGCACCTTGAATATATAGATAGACTGAGGGTATTAAATATGTTCTCGTTCGAAAGGAGGTGTGTGAGAGGGGATATGATTGACCTCTTTAAAAAATTTTATGGGATAGATAAATTGGATGTTAGCAAGTTTTTGAGTTAGATGATGGAAATCGGACTAGAGGTTACCACTTGAAAATTAAAAAGCAAGGGTGTAGGATTGATTTAAGGAAATATTTTTTCACCAATAGAGTGGTAGATTTCTGGAACAAATTGCCGCCGAAGGTAGTAGGTAGTCCAAATCTAAATGTATTTAAGAGTAGGTTGTGTGAGTTTATGGGAAGGGAAGGTTGTGATGGTTCCTAAGTTTTGTATATATTAATATTGTTTGTATATATCTATAGCTGCATGATTTAGTTCTTGACAAGCCTTGATTGGTGATACCCTTGTTTGTGGACGCAATCCTCTAGATGTAGTTTTCCTGGGAGTTTAGGTGCCTTAAAAAAGAGGCCGTTTGACTTGGATGACCTACGATGAGCCCTTGTGGCTTTTTTCATCTGTTATATTATATTGTGGGGGACTTTGATTTTGTCTTCCCCTGGTGATGGTGCTTTTTGTGGGTGGGTTTTGATGGAGGCGGATGACCTTTGATAGGCCCTCGTGGCTTTTGTCATCCGTGGTGAAATTATGTCATGTTAGGTTATGTTATTATTATTTCTACCTCGATTTCTCACGTCCGAATTAGTGTATGAAGCGGGTTGGATCAATTCGGGCTAGAGGATAGATTTTCGGCCCGCTACACCGTTATTTTTCCTCCGTATAATTCATTCCCAGAAAACCCCCAGAAAATCCACCGTAATTCCCCGCATTTAATTTATATTATCTCAACCCGCGTTTAATAACGGTCTTTCAAGTGATTGTCACAATTCTCGGCCTATTCCCATTTATTCCTTGCCCGCCTGTATTAACCGCTGCTCACTTATTCATTATTATATTAGTTTGCTTAGTTTTCGTGACCAATAATAATTCTATCATTTACTTGTAGATTAAAGATTATTTTCGTAAAAGGTTTTCTTTCAATAACTCCTGAGCTGAAACAGTAATCTCGATTCCCCCTTTTATTGGCCAACCTTGGATTAACGCAATTGAATATAAATTGGGCACAAGTCCTTAGCCGGGACTTGCCGGCCCTGTTGAATACCCTTAGGCCAAACTCTGTATAGAGCGTGTCGTTCTTCGATATATATATATATATATATATATATATATATATATATATATATATATATATATATATATGGAAGCCGCTGTTCTCTTCCTTAACAGGAAGAGCCTTATTTGCTAATCTTAACCGCCTTTTTTAATCCCATTTATAGACTTTATTTTAACACCCTGAACACCCTTTTCTTCTTCTTCTTCATCTTCATCTTCTTTTTCATCTTCTTCTTCTTCTTCATCTTCATCTTCTTCATCATCATCATCTTCTTCGGTAGTTGGGAAGCTTTTAGAATCTGTAATTAAAGATAGAATAGTGAGCCACCTCGAGGCAAATAAGCTGATTAACGATACCCAGCATGGATTTAGGCGTGCGAGATCGTGCTTGACTAACTTGCTCGAATTCTTCCACAAAATGATTTGCGTGTACGATGAAAGCAAAGCTGTAGACGTAATATATTTAGACTTTAAAAAGGCGTTCGACACCGTCCCCCACCAAAGGTTATTAATGAAAGTTAAAGCGATTGGGGTGACTGGTAAGATTTTAAACTGGATTAGAAATTGGCTGAAAGATCGCTCGCAGCGGGTAGTAATAAATGGGGAATGTTCGGATTGGGCCAGCATTAGTAGTGGGGTACCTCAGGGCTCTGTTTTAGGCCCTTTATTGTTTTTAATTTATATTAACGATTTAGATAAAGGCATACTTAGTCGGATTTCGAAATTTGCGGACGACACGAAGCTGGGTAATCGTGCCTATGTAAGATCGGATGTCGATAAATTGCAGGGGGACCTAAACTCGATTGCCAATTGGGCGGACAAGTGGCAAATGGAATTTAATTTAAGCAAATGCAAGGTAATGCACTTGGGTTGCCATAATTTAAGAGTAGATTATACCATGAAAGGCCAAGTCCTCGACGCGGTTAAATTAGAAAAAGACTTGGGAGTATTAGTCTCAGACGATTTTAAATTCTCGAAGCAATGCGCGGATGCGTGTAAAAAAGCAAATCGCGTTTTGGGTTATATCGCGCGCAATTTCATCTTCAAATCTAAGGATGTAATTTTACCTTTATATAAATCCCTTGTGCGGCCACTTCTCGAATACGCTGTTCAATTTTGGGCTCCATATTTAATGAAAGATATTGCGCAATTAGAAAGAGTGCAGCGTAGGGCTACGAAATTAATTCCAGAGCTGAGGAATAGATCATACGAGGAAAGGCTCAGGGCTTTAGATTTGCCATCGCTAGAAAGCAGAAGATTACGTGGCCAGCTAATAGAAGTATTTAAAATACTAAAGGGTTTCTCAAACGTGGACTTTCGCAATCTGTTCGAACTGGATCATAGGGGAAATACTCGTCAGCACGGGTTAAAATTAGTGAACAAGCGTTTTAACACTAGTATAGCCCAAAACTATTTTACATTTAAAGTTACTCAAAATTGGAATCGGCTGCCCACCCACGTAGTAGATAGCACTTCGGTTAATATGTTCAAAAATCGTCTCGACGTGCATTTGAATAGTTTAAATATAACGTAGTTGAGCACTGTGAATTTAAACGTCCTTGCAGAGAGAGAGTTTGGAGCGGAGGTTTAAGGATATGAAATTATGATGACTAAAAATGATGCCGGCGATTCTCTGCATGTGTAGCTTAGATGTCCCATTTCTTTTCCGCCTATCCTATAAGTAGTCTCTATCCCTAAATTAGCTTTTCACCACTAGCAGTCGAGTGGCTGCGGAAGATGCGAAGAAAAACTTTCTATCTCCCCCGACCCCTAGTTTGATTAGTTAAAATTGCACGAGAATGTACACATGTAGATAAGTGTGTACAGTAGATAGTATTAAAAAAAAGAAAAAAAAAAGCATGTTAGAGATACACTCGTAGATAAGGGTGTATCGTAGTTTTTGATTTAGTGTAGCGGACTAGCCTCGAGCGGACCTTAGGGTCTTTGCTGGTCCTAGATTCTGTAGTTCTGTAGTTCTACTAAAGGAATTATTAGAAATAACTTTGATAGAAAAATTAAATATACTTAGGTTACAGCCAAACAAAAATGAAAAAATCTTATTCAAACCTTCAAAAAATCTCGTTCTTAAAATATAGGGTTATGAATATATATATATATATATATATATATATATATATATATATATATATATATATATATATATATATATATATATATATATATATATATATATATTAGTGTAGTTGGGTAGCAGTCTTTCTTGAATGCAAATTTTGTTAAAGACCATTTTGTATTTTGCCTTAATTAATTTCCTTTGGAAACTTTCTCTTCTTCTAACTATCTTTTTTATTCCATCTTGTAGATGGTGGATTAAAAGCGATAGTTACAAGACAAGAAAGTTGATTAATTAAAGCAAAATACACAATGGTCTTCAACAAAATTGCATATATATATATATATATATATATATATATATATATATATATATATATATATATATATATATATATATATATTACAAGAGAAAGAGAAATTGGACGCGAATGAGAAACGAGACGGGAAACAGGAGTTTTTTTAGAGGTAAGAGAAAGGGACGTTAGAAGAAGACTAGAATCAAAGAGAGCAGAGGGCGGCACAATGAAGGCAGGGAAAAAAAAGTGTGAAATTCCTGGCCGGGACTCGAACTCGGGTCTGCTGATTGCCAGTAAGATGCTCTACCGCTGATCTACTAGGCAAAGTGACTCTACTTCGCCCAAAGCGAAAGTCCTGTGGTGGTTGTTTTCACCCGCAGAACTTGCATTTGCTTTATATATATATATATATATATATATATATATATATATATATATATATATATATATATATATATATATATATATATATATATATTGAGAGAGAGAGAAAAGGAGACAGACAGAAAAGAGCAAAAAGAGCTTTACGGGTGATAACAACCACCACAGGGTTTTTGTATGTGACATAGATAATGAGCCTTTAAATTATGAGCGGGTAAGAAGATGTGTTATAAAATTCCTTGGAGTTTCCTAGCTTAGGGAGATACTGGGTTGGATTGGGTAAGGCTTTGGGCGAGGTAGAGTCACTGTGCCTGGTAGCTTAACGGTAGAGCATCTGACCGGCAATCAGAAGACTCGGGTTCGAGTCCCGGGGAGGAATTTCAAACTTTTTTCCCCTGGCGTTATTTCTGTCTTCTCGCTAAATGATTGCCTTCATTGTGTTGCCCTCTGCTCTCTTTAAATCTATTGTTCCTCTAACGCCCCTTTCTCTTACCTCTAAAAAAAACTCCTGTTTCCCGTCTCGTTTCTCATTCGCGTCCAATTTCTCTTTCTCTTGTAATATATATATATATATATATATATATATATATATATATATATATATATATGGGGGGGTGGAAATCGATATCCCTTCATAAAAAAAACAGATGCTTCGTTCGGTTACAGCCATGTCCTGACGCTAGGCTGCGTTACCCGATTATTTTCCCCCATCCTCCTCTCTCCCATCGACCCGCTGGCCACCAGACGCCTCCTTCAACCACGAAAAGTACGAATTACAGATTTCTGTGCCAGCATGCTTAGACAATACCAAATGGAGGAGACCAGGTGCAATAACAATGTTTAAACAGGCACTATTTCCCCTAAGATTTGGGATCTAGTTTTGTGCAATAGACGAAATTATAGGAGCTGCAACCAAAAGCCAGAAGATGCCTTAAGGAACAGAGAAAAAGTTCATTCCGAGTCAGTTCCTGGTGGCCACACCGGAGATTAGCATCTTGTATCAAGAATCACTCTTATACATCTCTCGTCATAAAAACCTCCTAGCTCGGTTTTCAACAAAAAACAGATATAGCCCTCGCCATTGAGGAATACCCAAAGTAAACTCCCCAAAACCCCCCCATTCGTCGAAGGATTCACTTTTGTTCATCGCTCGTCAGTGCGAAGCGTCTCAAAATTAACCCTAAGATTGGAAAAAGCATACATTCACGGTCCTGTTGCTTAAATCATCTGACTAAGACAACGTGCTTAACGCCATCCGTCGCTCTCACCGAAATCAACTGTTGCTCCAAGTCAGTCTTCTCTCCAGACAAACGGCTGGGCGTCTGCGAACACACCCACGCGCCGAACCCCAAACCACTTTCCCCGTCTACATAAGACCCAAAGTCAAGGTCATTCTTCAGCCGGATTCACTTGTGGTTTATGTTAAAGGTAAAGAAATTCAATTATTTTTGTCTGTCAATTAGCGTTTCGTATTAAAGTGAGCTTGGGGGTCAACCATTACTTTATATTCATTTTTTTTTTAAAGTAGTAAGTTTAACATAGACTCGTTTATTTATAGATGTAAAGTTAGTTTTTAATACTTCACTGTTTTATGTTGCAATTAAAGATATATTTTTGGTTAGAAGTATTTAACTCAATTCTCGAAACGCTGCACTTGGCTATAGAAATCCTCCTTGATTAAAGAATTAAAGCAAAAGATTAAATAAAGTAAAGTAATATAGCACTCTTAGAGAAGACGAAATAAAAGAGTTATTGAAGTACGTGACAAACCTACGTACACCAACAACTCGGCCATCATACCACAACAATATATATATATATATATATATATATATATATATATATATATATATATATATATATATATATATATATGCGGTTAGGTCTGGACAATAGAAAGAATTCCTTAATCAGCTCAAAAATTCTCCTGGAGTTCCTTATCCTTCTTTAGGAGCCCCACCACAGTGGAGTTTTCCTACTGGGCAACCCTATCAATTTCTCTACAAAGAGAAATTTTAAGAAGCTTTTACGAATTTATTACGGTGGGTTGAGCGACCCCTTTATCCCAGTTGGGCCCTGCGCCCCAACCCCCTTGACCCTTATCACGCAAGGACTTATGTTAATGGGCAGAGCAGCTTTAGTCCTTTCGCCAGGGCCCACATTCCCCTCGAACGGTGCTTCCTTCTAGCCGCACCCAATCCTTCTGAGGAGAAGCAAACCGCTTTCAAGACCTTTTACTTCCGTCGAACCTGGTGAAGGTCAACGGCACGTCGCGGCTGGAATCTATTTCAGAGTTCCTTGGAGCCGCGACGTTGGCTCCAAAAGAGAAAACACGTAGGGCCGGCAAACCGGCTTCCAAGAATACCAATATCCGAGGATCAAAAAGTTATCTAAGGTTTTCACATAGTGAGTGAATGTGACTGCCCCTATTTATAGTTCTCTTGCAGTACCTCTAGGAAAGCATAGCGAGTATCACCTCAACTCTAATTGGGGATTTGCCGGGTTAAGTCCCACAACACTAAAGAAAATAATAAGAACCTCGTTATGAACACGAGGTTACAGAACGCTAATTATAGGCTAAGCCGGACTCTATGCCAGTCTTAAGAAACCCAAAATGTGTACAAACAGTCAAAGTAACAATGATAAGTTACATTAATTTCTTAAATCAGAGTTCAAATTATGCCAATCAATCTTATAAGATTATTTATAATCCTAGAGTTTTACTTCATATATAGCATAGCCTAGTATTGGTAAAGGCAAAACAAAGAAAATATAGAAACTCATATATTAAAGTTATTATTATAGTTAGTATTATCAGCAACCATGAGAGCAGTTTAAATAGTAAGTCAAAGCTTTAATTTCGCAGTTCTCCTTTTACTTAATTAAAGTTATAAATAAATATATGGGGGTTGTTGAAACATGAATATCATATTTACAAATATACAGTTTATACAATACATACAAATAAAAAATCTTAATAATACCTATCACACGTTGAGAGAGAGAGGTCTAAGGTACATAGGCGCCAAATTTGACAACTATAAGAGACTTACATGCAGTAGTAGTGCACTGAATAATCACACAAAAGATAGAGCAAATTAATTGACTAATTACACAAAATCTAGAGCAAATCAATTCCAGTAGGAGCGCGTTAAGTGGTTGGAGGTGAACTGCATAAAGTTACGGAAATTTAAACTTAAATAAGTATTGGTAGCAAGTTAGTTGGTTGTGTGGGAGGAGGTTAGTTGGTTGTATTATGGGTAATCACTAAAGGAGTTGGAGATTGTTGTTTCGATATTACATAAATATATACATTACAAATAAATATATATTACAATTACATAAATTTACATAATGAAACCTTTTAACTAGTAGTATACATAACAGGTGCTAAATTGTAAGTCCCGTTACTGTATCTCTAAGAGAGAGGGAAACTTTACTATCAAAAGAGTTTGAATTGAACCCTAGTGAAAGCACATTTGGTTTGCAACTCGTCTCTATAGTGTGAGCTACTTTGGGTTAGCTTAGAAGGTAGTAAATTCAAAAGCTTTCTACTGTTAATGGTCGTAGGAGGAGAGCCTATCCACCAGACAGATAAGCGTTGTAGCATTCCTTGCTTTCCCCAAAACCACGGTGTGGCGAGGTTTTACGCTTTTCGAATGCCATTCGAATTGGGGTGTCACCGTACAAACCAAAGTTTCGGGCATCCAGTCTATGCAGTCTCGGATTTTCAGACAATTCAAGGACTCAAACTCTAGTGACGCTTCCTTTTCGCAATCCACACCGACCGGAAGAATTTTCCATGAGGCCGTTCACTCTTCTAAGGCCGCAGCTCCCAATTGATAAACCAGAAATGCAGGTTAGCCCGACTAGAGCCACTTATTAAGTCGTACCATTCGTCGACAAGAGGGATAGGAACTGAAATTCTTTTGACTGACCCAGTGGTGGTATCCAACACTTTAGTTAGTATGTCAGCCAAACCAGCTATCTCTGACCATTATTGTATTCTAAAAAGGACAACTATCACATGTTGGACTGGTCAACCCATTACACACAGGCAAGGGTCTATGGACGCGTAAACCAATAATAATATGAATTGCGCTCCAACGCGCAAGCCGACTCAAGCCTGATGTCTTGCAACCTGCAAGCTTTAAAGGGTGTTTCATTATAAAGGTTCCTAAGCCTCTCTTCTCACTCGCCATTAGGTAGCTGGTTAGGTCCATCATGATAGATGGAAGTTTTCAAATGGTATAAATGAAGACCCAAGTGACAACATCAGTGAGAACATACAGCTACTACCACCGTTTATGCCTAATTAAGGTGATAGGACAGGGGGCGCAGAAGGCTCCCCATATGTTAATTGTTCTATGGTTGACCATGTTATTGCTGACACCAGCAGAAGTTGAACTGGATGAAAACAGAATTGGAGATTTTGAAGTGGTGCAGATGACTCATGATGGACGGAGAGCTCATGCTAGCCGAGTGGATACGGCGTTGGCCTCCCCGCAGTACCGTGTTCGATCCCGAATTCCGGCATAAACGGACACAAACGTCAATGCACGTCGAGATCTGGCTACCATTTCGTGGACGCGCTGTGCTCATGCCTGTATTCGGGTGGGTAGATCTTACACTTCTCATTACACACATAGCCAATCACAACACTGCTTTCTTTCCTCTCCCGTCTTCGCAGCACAACACAAACTCTCTGTTCCAAGAAATCCTGATCATGGGTATTTATATCCACATACCTCTGACGCGGAACAGGTTCCTCTGTCCCGGGGCGACGAAGGTTCAACCTGAACGCTGTTTGGTGTCAAAACCTACTACTTCCTGGCACCTCTCTACAAAGAGGACTGGCTCCTGCTACCCTCGGGCTGACCAGCGAAAGTAATACTGACCTTTATGTAGATTTCATTATCTAGTCTGGGATCCTCTTGGATCAGGGAAGGATTGGTGTCGACTAACTAACCTATGGTGGAGTATCAATTCATATAAGCAGGGTACTTAGATTTAAGCAGTTACCACCTTCACCATTATGTTCTTTATGGGGGATGGAGACGGATGGGGATAAGGTCGCTAAAATGTAAACTGTAGTGCCATGGTTGCTAATGCTGTAACTAAAATCCCTGGTGAACTGAGGCCAGTAGGGTGTGCTGCTCCTCCAGAAGTCAGGTGTAACAGTATATCAGAGAGAAAGAGAGAGAGAGAGAGAGAGAGAGAGAGACGGGTAGGACGAAAAGAACCTGCGAGATGGCATGAAGATTTAAATTCACTCCTGGTGCCTTTATATAGGTAAAGTAAAATCCACTTCCGGGGCCTCGGTAACATTCACTTCCGGCAGTTCTGTATAAATAGTAAAGCATTGTCCTGGTTAAATTAGAATTGTGCTAAGAGGAGATGTTGCATAAGGTAAGGCTTGTAGGGCTCTGATTGCTGGCCGAGTGTAGTCGGGAATTAAGTTGTTATAATTGTTAAATATTAACTAAAACATTTATTGCCCTCTGAATAATTCCGTACTTAAATAAGACCCGGCCATAATTATTGTAATACGACCCAGTGCCCTGATCGCTTGCATTATCCTTACGAATGTCTATTTTGTCTCTCCTTGTAGCTTCTTTCTCTCGACCTCCTCATACCCTAAGAGCCCGAAGACAAGAAAAAAGAAACAAACGAGAATAGATCTCTCGAGCCCAGCTTCCTCTCCGGCAAATACTCCCTCGATCACTACTTTCGAGGCTGACTGTGGTTACCGGAATACATGTTGTATTTTCCGTCATAACTTCGAACAGGCCGAGTACTAATCGGCTCTAAGCGCAAACCCAACTTGGGCTGTTGGGAAGTAGTCGAGCTCAGTGCTCCTACCCCTCGTGCTCCTCTCGAACAGCCGAATCTTTGCGTGGCAGATCGACCCGGAATTGGAATCCCCTTTTATCGGTCGTGTGCGGCCGAGTGTGTATACTTTGATTTATCTTCCATGTTCATTGTCTTTCATATCCATTATTAAATTTTTTTATTTATCTTTCATGTCCAGGCTTAGATTTTTTTGGTACAGTAGTAAAGTTGTTTTCTTCCGCCCAGTTTTATATACAGAACCCTCTAGACAGTTGAATTAATTCTGCCAAGTATAACTAGTCACTCTTAGAGATTTATTGAAACCCAAATTCAGTTGCATTATTCGAGGCAAGGCTCAACTGCAAAGTTGCCCTGCGTACTATCCGCCATCCGTTCCAAAACACGGAAATTAAGTCATTTTATACGAAATTTTAGGCAACTTAGGATAGTATAGGAATTTGTCTATCCACTGTTGTAGGTTTTGAATAATGGAATCTGATTCACCTTCGTTTTAGCGAAGAGGAAGTCTACAAGGAATTTTACCGACATTAGCGGTTCGGTGGCGCTAGTCTCTCTATTTGAATCAAGTATCTTATCTGAATTAAGATTTTACAGTGTTGCTTGAAATAAACATTATCCATATTACATATCATCTTTATTATCAACTACTATTATTATTAAGACCATCATTATCTTAGTTATTAAGCGAGAGGTCGCTAAGAGTCTGCACACCTTCTGCTACAGCGTTGCATCGACATGGGTGGATGGCGAGTCCGAGATGACATTGATAAAGGAGCATGAGAAGGATGGGTGAAGCACACCACGGAAGCAATAGCCTTTTTGGTGCGAGAAAATGATTTACACACTTTTGAACACCAAAGTAGAAAAGAGTTCTGTTTAGTCTTAAACAAACGAGTTTTGAATAGTTGCATGATTTGAGCACAGACAGGAATCAACCTGTAGTATAAATTAAACATACCACAGAACCGAAATTACTTGAGTGAAGAAGGTCAAGAAAAATCATGAATAACAGCAAATTTCTCCTCGAGGGTACGAATTCCTTTAGGAGAAATATAGTGTCTGAGAAAGGAGAGTTGAGACACAGCGAAAGTACACTTAGAAGTATTTGGTACGTTTCGATACTCTTCTAAACGAGCGACGACCTGACGAAGGTCAGACAAATGTTGATCTAAAGTCAAAAATCCAATCGGGAGGTCATCTATATAGCAAAAGACGAAAAAATACCTCTCAGATAGTTATGCGTGAAACGTTGGAAGGTCTAACCATTGTTGCGAAAACCATAAGGCATTCGAACCATCATAAAGGAATGGAGTAGGGATAGGCGTCTTTTAGACGTCATTCGGATGACCTGGGATCCGGTTAAAAACACGAACTAGGCCAAAGGAGAAATGAATGAGCATCCGATGAGGTAAGAGGTGAAATCGCATAAATTCAGTAAATTGTATCGATTGGGCAACGTCTGAGCATTCAAAGCTCTGGAATCGCCCACTGCCCTGAAATCTCAGGGTTTACCCTTTCGTACGACGTGAAGTGTCGAGGCCCAAGGTAAGTTAGATGCCGGTATCCAGCAAGTACTCTAACATTCGTTTTTTTTCATGACTGAGACTCTATCTGGGCCTAGACGTCTAGGACAAGCAAAACAAGACCTCCTGTCGTCTCAATCCGGTGAACCAGACTGTTTTTTTACAGCCTATCTTTAAAAAGGAGGATCGGTAAGGTTGTGTTGATTGGATTATGTAATAGGTAGGGTGCTGGCACCAAATTGCAGGATTCAATAGGGCCAACGAAACCTCCAGAAAATGGACGCGTGGTGATTTTATTAAATCTCAGCATATTCCACACATATAAAATAACATGTCTAAAGTATGAGTAATGAAATGAGAAGGTATAGATTAATTTGCATCTATGAATTTTAATATAAAAATAAGGAATTTAAATATATTTGTTAATGTATATATATAAGGCAAGCGGCCGTTGGACGTGCGCGCAGGACACACGAATGTAAGAATGCGCGAAAGGTCAGAGACACCTGTATAAATAAGACAGCGCATGAACAAACGATTCGCATATCAGAATAGATTTATCAAAAGACGAGTTTACGAACACCTGGATAAATACACTCGTTGACCAAAAGGAATTGTATCACAAAGCTGCGACAAGCATATCCTGTTATATTGATAAAAACTTGGGATATGTAAGTAATTCGACATACACAGATTTCGGTAGCTCCACCTTAGGGGTGGAAAACAATGAACTCGACAACTGAAGCTCATTCCACGGACGATATATATGGTGGAGCCACTGAGTTAGGATGATTATATTATTATTAAGATTACCAGGTAATGGCTTCACCACTCCATCTCCCCTACAGGGGGAGCTTGCGCTTTGCTAGTAAGGTTAAAATTTAAAATCTAAAAAAAAGCAGCAATGGTTAAATTTTTATAAATTTTCTGAACTTCGCCAATTATAATAATTTTAAAAAGGAACTCTAAACTAAATTTTCCCCTTTTCAAAATATTACGTTGCTAAAATATAGAGTTATAGAAGATATATAAAAATAAATTTTCTGAACTTAACCATTTGTAATTCTTTGGGTTTTAATAATTTCACAAAATTTCGATACTTATATTAATTTCTGAACTTTGCTTAAAAAAAAAATATTTCATAACCAAACTAATATGAAATTATTATTCAAATACTAAAAAAAAAATCCCCTTCTTAAATTATAGAGTTAGTGATGATGATGATGATGATGATGATGATGATGATGATGATGATTAGATTACTGTCGTTAAAAAGATTATCTTGTTCACGTTTCCCCTTTTAAATTCACCCATTCTTGTCGCTCCAGAATTTAATACTTCGCGTTGAATATATATATATATATATATATATATATATATATATATATATATATATATATATATATATATATATATATATATATATATATATATATAGACTGCTCCTCACCCGCAAAGTAACTTCGTGACGTGCCGCTTGCCCTGTTAATGGGCCAATATTAGAATATAAACTATATTTTTGCAACTTCTTTCTTTACTTCGAGTTACTCTGAAACCTTCGGTAATCGCAGCCAAAAATAAGAACACAGTGAAGAAATCTTCTTTGGAGTCAGATACTTAATTCACCTTCATATAAGCTGGTTACCCTTATAAATTGGTACCCCCCCCCCCCCTTATAAGGTCATTAAACCCCTGCAGAAGGAGCTGGTAGTGAGAATTAGCCAAAGAAAGAAGGATAGACAGGAGATAACTTTGAGAAGGAAAGATGGAGCAAGAAACAGTGAGAGATGTCATGCAATGGACAATCTTGCGGCGACGAGAATCGAACAAAAAGTCAGGGACAGAAAGGAAATCAAGGATAAAAATAGGACAAACTACCTCGGCAATGACGAAAGTCCATCGAAAAACTCAATGGAGGCCGAGGTAAAATGAGAGGTGGCGTCTTCCATAAGTCCAAATGTCCGAGTTGTTAGCCGTCCGAAAAACTAAGTCCAATAGAGAGAAAGATTTATCACCTTGATAGGCGGGATGGAGAGTGCAAAGATTGCCAGTGTTTACCAAGGGTGTAAGGTTAGAAAGTGGGTCATAAATAGGGAAAGGTAGACCTACTTACCGTGTTGAGGTTGAGGCAAAGTTTATTGAATTCATTCATTAACTGCCTATTTAGTTTAAAAGAGGATGGGGATTAAGAATGTGAAGGGTGATGTGCAGAAGTAGTGGGAGCGGATAGTAGAGCGGAAGAGTTTTGTACTAAAGTAAGGAGGCAAAGGATGGTGAGTTCCTTTGGATTATTATACAGACGTTGTTGTATATGTATAGTTGAACAGCATTATGCCAGCATAGTTGCGATGGTACAAACATACCCACGGCTATATTTGGTGAGGTGAAGAGTACGATGGTGAAGTAAGGGAGGTGGAAATGTGCATGGTTGTACACATCTACGGCGTTATTGTCAAAATCGCACTGATACCAGCATGTATCAGATGAGTAAGATTAAAAACTATAGTAAGGAGTGGAATGAGAGGAAGTACAAAGATAAATATGCCGTGCTTCATCTCTTTTGTTGGAGTCCTTCGTTCTAGGTGGAGAGCTGTGACTGCTGTAATGTCTATGTTGGTAGTGTTGGGCCATGCGCCTTTTCCCTTATCTTAATTGTAGATTGTAAATCAGTTTTCTTATCATCTCTCCTTCGGTTGCACGTTCCGACAATGTAAGGACCTCCACCTAGTAGCATTCCGGCTGGTATTTCGGAACCTCTAATGGGACCTGGTCCTGCAAACAAATACTTGAATTCTAATTTGGAGTAGGAGTTAGAGAATGAGATGGTCTCCAATTTGCATTGGTACTTAAATAGAGTTGATCAGCCACTTTAACTATTTCTTCCATGTTATATGGGCACATGCTCACCACATTTTAGACATGATATAAACTTTAACGTTAGAGTCAGTCCAAAGGAGGATAACCAAAATAATACCATCCCTGAAGCACCTTGAATATGAAGATAGACTGAGGGTATTAAATATGTTTTCATTTGAAAGAAGGTGTGTGAGGGGAGATATGATTGAGCTTTTTAAAAAAAATTCTGGGATGGATAAATTGGATTTCAGCAAGTTATTTGTGTTAGAAGGTAGCAATAGAACTAGAGGCCACCACTTAAAGATTAAAAAACAGAGGTGCAGAGTGGATGTTAGAAAATATTTTTTCACTAACAGAGTGGTGGATTATTGGAATAGTTTGCCACCTGAGACTCTAGACAGCCCAAACTTGAATGTTTTCAAGCGCAGATTGGATTATTATATGGGGATGGAGGGTTAATTTCTTACTTTTTGGTAATGGGATATGTTTCTTGACTCATTCCTGTGGATGCAGTTTCTTTTTATTGTATATTTTGGGGGACTTTGATTTTGTTTTTGACAGACACCTATGGAGGCTTTAAATTATATATTATAGATGAATGGTCTGACATAATCCTATGGATTGTTTAAATTGTATATTTAAACATCCTATGGATGCATTATGTGGGTGGGATTTGATGGATACGGATGACCTTTGATAGGCCCTTGTGGCTTTTGTCATCCGTGAAATTATGTTATGTTATGTTATGATCGTTAACAAAAGGCGAATGTGGGCATGGAATGCACACATGAATATTTCTTTTGAAATTTTTTGACCCTTAGAATTTGTACCTTCAGCCGGTGTTAATTCTGTTCAACGATCTAGAAAGTGGGTGGAGTGCCTGTCCACCATTACCGGAGTGGTCAAAAGCTCATGCAGTTTGTCAACCTCTGTTCTTCCATATTCCTGCATAATGCTAACTTAAAGTCTCGACACACAACCGGCAGCGCGATATTAGATAATATGGTTTGTTAATGACCGAAAATACTTCAAGCATAGAACGTGAAATTAGCACGATCGTTTGTTGCTCAGAAAGGCTGCATCACAGACAAGATGAGGTCGCTCAATTGCAATTATTTGATAAGGTTGACATTGCTGAGATGTAATTTGGTTGATTTGGAGTAGGTTCTAAGATTGGCAACACGGTTAATGCGGAGTAGGAATATTCTGTGGAAGACGAAGTGAATTTGATGTAGAGGTACACACTGCAAGTACGTAATCTATTGTATCTATGTTTGTGTTAAGATTGGGTAGGTGAAAATTTCGATGAAAAAAAATTCTGAGTTCGTGAAAAAGGTGAAAAGTTCGTTAAAAATATTTATATTTGAATAAAGCTTCTTTTGTTTGATTAATTCAAACTAGAAGAATGAATACTCCAAGACAATCCGTTAAATACTCCAGAGTGTAGTATTTAAAAAAGATGGCAAAGTTGCCGTTTGAAAATTAGAAAACGAAGGAAATGAGAAAACCGAACTGATGCAAAAGCGTTTCTAAAATGGAGGACTGAGGTATTAAGTAAATAAAATATAATAATAACAATTGAGATATTAGGTTGGGCATATACATTAGCTATTATTGTATCAAAACAATGGATTAAAAACCTTGTGCACATTAGGGAGCTCAGAGGTAAAAAAGGAATAACAGAGAATCGGCAAGGATATTTCTGTCCCCAAAAAATGTATACACACTTTAAATAATTGTAAAGTAGGTGTTTATTAAAATACGTTTCATTTTCAAAATTTAATAGAATCTACAAGCATTATTATATTGTTTTTTCAATAAAATAAAAATGTATACACAGCTTAAATAATTGTAAAGTAGGTGTTTATTTAAATGATTTTTTTCTTTGCAGAATTAATGATGGCAGTCAGACTAAACTTTGAAGAAAGGAAGTTCATTCTAAAATGCTACTGGAAGTGTGAAAACGTATTTGAAGTACAAAGAAAATTTAGGAGGGAGTTTCAAAAAGAACCACCAACGCGCCTTATCATCATTCGAATCAGAAATAAGTTTGAAGCCGATGCAACTGTTCAGAACGTCCAAGAGAGTTGTTAATAGGAAGGTTACATTCCAAGTTTAGTTCATGATCTTAATGTCGATGATCCAGACTGAAGAGTGCAGTATTGCGAGTAGTACTTGGAACGATGTGTCGAAAATGCACACTTTCCAACAAAGATTGTATGGAGTGATGAAGCCAAATTCAAATTAAATGGTTCAATTAACCACCACAATCGAACCTATTGGGGATCTGAGAATCTGCATGTTATGGTCGAACACCATGTCAATTTACCAGGAGTTACAGTGTCGTGTTGCTTATCATCAAGAGGATTAATTGGACCATTATTTTTTTATGCTACTGTGACTGGTCCCGTTTACTTGAACTTGATGCAACAGTCTGTCATGCAAAGTATTAGCGATAACTTTGAAGATGAGTTTTATTTTCAGCAAGATGGGGCACCCCACACTACAATCACGATGTCAGATCCTTCCTTGATGAGAACTTACCAAACAAGTGGATTGGACGAAAGGGTTTCGTTGAATACCCCCCCGCGTTCACCAGACCTCACACCACTACACTTTTCTATGGGGATACCTAAAAGACAAGGTCTACGCTATGAAACCTGCAACAGTCATTGAATTGGAAGCAGCCATTAAACGTGAATACAAGCAAATACCAACCGAATTGTTTCGTGATGTTTTCGATTCCATTGCTTCGCGTTGTCAGCAGTGCCTGAACCAAAACGGACGTCAGTTTGAGAACAGGAGTTGACAAAACAATAAAATAGTGTTTGTAGATTCTATTAAATTTTAAAAATGAAATGTATTTTAATAAACACCTATTTTACAATTATTTAAAGTGTGTATACATTTTGGGGGGGCACTGGTATATATATATATATATATATATATATATATATATATATATATATATATATATATATATAACGGGAGCGGCAGAAATACCTCCCACATTTTAAACTTTCACCTATGTGTTGCTAATGAACTTATGCAAGTGCCAATGATGTTTTCATTTAGCTAATGACTTACCATTTTTTTTCAGATACCCTCATCAACAATATGGTTTGGACTGGTGCACATCGTCCTTTTGTTGTAGAAACGTTTTGGAAGAATGGTGAATCTATAATTGCAACCTTTCAAATGTTGGAGGTATTTCTGCCTCCCCCTGTGTATATATATATATATATATATATATATATATATATATATATATATATATATATATATATGTTCTATTAAGTCCACAGCTGTGGTAGCCTTATTAATTTTACCTTGTATTTTCTTAATATTTCTTACAAGTTTTTTAACAGAGTCTTTTGTAATACTTATGCTCGCATAGAAATACTATATATAATGTAGCAATTTTTGAATAATTCCATTTCTGTTCATTCCCTGAAGATGACCTAAAATGGTCGAAAGACGTCTAGGAATAAAGAATGTCATTCGCGGATGTTTTTTCTCGCCTCGAAGATCCCGTTAAAAAATATTAAGAAATATTAAGAAAATACAAGTTAAAATTAATAACGCTGCCACAGCTGTGGACTTCAATAGAATCTGCATACCTCATGGCCTTTTATCAATTATATATATTATATTATATATATATATATATATATATATATATATATATATATATATATATATATATATATATATATATATATATATATATATATATATATATATTCTTGAAATATCTCAAAGGAAAATAATACACAGAATAAGCCCAAATGCTTTCGTGTTTACATCATCAGGGGCAGAAGAACAATGGAATAGAGAAACAATCAATAAACAGAGAAATGTGACGTCAATCAAACATAATGACGAACGAAGACAATCGTTTAGGGGGAGAACCAATTGACGAACAAATGAATAGCCCATCCGCAGAACTACAATATACAAATCAATTAAACAAATTAAATTTTTATTGTAAACAAATATTATTCATGATCCAATTATCTAATTTAAAAAGACCCTCACTTAGATTGAAATTAATGTTATAGAGAATTTGATCATGGCCGATTCCATTAAATTTCTTTCAATAAAATTGGGCACAAAAATAATGGATTTCGCCTTAGACCAATCTATTTGATGGTTCAAAGTAGATTGATGAATAAACGGTGCATTTGAAGTTTGCCCCGTTCGACAACAGTACTTATGTTGTTTAATTCTCACATCTAGGCTTTTGTTGACTGGCCTATGTAAAAACCAAGACAAGATTTGCACGGAATTTTATAAATGCACGCAATTTTATTTGGTGGAGAATTTTTAATACTAAGTTTTTTAACGTGAAATTATTAGAGAATACAACATTAACATTAAAATATCTTAATAATTTCGGAACATTGGACAAGTGTTTATTAAAAGGGAGCGTTAATATATTATTTCGCGTAAATGAGTATTTAATTTTATTTTCATAAAGGGAATCATTTTGAAAATAAGATGGATAATTTAACTTATTACTGATGATTTTGATTGCTTCTAACTCTTCATCGATAAATTTTGGGTCACATACTCTAAAGGCACGCAAATACAAAGAAATAAAAGCCGGTTTTTAGTTTTTTGCGGATGATTCGAATAAAAATGGATGTAAGATGAAACATGAGTTGACTTCCGGAAAACCGAGAACAGAAAAACCTCGCAGCGTACGGTGTCCCATGGGGTCTAAAAAATATAATTCACCGGCCTCTTCTAATTCATGAGTGAAATTAATTGAGGGAACGAGGTTATTTAGGGTGCCAAGAAAATTAGTTACATTACACTCAATAGGCCAAATACAAAATACATCATCTACATAACGGTACCAAATAGTATTTTGGGGGAGGATGGGGGCTAGTAACTAAGACTCAAAAAATTCTTCCATATACAAACAACTCAACAACTGGGAGAGAGGGATTCCCATAGCCATGCCGAAACGTTGGAGATACCATTTATCATTAAAACTAAATGAAGAGTTTAAGATGCAAAGTTTAATTAAATCTATGTAAACATTGGTAGAAATGGGCAAAGGAATTTGATCAAGTGCTTGCGGTAACCACATGAGCAAATAATTCACGGCGACTTCTGTAAATAAGGAGACAACATCGAAGCTAATCATTTTAAATTTGAATTTAAGCGTATGCAACTTGAGTTTATCAATGAATTCACGGATATCGCAAATGGAATAAAAAACCAAAAGCTAAAATGGACAATTACCGAAACAAATGACAAAACTGAAGTGGCGGCAGCACTCTTCTCTGGTAAAGTGTTACTTGACAACGCCTCCTTTTCTACAATCTCGTCCAGGGAATTTAAGAAGATCAAGAGCGGAAAGGTACGCAAGCACAGGGAATAAGTAGCACACTCTATGAGTAGACACAAAACATGGAGAACATAAACAACACCTTGAAAATTTTAACACTCAACACAAACATTTGGTTGGGGAAAGCGAATGAATATGGCAACATATTCAGAAGGGCGGACCCCGACATTATCTTAATATCAGAACACGGTGTCAATACTAATAACATACGGATAAAAATCCCGAATTACCACGTCCTGGTAAAGAACGCAACTCAAGATAGATTTTATGGTGCTGCAATCGCCATTAGAAGAAACATCACCTTCAAAAGGCTCCCAGGGCTTGATGCGTCCTTCGTGGTGGTCGAAATCCCTACACTTGTTCGGGGACTCACAATTGCAGCAGCATACCAGCCTCCTCGCTGTCGATATCTATCCTTCAACAACCTTCTAACCCTAACTGCCCACCACAGGAATGTCTTCATTGGGGGCGACCTCAATTTTTGTCTGGGAGCTTTGGGCTACACCAGAACTAACGAAAGAGGTAAAAATCTACAACTAGTAATTGACCGGGACAGGTTCAAGAGAGCAGGGCCGGAATTTCCGACCTACATCACGGAAAGATGTGCAACAGCCCCGGACATATTACTAACAAGTACCAACTTCCCTTTTAATCAGGTCAGTATGCCTGGCCCCACGGTTCCAAGCGACCATATCTTCGTCATGACCACAATCTCCCTCGCACCTATCATGATTCCTATCCCACCTAGGAAGAGCTTTGCAAAAGCAAACTGGAAGCTATACAAGCGAATGCTCAACAGCTTTGAACCAGTTGACCTAAGCGAAGCTGTCCTGGAAGAGATTGACGAGAAGATTAACCGCATTACACTCGTGATCATGGAAGCGGACGAAAAGTGCACTCTGTTCATCACGCACAAAAGCCCTCCGCAACCCAGGTGGACCGAGAAGATGCGAGAAATTGCCTCAGAACATAGATAAATCTATGAAGAAGTCAGGCAATTTGGCTCAAACAGAAATAACACAAGAATACTCCGACAATTCAGAGAGGAGCTCAAAGACCAGATCAACGCACATATGGGATGAAATAATAGAGACTCAACACAGAGCAGAATCTCCAAAAATTCTGGAAGGAGTTAAAAAAGGTGAGAGGTTTGCCCCCATAGGAGAAAATAAAGCTGGAAGAAAATGGTGAAAAAATTGAAGAACCGAAAAGACTCGAAAGAAGGTTCAGAAGGTATTGGCGAAAAGTATTCTACATCCCCCCCTGAAAAGAACGCGGATTTCGACCTGGAATTCGAGCACCAGGTTATAGAAGAACTCAATACCAGAATCCACCGTATGCATCCCCACCCGCACGTTTCCGAAGAAAGGAGAATGATAAGTCATAGACGACCAATCACTGCTGAGGAATTCCTGAGTACGCTCAAAACATTCAAACAGAGAGCTCCTGGCTGGACAGGAATTACCAAAAACCATCTGGTAAATGCTTCCCCGTGCCTGTTACAAGGCATTATGAATGTAATGAACGCGGGACTGAACATTGGCAACTACCCTGATGGATACAAGGTGGCAAAATCTATCTTTATACCAAAAGGGAAAAAGGTGCCAGAACAGCGGATGGAATACAGGCCTATCTCCATCTTGGAAATCATCGGTAAGATTCTGGAAAAGATTCTAGCCAACAGGCTTCAGAAACAACTCGATGAGAAGGGGGCCCACAACCCACAACAGCATGGGTTTCGGAAGAAACGTGGAACGGACACCGCACTCGCACTCCTAACCGAGAAAATCGCCAAGTGCCAAGCGGAGGGTAAGTACACTGACTTCGTACTCAGGGAGGTGCAAAAGGCCTTCGACAATGTCTGGCTGAGGCGCCTTCAATATAAGATACTGAACCTTCAGCTTAACCCGATTTTGGAGCATATTATCTGCGAATTCGTCATGGAACGGCGCGCCAGAATCATGATTGGGGGTCACCAAGAACCTGAGTGCCTCCTCGAGGCCGGAGTCCCGCAGGCCAGTTGTCTGAGCCCCCTCCTTTATCTAATCTACACAATAGATTTACCAGCTCCAATGAAGGAGGACTCATTATATCTCCAGTTCACGGACGGTATAATCCAGGTGATCTCTGGTACATACAAGAATCCCAGGGCTCAGGCTCAAGAGACTGCAAATGAAATCAGCAACATAAACGAGTACGAGAAAAAGTGGAAGATCCACACGAATAGCAGAAAGTTCAAGATCCTCGCCCTCGGCTGCAGAAAAACAGCAGACGTTACAATATGGGAGCTAAAATTTCCCTATCACCAAGAAGGGGCTGTTCTGGGGCTCAACATCACCCCCACCGGGTACGGCCGTCACTTGAGAACGCGGGAAATTCATGCGAAGTTAGAACTCATCAAACTTCACAGATTTAGGAATATGAGCTCTAACAATATCAGAAAGTTATATCTCATCCACATCCGACCAACACTCATATACCCCGCGGTGATTGCCCAAACCATAGGTAGGAATCGCTTCAAGCACCTACAAAGAGTCCAGAACAAGGCGTCTCTCTACATAAATAAATACAGAAAACGAGACCAAATTCCCCAAAGACAACTGCACCGAAGAGCCGCCTTGACACCTATCAATCTGGCAACCCAAAGTTTGGCCAAAGGAACTTGGGAGAGAATCTTAAATTAAACGGCACCTGAACTGGCAGAGGATCTAAAAATCCCAGCGAACAAAAGGGATAAAGTGAGCAGAAAGAGACAATTTCCCAGCTCGGGACAATGCTTAGAGGAGCAGTTGGCACCGTGCTTCACATAAAAGAACACACTGAACAAACAAATACACACACGATATATTAACAAATACACTCATAAACATGAGTGAATGAGTCGAATACAAGCTAAATAAATGTATATAGTAGAATTAGACTCTTGAACAACTTCATTTAGTATAACTTAAAAAAAAAATTATTATCTCTCTTGAAATGGGTATAACGTTGGGGAGATGTGTGTATATATATATATATATATATATATATATATATATATATATATAAAAGAAAAAAGTATATATCTAAGAATGTGTAAACTAGTTATATAAATTAATAGAATAATTTCAATAATTGAAAACAAAAATGTATTCCAAAAACTTGAAAAAAAAAACAAAAGTTGCAAAATAAGTATAAAAGAAAAGCTTAAATGCGTTAAAACACAAATTAAGGTTCCCACAAAAATACAAAATACAGGATTCAGGGGCATGGAAAAAGAATAAGAAATCTAAATAAAGGAAAAGCGTAGCCCTCACTACCAGGGCAAACCCTACAAACTCTCTTCACCCACAATCTATCATCTCATCTTCCAGACCAATCTTTTTCCCTAACTATTCATCATCATCATCATCATCAAATTATAAGAGCTACTACCATATTTCCCTGAAGATGATCCAATGTGGTCGAAAGACGTCTAGGAATAAAAGATGTCCTTTGTGGCTATTTTCTCTCTCCTCGAAGACCCTTTTAAGAGACTTGGAAGGCAAATCAAGAAATTGCAAGTCAAAATCGTTAACGCTTCCGCAGCTGTTGACTTTAATGACGCATATATATATATATATATATATATATATATATATATATATATATATATATATATATATATATATATATATATGAAATTTCTTAGAGAAATGGATGGTTGCCATGTAGTATATGTAATGCTCCTTGAGAAACTCCAGGAAACTTCTCTTGTTCTCTTGCGGAATAAGGAATCCAATTATTATTACCCTTACTTAAACAAGTTCGAAAGTACATGGAATCCGCCTTTTATTTTACTGTATGAATTTTTGCAGGTTCTATTGAAGTCCACAGCTGTGGCAGCGTTATTAATTTTAACTTGTATTTTCTTAATGTTTCTTACAAGTTTTTTAACGGGGTCTTCGATGCGAGAAAAAACATCCGCAAATGACATTCTTTATTCCTAGACGTTTTTCGACCATGTAAGGTCATCTTTAGGGAGCGAACAGAAATGGAATTATTCAAAAATTGCTACAATATAAAAACTCATATCTGGAAATCCCCTTTGCCCCATCATAAGTCAAACACCAAGCGTGACTTATCACCTGGCAAAATTTCTCAACTCGATCATCATGCCCTACACCCCATCAGACTACACGTTGCCCTCCTCTTTAACTCTCCTAAATATCCTTCAGACTTCTCAACCAGCAGCCATACTAGCTTCTATGGACCTAGAATCTCTATTCACAAATTTACCCGTTAATGAAACTATCGAATTGATAACCAATGCCATTTAACATACTGAAGGCTCCAAACCCCTCACCATTCCTTAAGACAAATTGCGACAGCTCCTCCAAGCATGCACAAAAGAAGCCCCTTCCTACGGCCCCGATGGGAAAATGTACGTGCAAATCGATGGCCTCGCGATGGGGTCACCCCTTGGCGTCCTCTTTGCCAATTTCTACATGGGCTTAATTGAGAACAAGATTTTCAAGAGCATTATAGCACCAAGCCTCCCATCTACGCGTGCTATATCGATGACATAATTCTGAATACGAATAACCTTGAACAAGTGAACGGCCTAGTTGAAACATTCAAAAACAACTCTTGTCTAAATTTCACCCACGAAACGGAAAATGAAGGATCCCTTCCCTTCCTCGATATCCTCATACGAGGGGCGGTGAATAAGTTTTGCAATTCGGATATAAGGAAACGAGATATGAGGAAAAGTGTTTTATCATTTTTCAATATAACTACCCTTGACTTCAATGCACTTGCGCCACTTGTCCCTAAGGCTTTGAATTCCCGACAACCAGAAATCTCCCGACTGCTATAGAATCAACTCCTGGACGGTGAGCTGGACATCTTCATCGTCCCCAAAACGGCGTCCACGCAGTGCAGCCTTGAGCTGGCAAAAATAAAAAGTAGTCGCTGGGGGCCAGATCTGGACTGTAGGGCGGATGGTTGAGCTCCTCGAATCGGCACTCGCGCAGGGCAGCTTGTGCAACTCTGGCCTTGTGGACTTTGACAATGTTGAAGTCGATGATGGGGCGTGGGGTTTCTAGGAACCCAACGGGCAGAGACCTTGGTCATGGCCAAATTGTCGTGGATGATGTTGATAACACTCCCATGTGATATTCCAAGTTCTCGCTCGATTTCTTCGACCTTCACCCGTATATTTCGAGGATCATCCTCTCCACACTGGTCGCATTGTCCTCGTTGGTCACGTCTCACGGGCGTCCTAGAGGAGGGTCATCTTCAAGGGACTCACGACCATGGCGGAACTCCCTATTCCAGCGAGCAATGGTTGCATAGGAAGTGGAGGTGTCGGTGTACACTGCAACCATGCGTTAATGGATCTCTTTTGCATTCTATCCTTACATGGTCAAATATTTGATCACTGCGCGGTGCTCAACCTTCTCCATTGTCGAAAAATTTGTGACTGATGATCTGCGATCAGATACTGCTTCTTAAATAGACAAGGCAGGAGAGTGCGGCTGCAGGTCCTGACTTGTCATAACTTGTCCTAACACCCCCACAAACAGCCATCCCCCTTCCTCTGTTTTTGTCCTACCGATTCGCAAAACTTATTGACCACCCCTCGTAAGTGACCAGGAGTCCAAATTTGTGACTCAGGTATACGTTAAGGCCACGAACTTTGGCTTCTGCTTAAACGGTTCATCTGACTGTCCCGAACGTTACAAGAGATCAGTCATCAATGTCTTAGTTAACAGGGCAATTTCTCATTCATTCGCGTGAACGGCTGTTGATCATGAACTTAAGAGGGTTTGCCGAGTCCTCGTTAACAACGGCTACCCACAAGAATCCATCGACGTCATCATGCAAGAGAAAATAAACTTGGCTGCTGGCCCTGGCGTCAGGTCTACTCCGAAGAAGAGTAATATCGACCTTTATTACAAGGCCAAAGTGAACACCGGCTACCGTGAAGACGAAAAGGCTCTCAAAGCCATTGTCCATCATAACGTGACCCCAACCGACCCTAATACGGATATTAATCTAATTATATACTACAAGACCATGAAAACAAGTAGTTGCATCATGAAGAACAGCTGTCTCCCTCCAACGAGTGAACTCCAGGAGACTAACGTCGTGTACGAATATTCGTGCAAAGTCTGTGACTGCGAACACCGCAATTCAAAGTACATCGGCGTGACCTCCACAACCCTGTCAAGGCGACTGAATCAGGACACCTCCATCATCGTGAGACTCCAAATTCGCCGAAGATTGCGGATGGCCGAAGCTGTCATCATTTAAATGAAGAAACCGGCAATTAACGTGCAACTTCAGCCGGAAACCATACTCCCGACATCTCGGCGTCCCCGAGTTGACCGCCGTTAAAAGGAGCACGTTTTCAAACTTGATTTCCCTTTCCCTCCTTTGCCAGAGAACTAGATAAAGACATTGGGGCTATATTTAAACTGTACTTCTGAGAGATTGAATTTCTTAATTTCTTTAATTAACGATGATTCTAGGATCTTCCTTTTATTAAAATCGTTACACTTGTTACTTATTTTTGCACGAGAGAAATTACATAACATAATTTTACGGATGACAAAAGCCACAAGGGCCTATCAAAGTCATCCGCATCTTTCAAAACCAACTCACAAATTGCATCCATAGGATTGTGTTAGGTCAGGGGTCTACAATATACAATTTAAGCCATCCACAGGAATGCGTCAAAAACCAAAAGCATTATCATCAAGGTTCTTCAAAATCCAAATCACCCATAATATACGATAATAAAAAAATGCATCCACAGGAATAAGTTCAAAATTTCCCTCCCCCTCCCCAAAAAAAGAAGTAAACTCTCCTTTCCCATATAATCATCTAATATGCGTTTGAAAACATTCAAGTTTGGACGGTTTACTGTCTCAGGTGGCAAACTATTCCAGTAATCTACGACTCTGTTGGTGAAAAGATATTTTCTAACATCCAACCTGCACCTCTGTGTTTTAATTTCTAAGTGGTGACCCCTAGTCCTATGACTACCTTCCAACTCAAATAACTTCCTAAAATCAAACTTATCCATCCCAGAACTGATTTAAAACTATTGACAGGTTAGCGTTTTTGACATGATTAAAATGACGATGCATTGCTTGCTCTCCTAGCATCTCCGTTGCTTGCTATTCGTATGATTCGAGTTTTTGTCAGTTTATGGCCAAAGTTGATATGATAAACTTCATATCGAAACTAGTTACGTCTTAATTATCTCTATGCTCTAATACAGTGGTTTGTTTTCTACATATCGTTTTAAGATCCCGATTTGGAAGGGGCATTGCTCGGCTTGTGTTGGAGGTGCAGCAGTGGGCGTGGTCGATTTAGGTCCGTGGGATCATGAGGTTCCAATTGTCAAAATGATGTGGAGTGTAGAGTACCGTGATTTTGTTGACGAAGAGTATCTCAAGAATGGTGAATCCGTGATAGTAACACAGCGCGCCTTCCGGATACGCTATGTGCTTGGGCGTCATGATCCGGTTTCAGATGTAAAAACAATTCGTGGTTGGGTTTCGAACTTTTAACGGAAAAGGAGAACGGAAAAAAAATCTGGCCGACCTAGGAATGCAACAAGGCCGGAAAATGTAGCAAATGTGAGAGTTTCGATACAAAAGTTTCCCAGGCATTTTGCACGGAAACATGAGGCTAGCTTACACGTATCTGATCGAAATGTCCGCAGAATTTCACACGGGAAACTTAGCATGCATCCCTACAAAATGGTGGTCGGGCAGGAGTTGAGTGAGGGAGATTATGAAACCAGTAGCTTTGTGTGGGGGCATTCTCCAAAGCGTTCCCCCCAAAGCTATTCGGATCTGCAGTGATGAAACTCATTTTTATTTATCTGGGAGGTTCAACGAACATAACTTTAAGCACTGGTCTCAGGAACTCAACCGGCCACCACTCCACAGTCGGAAACTTGTTGTCTGCTATGCCGTAGAAAATTTCGGTACATGGGGTCATTATGTTTTTAAGAGGATGGTGTCACGGTGACCTTACCGTCAAATCGTTATTGTGAACTGAGCCAGAATTTTCTCCGTCCAAAGTCAACGAGTTACTCAACGATAATGATCCGGAAGATGTATGATTCCAGCAAGATCGTGACACATCGCATAGGTCTCGAAGTTCAGTCGGAATTCTCCGAGAATTATTTCCTGGTCATCTTGTCTATTTACGGGGCGATATCGGGTGTCCCTCACGGTCGTGAGGGACACGGTCGTGAAATCACGAGTATACCAACACCCGCCCGGAAATTTGTAAGACCTCAAAACAGCAATAATGCAGGAAACGACTGCGACTCCGCGCGACATGGTCCGCAAGTCAATTGAAAACTCCCGAGAGAGACTTCAATACTGCATCGACATTTACGGTAGCCATTTAACTAATGTTATTAAAAAAAATGAATCGTAATGGCAGATGATGTACGTTTCCGGAATAAAAAAAAAATTATTTTGCTTTGTTTTTTTTTTATTGCTTTTCCAAATTGGAGAGTTAATATTGCCGCCCCCCTTATATATATATATATATATATATATATATATATATATATATATATATATGTGTGTGTGTGTGTGTGTGTGTAATTTGTATGAATGAAAGGACGAAAAGGGAGAAATTTATTTCTTTATTTATAACGTTTCGGGTGTTAATTTCTCCCATCTTCTTGTTTGGAAAGAAACAAATTAATGAATAGACTAAAATTTAAATTGAAAATTAAAACATTCAAATTCTGGAATTGATAGACGATTTTGATAGTTAATACAGATAGTTAATACAGAACTTGTTATTGCGTTAAAATTCATGATGGGAAATTTAAATAGTAAAATTGGCTATATGAAATTGAGGAAACTGGTGGGAAAACGTGAGGGGCGTAAGAAGTAAGAGAGGATTAGAATGTTGGTTAATAGTTTAGAGCATAAGTAGTAGATGCGAAGAAGAATCTGAATTTTACGAGGGGCAAAAGGTAATTGATGTATATCGATTCTTGAATTCGACAAGAGTCAGGATCGGGGATAGTTTTCAAAATTTTAAAATATTCTGAGGTAACATTGGTTTTACGTTGAATAGTATGTAACCAAAAAGGCCAGAAATATTGTCCTAACTGGTGTTTATTTCTAAAAATTATCTTAGAATAATTTGGGGATGAAGTGTAAATTTTTAGGTTAAAAAAATATATATATCCTGAAAAGCTACGGAACGCATATCTTTACAGACGATCGGGAATTTCAATTTTGGTTGGTAAATGTTACTTAAAAGTAACGATGTTGTCCTTTCCACTAAACACACAAAAAAACGGGGTTTTTTTGATTGACACACATAACTTTAATATAGGGATGCATGCGGTTGGCGGATTGTAAGAATCTATCACATGAGTCCTCAGAATTGAAAGAGAGGTAGAGAGGTATGTGTCTTCAACATAGCGACGATACAGTATGGGTCTAATGCTTCACATAATTTGAATGTTTTAATTTTAACTTTAAATGTTAGTTTTTCATGAATTTGTTTATTTCCAGTGCCAGAAGATGGGGGAAATTAACATTCGAAACGTTGTAATAAGGAAATAAATTTCACTTTCTACGTCCTTTCGTTCAGCCTACAAATTAAAATGAAACTACAGGAGTATCCCAAACGAATATAAATATATATATATGAAAATTAAACCACAGGAAAATAAAAAGATGAATCCAGTCACTTTCGAACTTGCGAATATAGTTCGAAAGTGCATGGATTCATCTTTTCATTTTCCTGTGGGTTAATTTTTATATTATTGCTTTCCTCACGTGCCACTTGGTGAGTTTCTTTCAGCACATGTATATATATATATATATATATATATATATATATATATATATATATATATATATATATATATATATATATATATATATATATATATTGTCGTAGAATGGACTCCCGACGATATACCATATATCACTATTCATTGAGGGAACTTCTTTAATTAACTCTAGAGTGCGTTAATGTCTGGTGGGCCGATATTATGTATCTTCGATATGCTTAAGAAGTGGAACTGAGCTCAAGGATAATAATATTGCTATCATTAATAAAATAGAGTTTTATTAATAATAACTATCAACAAACACAAGACGGAAAATATTGACATAAACAGAGAATGGAAAGGGTCGTGGGGGCTCGGGCTAATCCGAGGATTTAAAGGATTTAAAAAGGTAAAACAAATATAGAGTTAAAGAGATGGGATGGTTCGATAAACCATTTAAAGCACAGGATAGAATTGACAAAAGGGTTAAGTACTCAAAGGTGACGTTTGGCTTAGGTAACTTTACACTAGTGGTGCAGTGGAAGGTGACTTGAAGGAATTTTCGGTCCGCTGGTGAGTTCCAGCCGAAGGGGGGGAACAAAAGGATCCTGACGTGGCGTCTTGGGAATGAGAACCGTTTCTCGACGAACGGCTTAAAGAACAATGGCTGTTCTACGTTATTCTCTTCTGAACAAAGGGGGGTGGTGAGAACCGTCTCTTGTCTACGGGCTCAAGAACAATGAGGGGTGCTAATGTTGTTCTCCTCTGAACAACAGGGGGGGGGAGGGTGAGAACCGTCTCTTGTCTACGGGCTCAAGAACAATGGCTGTTCTAATGTTGTTCTCCTCTAAACAACAAGGGGGAAGGGTGAGAACCGTTTCTTGGTGAAGGACTCAAAAGAACAATGGCTGTTCTACGTTGTTCTCTTCTGAACACGAAGGGAAAGCCTTGGGGACTTGGCGTCACGAAAGGCTCGAACCTTTGGCACTCAAGGGATATTGTCCTCCTTCTGGACAAGTGATGGTGAATCTCGAGGTCGAGGTCCCTTGGCGCACAAAGTGAGAGAGGGTCGTGGTGATGTTTCGTGACGAAAATCTGGATCTCCAATCTCATCTTAGTGGTAAAGTTTTCATCTAAATAGTCGAGACACTCCCTTGGCGTGGGGGACAATGGAGTGGGAGCTTCGAGGGAATGCACAGCCGAGGCTGGGAACAATGCCTTATCTGCCCATAAGCCTAACTCAATCTGGCGAGGTCGGCGTATGGGGGCGAACGGGGGGACGATAACCTCCTTGTTTAAACATTGACATCCGGTGGCTGCGATAAGGCGCCAAGCTTCGAATCGAAGATGCACGTGGGCAACATCGTGGTTTTAAATAATATGTGATAGAAGTTGAAATTAACGCAGCTTCAACTCGTTCTATCACACCCCTCCATTCCGGGGGAAGTTGTCACTTCAAAAAAAAAAGAGAAGGGACAACGATAGAGCTCCGTTGAGGGGAACTCGTTTTCTTGGACCAACCGTACCTTCCTGCACCTAACTAGTATTACCTCAATACATATTGATTATTTTGATCTTTAGAATACAGGGGAAAATAACCTTTAATACAACTTAATCAAAGAAAAAAAAGGGCATGGAACAATGAAATGATATAAAGTTAGTACATACGGGACAAAATAATTTATACGTAAATTAATGGGTACAAATATATATACATACAAAAAAAATAGACATTGAGCGTTACAAAATTCAGACATATACATTAATTAATTATATTACAAGAGAATCTTAATTTAAGTCGTACAAAACGGTATATACCTACATGGAGATACTAATCCTATGAATACACTTACTCTACGCTATTCGGTAACGCATTCCTACTGAGTGCGTCAGCGACCTGGTTATCGGAACCTTTTATATAATTTATTTTAAACTGATACTCTTGCAAGAGTAAACTCCAGCGCATGATGCGGCCGTTTGAGTGTCGCACATTCCTAATATAGGCTAACGGACGGTGGTCGGTTCCTATCTGAAATTCTTTACGTATCAAGTACATCTTGAATTTGTCTATGACCCAGATAATTGATAGAGCTTCCTTTTCTATAGTGGCATATCTCTTTAGGCGTGGTAATAATTGACGACTAGCATATGCAACTGGATGACTCGTGCCGTCATCCTCGTATTGAAGGGGTACACCTCCAATGCCCTCGTTGCTCTCGCCGGTCTTAATCCCAAAGGATTTTTCCGGGTTGGGCAACTTCAAAATGAGGGCAGAAATGAACTTACTCTTGAGCTGATTAAAATGGGAAACAGCGACATCATTCCAACGTAAACGATCGGGGGAATTCTTTATTTGAAGGGGGCTGAGGGGGGCCGAAATTGCAGCGAAATTCGGAACAAATCGCTGATAGGGAGAAGCTGATCCCAAAAACGATCTTAATTGCTTCTTTGTAATCGGGAGGGGCATGTCGGCGATTGCCTTAATCTTGTTCTCTTGGGGACCTAACTTGCTTTGTCCTATTTTGAAACCCAAATATTTTATGGTTTCGTGGGCAAATGGCATTTGCTGGGGCCAAGGGTGAGGCCATTTTCGCACAGGCGCTTGAAAAGAGCTAATAGGGTGGTTAAATGGTTACTCCATTTAAATAGTTCTTGTAGCTGACTCTTTTGATGTGGTGTCAGCTGTGCGTCGATATCCAGGTCAGAGGGTTCCAAAGACTCGCCTGGTAGGGAAGGAGGAAGGTAATCGGCATCAGGTTGGGTGCACACTACCTGTATTACATTAAGGGACTCCACGGGGTAATCTTCTTCAAGTGCCGATGTTTCGTCCAGTGCTACGAAGGTATCTCCATGGGCGCGCCGGTAGTACTTTTTCAATAAGTTGACGTGATAGAGCTTATCGCCTGCTGGGGTACCAATGAGGTAATCTACACGTCCTCGTGCCTCGCGGACCGAGTACGGACCTTTCCATTGGCTCAGTAATTTATTACTGGCTGTGGGAAGGAGCAGGAGTACTTCATCACCGGGCTTAGATTTACGATCTTCGGACCGGACATCAAAATAGGTTTTGTATTTCTCCAAATTGACATCGGCATTTTTATAGGCGATGTTTGCGCATTTCTTGAGCCTCTGGCGTAGGTCCAAGACATAAGTGTAAAATGACTGGAGTTCTTGATCCAGTTGGGGCTTAATTAACAACTCTTTTAAAATACTGAGTGGCCCGCGTACATTACGCCAATAAAGGAGCTCGAACGGGGCAAAGGCTAATGTACGGTGGGGAATTTCCCGATAGGCGAATAGGGCGACCGGGAGATATCGGTGCCATTCGCGGGGCTGCTCGGCACAGATCTTCTTAATAATGGATTTTAAATTTCCATTTAATTTCTCGCACATCCCGTTTGTCTGTAGCCGGAAGGGGGTGGTAAAAAGGGGCTTTACCATGAGCAGCTTCCCTACGTACTCCTTCAACTCAGAGATGAATTGTCGGCCTCTATCGGAGAGTATTTCCTTGGGGACGCCTACCCTTGAAAAGATGGAAATGAGGGCCTCAGTGCAAGAAATACTGTCGATTCGGCGAAGGGGTACAGCCTCGGGAAAACGGGTAGCAAAGTCTACCAAGGTGAAAATGTAGCTGTGCCCTTCGCTCGAAGGGGGGTGGATAGGGCCAACCAGGTCGATGGCCACTCTGGAGAAGGGTTCAGTAATGACTGGTCCCCTTTGTAAGGGAGCAGGTTTGACCCGCCCCTTAGCGGACGTCTTCTGGCACACATCGCACGATCGACAATGCTTTTAGATGTCAGCTGCAGCACCCGGCCAATAAAAATATCTAAAAATGCGCTGGCCAGTTTTAGTGTGACTAAAATGACCGGAAAAAATGCTGTCATGAGCCACTTTGAGCACTATAGGGACATGAGATCGTGGAAGGCATAGGACAGTAGTAACAGCGTTATTACTGTCCTTGGTGGATCGATAAAGAAAGCCACCTTCCTCCAGGTACCTGATGACTTTGGGTCCACGGACAGTCTCCATGTCCTGGTTTTGAGCCTTATCCCATAAGGGTGTTAGTGCTTCACACTCCTTTTGTGCCGTCCTAAATTCCTGGTTAAGGATCTCCGAGAATTCGGACGGTAACGGGGTTCTGAGGGGGACGGACTCCTGGGCTTCCTTCTTAGCTCGACCTCGAGTAAGGGCGGCCTGGGACACAGGGTCTGAACTTACTTGGGGGCTCTGTCCTATAAGTACAGAACTGGGGGGGGTCCACTGGGGAGAGGAGTTCGTCGGACACGATGAAACACGTACATCCTGTGTCCCTGACGAGAGTCGATACTTGGCAGCCATTCACGCTGCCCTCCTCAAATTTTAAAGTTCCTGGTGAACTTTTATCAAAAATAAACTTTACCTGGTGGCCTGACGGAGGGGGAGAAGTTGCTGCTTGGGTCTGCACCACCGGGGGATCCGGGGTTGCATTAATCTGGTGAACTTGGTGGGCTGGTCCGCTTTTAAGCCTAGAATTTTGGGGGCAATTCCAGCTCATGTGGTTTTCTACACCACAGGTGAAGCATATTATTGGTCGCTTCGGGAAGAGAGATGGAGAAGAAATCTTAACGGGAGGTTTGGAGTCCCGTTGTTGGTTTTGAAGAATGAAGTTTTGGGGTTTTACGGGGCCCGGAAACTTTGTCAGATTTCCTGGGAAGGGGCCCGAATCCTTCCTTCTTTCCTGGTTTGGGGGTTGGTGAGAAGTTCGATTCTCCTTTGGGTATAAATTATGGCTGGAGGCATAGACATCCGCTTCCTCAGTACATTCTTTAAAGGTCTGGCACCGACGATCCTTGACGAACGCGCGGATCCTTGTCGGGAGAGACGCCAAAAAATGATCTCGCAACACGAAGTCTGTTAAGGACTCTTAGTTTGGATCAACCTTTGAGGATTCTAACCAAAATTTAAAATTCCTCTGAAGAATGTATCCGAATTGACGGAACGTCTGTCCGGGTTTAATATGACCCCTTCGAAATTCTTGGCGGTAGAAATCGGGAGTCATATTATGAGTGGCCAATAACTCAGCTTTTAAGGTGCTGTAGTTAATTGTACACTCAGATGGTAAAGATATAAAAATTTCGCGCAATTTGCAATTTAACAGTGGAAGTAATCTGGCTACACCTTCAGCCTCCAGATCCATGTTATTGATTTCGAGGATCTTTTCAAAGTTAGCTAAAAATGCTCCGAAATCTTCTCCATCCTTGAAATTGGGGAGCTTTAGTGAGAGATTGGGGGAGGGGGGGGGGGCTTCGGAACGGGAACTGGCTGACTGTATCTCTGCTTCAACACGAGCTAATTCAATCTGATGGTGAAGCTCAGCTTGTCTTTTCTGTTCTCCTCTTTCTTCTCGTTGGGTTCCTCTTTCTCTTTCTTCTCGTTGGATTTCTCTTTCTCTTTCTTTTTCTTCTCGCTCTTTTCTTTGCTCCTCTTCAACGTACTCAATTAGTTCTTTTCCAGAAAGTCCCAAGGACTCTCCTTGGGCTTTTAGGATTTCGAACTGAGTCATCTTTGCACTTGGGGGCGCAATAGTCAACCAACTAAAATTCCTTGCAACAAGAATTATGCCTCTATAGAATTAGCCTACCTAAATATGGGCACTGACCTATTCATACTTGGTTTCTCGATCTAAATAACCGCTGACTAAAATCACAAAAAAAAACACAACAAATTATTATAACCGTTCCTTGAGACACTCAAGCTTCTTAAGTTTCAAAAAAGGGGATAGCAATCGTTAAAACAAAAGGGAACTACTATACTCTATATTATAACGAATAACACTATGCTTTACTCGACTGAGACCAGTGTTTGCAAAGATATAGCGTTAAACCTTACACACCTGATACCAAATTTAAATAGTATATATATATATATATATATATATATATATATATATATATATATATATATATATATATATATATATATATATATATATATGTCGTAGAATAGGCTCTCGACGATATACCATATATAACTATTCGTTGAGGGAACTTATTTAATTATCTTTAGAGTACGTGGATGTCTAGGCTGGGCGATATTATGTATCTTTGATATGCTTGAGAAGTGGAACTGAGCTCAAGGATAATAAAATTGCTATCATTAATAAAATAGAGTTTTATTAATAAAAACTATTAACAACACACAAAACGGAAAATATTGACATAAACAAAGAATTGGAAAGAGTCGTGGGAAATCGAGCTAAACCGGGGATTAAGAGATTTAAAAAGGTAAAACAAATATAAATTAAAGGGATGAGATGGTTCGCTAAACCATTTAAAGCACAGGATAGAGTTGGCAAAAGGGTTAAATACTTAAAGGTAACGTTCGGCTTACGTAATTATACTTGTTGTGCAGAGGAAGGCGACGTGAAGGAATTTTCGGTCCGCTGGCGAGTTCCAGCCGAAGGGGGGGGAATTAAATGATCCTGACGTGGCGTCTTGGGAATGAGAACCGTTTCTTGATGAACGGGCTTGAAGAACAATTGCTGTTCTACGTTGTTCTCTTCTGAACAACAGGGGGGGTGAGAACCGTCTCCTGTCTACGGGCTCGAGAACAATGGCTGTTCTAATGTTGTTCCCTTCCGAACAACAAGGGGAAAGGGTGAGAACCGTTTCTTGGCGAACGGGCTCGAACGAACAATGGCTGTTTTACGTTGTTCTCTTCTGAACAACAGGGGGGCGGGGTGAGAACCGTTTCTTATCAACGGGTTCGAACGAACAATGGCTGTTCTAACGTTGTTCTCTTTCTGAACAACAGGGGAAGCCTTGTGGACTTGGCGTCACAAAGGCTCGAACCTTGGCACTCAAGGGATATTGTCCTTCTTCTGGACAAGTGATGTTGGATCTCGAGGTCGAGGGCCCTTTGGTGCACAAGGTGAGACTGGACCGTAGTGATGTCTCGCGAAGAAAATCTGGATCTCTAATCTGATCTTAGTGGTAAAGTTTCCAAATAAATAGTCGGGACACCTCTCTTGGCGTGGGGTACAATGAAGTGGGGGCTTCGAGGGAATGCACAGCCGAGCCTGAGAACAATGCCTTATCTGCCCATAAGCCTAACTCAATCTGGCGAGGTGGGCGCATGGGGCGACGGGGGAAGATAAACCTCCCTGTTTAAACATTGACTCAGGTGGCTGCGATAAGGCGCCAGGCTTCAAAGCGAACATGCACGTGGGTAGCATCGTGGTTTTAAATAACATGTGATAGTGGTTGAAATTAAGCGGCCTCAACCCGTTCTATCACACTGTCTTATGTCTATTTCTTCTGTTAAATATATGTTGACTGAATTTTCTGTTAGTTTTATAAACATACGAAACAAGAAATATTTCAGAAATATTTAAAATTTAAGTAAGCAGTGTATATATACTTATTGTAACTTTAATTAATTATTAAGGAACTTGAGTATTTAATAATGATATAAATTTTTTAGTTAATGAAAGTGAAAACTGATTTTATAAATTGGTTTCATGACTTTGGGTGATTGAAATAGGGGCAATTGGTAAGGAATAAAATAAATCGATAGTGGATTAAAGACTTGAAAATAGCAATTTGGTGGAAATGGTTCAGGATACTATGAATGTGGTTGTAGTAAAGAAGTAACAATAAGAATGTATATGTAACACTGTGACATGGACATCGATGGACATTATTTAGATATATGTACCGGCGATGCGTATCGATCGCTACATTTGTATCGATTAATTCTAATCAGTATCGTGTTAGTGGCTTCATGATTTATCGGGTATCGTAATCGCTTTGTGTTTTTCCTAAATGTAAAGGAAAATTCGATAACCAATACTCAATACATTTCAATTTATCCTATATATCATAAATCAATGCTATATAGGATAAATTGAAATTAATGGTTGTTTGCTTTATAGCATGATAGTTTTGTCTCTGTTGTATTTCCTCTGATGTGTTATTGTCACGGGTATTAAGTCTAATACTATTATTACAAATACTCTATCAATACCACTCGTATGGGATTTGAAAACAATGTATTTTTTTTAATATTCTTAATAATATAGTTCTTACAAATAATTTATAGCTCAGACATTTTTCAGAGTTATAAAATCCATAAAGTTTTCGATAGCGTGATATTTTCATAATAATGACGAGGCCATCTGACTCTGAGACATAGGTCAGATGCTTATGCATAATATTTATTTATTTATAAGGCATGATATAATGCTACTGAAATAAATTTAATTAAAAAATAATTTGTTAGTTTATAAAAGTGTCAATCGCAAGTTCATTGAAAGTTTCTACAATATTATAGATCCAAATTCGGTATATCACCTCACTCGTCAGTTACAGTAAACTTAATGAAAGCTAATCTGTGAGTAGGAGAGAAACTGTCATTTCCATGTTGCTTGTTATCAAATGACTTTCTATTATATGTTGCAACCCCTAGGTCTCTTCCACAGCTGGACTATGAATCTCTCCAGTGCCGTTCATGCTGTAAAGACATGTAAAAAAAAGCCTGTCCTGTCGTATTCCTGCTTAAATATGAAATTGTTTTCCGCTTGTTCAGTCTTTCATTAGTAGCCGTGAAGTGAGTACCTCTTACTGGCTTGCACAATGGATAGTTATGATGATCAGAAAAAAATTAATGATTCAGAGAAAGAATCTTTTTATAAAATAAAAGATACGAACTGGGCTAAATCATCTTTGATAACTTCCAACAAATACTTTAAATTTTATAATTGTAGTGGGATTTAAAACTATCTTTGTCGTGTTTGCTATGCACAGAAAAACCTGAAGTAATTATCAGTGCTGATCCATCAGCCTGCTGCAGTTTGAGAACACATCTACTGCTAAGTTTATTTAGTCGATTATGTTTATTGATCACGATTAACAAAATCAATTTACGCATCAGCACTGTGAACATATCAAATATCAATTGATAATATATTAAAGATATCTCACTTATGATTATGCTCGATTTTGAAACTCAAAATGAATTTATCGACAGATAGGGTATCCCGATAAGCTAGAGTTTCACAATGAACGTAAGAACCGTCAAAAGTGAAGAACCAAGTTAGATGCTACTGCAACCACGTCAAAGAATGCCAAATATGTGCAGAAAACTCTCCAGTTTGGGAAGTCGGCGCCTGCAATTACTCAAAGCAAATTTGATGATAATATAATTAGTTGCTTTCATCGTTAACGGCATACACCCTCTGTCTATGGTGGATAGGGAGAAATTCAAAAATCTATTTTCAGGTATGTACTATATGTATTCAATAGGTTAGCTTAAATTTATTTGATTAAATATTTTTTAACTCCTATTTATTTTTAATTAAATGTTATTTCGTTCATAATAATTATTTACTTAATAACCGAGCTGGTGCTATGTATATTTATTATCCTATTTTACTATAATACAATATTCATTCTGTTCAGTTATAGATTTCATCTGTTTCATTTTTTAAAAACAATACTGAGAAGTTCAAGTTGGTATATTTGTTCGTTTAAAAAAAAATAATATGGTTTAATATTTCACATAAATGTTAAGTTGTTGCATTCGAACAAAATTTCATTTCAGACGTTAACGTACCACCAGCCGATCAATGAGCCGCTAAATAGCTTCTGGGACAGATGCAATTCATCGAAATTTAAGACAAGACTTGAGAGCTCAACAACATGTCGGTCTAATTATGAATGAAACAACACTAAATTAAAATGAAATAATAGTTCAAAAACAAGGTCTGCTGACCAAAAAGTTGCGTACTCCCACTTATTATGATTTATAACCTAAAGTATTGATTATAAAGTAAATAGATTAGTCTCCTAGCTTAAATCTGTTATGATCATGTTTAAATTGATCTACAAGCAACTTTTTTCGTCGAGTTCTAACCCTAGTCTTATGTATGGTCTTCCAAAAATCCATACACTCGATGCCCCCCTTCGCCCTATACTCGCAGCTTACCCGATGACATCCTACAATTTAGTCAAATATATTGTTCTTTATCTCTACTCTTCTACCATTAACGAATTAAGTATATATAATAATTACTCTTTCGCCGAAGAGTTCTCAAATTTCAATTTTCTAAATTCTAACTTTATTTTCAGTTATAAACATGAATTCGACATCTTTATGTCGAATTTTGAAGAAATTGTCATGAGCTTCCCTGATTTCAAGCTGAACTTTTACCGTCGTTTTGTCGACGACACGATTTTACTATTTAAAACTGAACAAGAATCTTCTTCGTTTTAGAATTACATAAATGGACATTATAATAACAGTTAATTCATACAAAAAAAAAGAGATAAAAATCCCATTTCTTCATATCCTTCTAACCGCATATGAACTAATTCACTTGTTCAGTCTATCAGAAATCCTTTTTCACAGGTTTAGGTAAGAATTTTTCCAGTTTCTCTGACATTACATACATACAAAGTTAGCATTATTTAAACTCGCCTACAAACATAGCTATAAACTATCATCAGACTACTTTTAAGTACACAAAGAATTTGAATTTCTCATGAGTTATTTCCGAAAGAATGGATTTTCTCCCAAAAATGATGAATGCACTTTTGGATAACAAATGTGCATTCATCATTTTTGGGAGAAAATATGCAATCTACATCAACTGATAGTCGCTGTTCCCAAGGATCTTCACTATTGTCTCCTTCCATGTCCCTTTAACTTTCACTTACGCCGTAAACTCACAATTCTCCTATAAATCTATTTCCTGCACACTAACTTTAAAATAATATTCGTTAACAATTTTCGTTTAGGAAATGTTTGTTAGATCTAAGGACAGACTCCCCTCCCCCCTCCATGAATCGATCGATTGTCTATAAATATATTTTCCCCGATTTTCACCAGGGAACCTAAAGTATATTGGAAGCACCGTCCGCTCGTTGATGGCAAGAGTTTGTTTCCACTTGGGAATAAGTCCGCGACATAGTGAAGGCAAAAAAGGTTTTAAAAGAGATGAATAGTGGCAGAGTAAAATCATGAAAAAACTCCATAGATTTTGCCTTCGTGTTGAGGGCATCACTTGCATTCCCGTTTGTTTATCAAAACATTGATAATGTTACAATATCATCGGCGCCGCTTATCTTACCAACGGAAATTTCGTTCTTCTCCTGATTTAATGTTTAAGTCTAGTCAAGTCTATGTTTAGGTTTGGTCGAGTGCTAGGACTACTTCCTCTTCCATTTTGTTCGAGGTCTTGTTCGAGTGTGATTGCATCATTGTTTTATAGGTAGCAATTGTGCTGTGTAATGTACCACTCTTTGTGTGTTTTTTCCCGTCTTTTCCTAGGATTTATGATCAAGGTGGCTTTGTTTTGTGACTTCTGCATTTCCCTTAGGTCCATGAGACCGGTGGCCTGGGTGATCATCGCCGGTTATAACAATTTGGATCTAACGTAACAAAGATAGCGCTTTCGCAAGTTATTGCTGCTTAGCTTGCGGAAGAGGAACAGCTTAACAAGTTCTTTATTCGCTGCGTTGATCCGGCTCTTAAAGTGTTGTTTATACTCATTAGTAAACATATTGAGCATGAGTACTGTGCCATCTTCGGAGTAACTTTAGCGTCGATCTTCAACATAATTATCGGCCAATCTGCATGATGTCCTCTACAGACTGCAGATACATCACTCACATCTTTTTTGATGCGATGGTAAATCGATGGTAAAGATGATATAAAGTAGAGGGCTGAGACAGCTGTCTTGCAGCACTTTAGCCTCAAGACTAAATTCTCGTTCCCTCTGTCTCTCTATCTGTATCTGGGACCTCATATCCATCACGTTGTTGCATAGGATCCTTTCGATGACTGGGTTTAGCTCAAGGTTTAGAACCTTCTATTTTAGTCCCTTCAGCCAAACTTTGTCGAAGTCTTTTGTTCCTCTCTGAGGACCACATCGACGTACTTCCCTTACGCCCTGGATTTGGCTAACTTTTCTGTTAGGAAAAAAAAATGCGCTCTCGGTTCCAATCAACTTCTGGAAACCGTGCTACTGGTAGGTGTGCGGTTCATTCTCTGTTAGCACTCTTTGAGGCCTGTTAGCTATGATATTTTCGAAAATCTTAGATAATAAGCTTGTAATTTAAGAGCTGGTTGGGGAAGTAGCCGGTGTCCAAGTCAGATTCATGACATTTGCTATTAACCTAGCACTTGCGGTGGCACGTTGATTAAATTGTCCTTAGTGATTCCGACCAACTTGGAGCCTTTTGTTTGAAAGTTTTGATGGCAGCGACGAGTTTCCATATAGTTATTGGCCTTCCCTTTATGACGTGCGGGCATGGAGAGGTCCGCTAAATAACTACATTTACTCGTCAATAACCTGGCCTTCAAACTCTTTTGTCGAAGTCTTCGTTGTCCCTCAGATGTTATGAAGAGGACTTCTCTCCAGTGCCTCCTGAATCATACATCCAGTTCCTCCGATTCTTCAACGTACGATTTGTTGTCCTCCTTAATTCGTATTTTCTCCCTGTGTGTTTGTTTTCCTGAGTTTTTTGATTTGTGAGCAGAATGGAGTCAGGTCGTCTTCGTTTTCTACTTTGCCTATTATTTGGTCCCATATTTCGGTATGTGTGTCTCGAATCCTTTGTGCCAATTCCGCTTCGAGGTGTTGCATCTTCGTGACTATTTCTCTGCTCGTTTCCGTTCGCTTTAGTCAGTCATATACTTAATTACCTATGCTCCTTTGCTATCTCACTCATCTGGCTAGTCCATTTGGGCCCGCTGAGCATTTTGTAGGATGTCATTGTAACGATCTCCTTGTGCCTCTCCTGATGATCAAGATGGTTATAATTTCTAATTCAGCGCCTATTTCTTCGGGATTCACCTCATTCAGGTCTCCTGGCTGATAGTCGCTAGGCAGTTCTCTGTGGTGACTTGGGACAAGCTGCCCCGGTATGTTATGGTGATTTAAAGAGAAGCTGCAGCTCGTCAGGATTATGTCCGGTCTCGTAACAACGTGCTGTGTTACGTATGTCGGGAATTTGAGTGCAAATATTTCAAGCTTGTTACGTTTCAACAAGCGTTAAAAATTCTTTCTTTCATTCATTCTGCTGTATCCTGTTTTTCTCAGGTTAGCATTTAGGTCACCTCCAATAAAAGCTTTCTTTTGGTGACCAAATAGCATGTTGAAATTTTTTTAAGGGCAGGTACCGTCTTCTTGGTGGTTGGTAAGATGCCGCCACTACAAGCACTCCTACAAGGGTCGGGACCTCGATCGTCACAGAGGAGTCCTCAACAGAGAAGTTTAAACTTAAAGGTCTCTCTTTATCACAATAACCGCCTCGTGGTACCCTTTCTGAGTGCAGTTCTTCATCAGTGTCGTATAGTTTGGTATTTTAATTTTCTAGTCCTTGTGTCTAGTCCATGTTTCGTTATTATAATTTTGTATGGGTATGTGCCTCTAAGTATATTTCAGTGCACAGTCTCTTTATTTCTCCCTCCGTTTAGTTTACTTTCAATATCGTCAGTTTGTTGCTTATGTGTTTCATGTTGTGTTGTGTTGTGTTAAGTCTTGTTTTGTTTAGGCTCTCTTATCTGTCTTTGTTCTAGATTTTCCGTTTCTCTTCTTTTTGTATTCTGAGTGTTTTAGTGTCACGCAAATGTCTTCATAGAAATCGACCAGCGAATTAGAGAGCTTCTTCCGCTCTCTTATCCTCTTTGTTTACCTCGAAATCTCACTTTTAGATGCCTGACCTGATACATTCACATAGGTTTGATGGTCTTTTGTTCTTGGGGCAAGTTGTGTTCTCGTTTGCGTAAATCGTCAGATTAATCTTATCTCCATTGAGCTTTTGCTTTTGTCTCGACTTCGTTGCGTTTTTCGTTGTTTGCATGTGTAGCAATGTCGAGGTCTGAGCTGCCCGTGCTCGTCGTCATGTCTTTCTTCTTTATTTTTTGCTCCGTCTCTTTTGCCTTTTGGGCGAGTTCCCGTTGTTTATGAGCCACGTTGCTGGGTCTCGTTCTTTGGGGGCTTGTTCTGCCAGGTCCTTTTTTCTTCTAACTTTCTGCTTTGGGGGTAGGTTACTTGTTTTTTGTATTTCTTTGTCCGGTTGGGATGTCGGGGGCATTTTAGGTACCCACTTCACTTGCGGGACATCTTCCTATGAGGGGGGGGGGGGTAGTAAAGACCATTTCGCCATTCCCATTTGTCGTTAGCATGGATTTAGGCTCTTCCGCAAACGTCCCTGGCCTAATTAGATTTTTCGCTTGCGCATAAATGATGCACTTGAGTATTTTCGTAGATAGTTCGCTGTCCATGTTAATATATACCTTCTTTGCATCATATTCAGTGAGCGCAGCCGGGCGACTTGGGCGCAAGAGGTGTTCTTCCTAGTCTCTCCTGCTTGTCGCTAAGCTTTTGCCTTCTTTCAGTTCCTTCTTAATCTGGCAGATCATAGCCATTGCCCGATGCACCATTTTGCAATTGGTGCATTTTTCATAAGGGCTGTTGCAGGCCTTCCTATTGTGCTCCAACTCACCACACCTTGATAAAGTCACCTATTCTAGTGTGCACTCCCTGGTAGCGTTGTGGTCCATTCTGAATGAGCGGTAGCACATCTGAATGGGAATAGAATCCCCCCTTACGATTTTCTCGCTGCTTACTCTCACGTTGAAGAGCTGGATACCACCTACATTGGCCTTTTGCGCCATGCAGTCTCTGAGAATGCTTATTTAAATACGTGAGTGTAGTCAGTGTCATCTCTGCTTTTAAATTTAATAGTCTCTGACACCTTGGCCCATTTATTATTTTTCACAATCCCTTCTGTAATTTCTCTCTAGTGGGCTGCCCTACACAGCGCTCTAATTTTTGGCATATGACGCTCCAGTGAGTAAGGATCTCCTGCGGGATGTAGGTTGCAGGTTGATAATTCTTAGTGCGTTGACTGAATTCTCCTTTCCTAATTACTTTAACATCACTTTTGTTTTTGTATGAGGCCACGTACCCCGTGGTGACTTCGATTTATCCGACAATGGCGATGTTCAAAGTATCATAGACCACCTCGACTACCATCCCCCTTTCATATTTTCCCTGCCCGGGGAGTGTTCTAGGTGGAAACTTGGTCGTCGTTGTGAGGGCCATGGCTGTGACCATGGATCCGCAGTGTGGCTGTCTGAAGCCGTTACATGAGTGGCTTGACCATATTGTTGGTTTAATATTTACTTATGGGTAACCCTCTCTCTAGGGTGACTCCGCCTTCGTGACCTTGAATTGCAAGAAGGGTAGGGGTAGAGATAAAATGAAGAAGGAGCTTGAAGGGGTACTCTCGAGTTGTGAATTGCGAATTGTTGGTTAGCGGGAAATCAACCATCGCTAACCGGAGGTGCTATTCCCGGAGGTTTTGGATATGAGAACTGCTTCCGGCATACGCTGAGACATGTATTACTTCTTCCTGTTGTCCTGGCAAGACTCCTAGGGTGGGATGGAGATGGAGATCTTGAACCCATTCCGAAGGTTGTAAATCTTCCCCAGGTCCAGGAGCCTCTGGCGCCGGGTTCAACATTAGGCTATTCCACAAACATTCTTTTCTCCGCCTCTCCAATTACGAGTATGTCTTTCACATCGAATTGTTATAGTTGATAAAAGGGGATGAAAAGGCAATCATGACTACCTAGTGCGGCATCTCGATGGAAAAGGGGTTGAGGGTGGGTTTAAGCAGACATTAAGTCGCTTATGTGATCCAGTAAAATGTTTCTTTTTTTTAATTCTCGGAAAAAGAAGAGGATTTGAAATTTAGCGGCGTTTTCCGCGGCCAATTGACGCCTTTACCAGTGAGAGTATTCTTGAGGTCAGCGAATAAAAAAATACAGTGGACTGGGCAATGATAAGTCCGCAAACTGGCTATGTTTTTACTACTAAAGAGAAGCCCCTCCCCCCCTCCTTTGTGATCATTCTGTTCAATGTAAAATAGATATCATTGATATTTCCTAAATAAACTTTGGAATTCAGGGCATTCCAAACACTATACCTCAATTCAAATCCCGGAATCTCTTTTTATAAAAAAATTAAACCCTCCTCACAATACGGATTTTTCCGCTTCTCTTTCCTAGTCACATAATTAACAACCTAACAATTTAATGACGTCACATGCAACAAATCAATCATTTTGTACTCCAGTTTTGCTCTTTGCAAAAGGTTAGCAGTGTATATACTGTGTTTAAGTAATAATTAATTTCCAACAAAATTTCGATAAGCTAATTATTGTATTTGTTTATTGTAAGTCCTCCCTAATTTTTACCATTAATTTCATATTTCTTTAATTATGATCCCAATTATGCATTTTGGCAATCATAGCTGGTCATCAGTTTTAATTCTCATAACTTTATTTTATAGAACCAGAATATTGTTATTATACCAGAAAATGAGAAACATTGGTTGTTTCGTTGTTTAGATTCCTTCCTAAGTTAGAAATTAGACTCCTTAGAAGCAATCCGATCAAATACATTGAGGAGAAATAAGTATTCGTGCACCTTCAAAATTCAATTTTAATAGACTTCCAACCCATCAAACTTCATGAAATTTACAGAACAGATGTATATAAATGTAAAGTTCAAAGTTCTGTGCACAAAAAGGTATGAAACAAAATTGATGTTCAGTAAACTTTAAATTAATGAAAACAGGGCTGAAAAAAGTATTCGTAAAGAAACATAAACCAAACGAAATTCATTTTTTAAAGCACATGAGACATACTATTAGCTGTGACGGTGCAAAGAAGCTTCTAGAGGGTTCCAATAATATCTACAGCAGTCAATAAGAGCTAAGGAAAGATCGGAATGCTATTTTGCAGTCAACGTCCCCGCAGTAAAGACGATATCATGGCGAAGAAAAAAAACTCTCCAATGATCAGAAAAGGAAGATACTGAAGTTCCATATTGATGGGCTGATCTAACGGAAAATATGCAAGCAACTGAAAATACCTTTCACTCCAAATGCAGTGGTGGGCAGTCCGTCAGTACGGATGAAGGAAGGTCTGTCAGTCCATCACTGACGGACTCCCGTTTCGCTGGTGGACTGACGACTGACATAAACTTTGAAACACTGACGGAATAAGCGCCGACGGAAGCGATTTTTGGCCGTCACCCGAACCGTCACTAACCCGTAAAGCAAAGATGACCTTCTGCAAATAATGTTTCCGTCAGTCGTCAGCGAAACGGGAGTCCGTCAGTGACAGACTGACGGATCTTCCGTCATCGGTACTGACGGACTGCCCACCACTGCCTTTCAGTACCATTGGCTCTGTCATTCTTCAGTGGGAAAAGGTGGAAACCATTGACAACCTTCAAAGTTCAGGTGCTCCTCGAAAGATTTACCCCCAAGCTTTTTGTGGAATACTTTGGAAGGTTAGAGCTGCCCCTATGACGACTGGTAAGGAAATTCAAGATGACCTATTTCCGTCAGGAGTGTCGGTCACAAAGCAAACCATCAGTAATGAACTGAACTGGCATGATTTTAAGTCTCGCCGGACAAGGAAGACACATCTGCTGCTGAAGAGAGACAGATTCAAGGTTGAAGTTCACACGTGAGCATTTGGAGAAACCTGCTAAGTTGTGGAATAATGTTATGTGGTCTGACGAGACAAAAATAAAATGGTCTGGCACTAACATTGGCCCTCCTGTCTAGAGCAAAGACTGCAGTAAATACGACATTAAGAACACCATCTCTACCGTCGAGTTTGAGGGATGTAGCATCATAGTGTGGGGGTATGTCTCATCTAAGCGTAACGGCAAAATCCATATCATGGATGGAGCCATGAATTTTGCATCCACAAAGACATTTTAGAAGAACATCAGTTCATTTCTTTAGAGAAGCTTGTACTTGGAGAGGGATGGAACTTTCAACAAGATAAAGATCCGTAGCATACTACGAAAGCTACTCACGAATGGTTCCGTAAAAACAATGTAAAGGTTCTAGAGTGCCCTAGTCAGTTGCCAGATTTGAACCCAATAGAGAACTTGTGGCGAACACTGAAGGGCAAGATTCATTTGAGGGGTACCAAGAACATCAAAGCATTGGAGGTAACTTACAAAGAATAATGGGCCGAAATACCAAAAGAATGTTACAGCGCACTAGTGAAGAACCATAGAAAACGAGTGATAGCGGTGAAAACCAACAAAGGTTGCACAACTAGGTAGTAATCACTAAATATCGGTTTGTATGAATACTCCTCCCTACTGTGTTTGCATTAATTTCAATTTTACTGAATATCAATTTTATTTCATATATTTTGTCCAAAGAAATTTAAAATTTACATTAATATACATCTATTTTTCTCCCCACTGTATATATATATATATTAAGTTCCTTATCCTTGATAAGGAACTTAATAAAGTTCGAAAGTACTTGGAAACACCTTTTAATTTTTTCCTGCGGGACATTGCATTCATTTGCCACCCTCACGTGATACTTTGTGAGTTTTTCATTTCATATATATATATATATATATATATATATATATATATATATATATATATATATATATATTCCGACCGAACACTGCCTCCCTTAGTTTAGGCTGAGAATGAACAAACAGTGGTTCAGATTGGCTCCATTGGGTAATGTAGCCTTTGAACAGACTATAACTGAGTATGATATTGTTGATCAGATGGTAGATGGAGACATCTCATCTGCTGAAGTTAAAGTTCTTGTTTCTTTTATTAAGAATGACTACCAATTTACTCTTTTTATTGTCTGGAATTAATAGGAACAGATTTATATTATTAAGTCAATTTAGGTTCATTTTTAGCCCGGTGTTGATGCAAAGCGCAGTTTTCCTCCTCGGTTCGAAGACTGAAATTGTTTTTATATAAAAGGTACGGAAAATTATTTGTTTTTATATAAATCGCTGGTTAATCATTATTGGTTACACCGTAAATTCTAGATGTTTTATTGGCGTTATTTTTTTCGTTTCGTAAAACTTCCTAGTAGTGCAATCTATGTGTGCATTTTTTTAACTAATATTAACTCATTTTGTGTGACCAACTTTGCACTTGTTTTAATTGATAAGGAAGCGGAGTTGTGGGGACTCTTTCTTTGTTGAAGGTTTGTACTATTATTTCTGCAACATACACTGCACACTGATTTCTGTGACACCTAAGTCAAGCCACATGGGTTTATTTAAATTTTCTGATGCAACTACAGGTCGGCTTTTATATGTTATAGTTACCCTTGGTTAGAATCCTTAGTTAAACAGTATACTTGCATTGGGAAGAATAGGACTGAAAACGAGTAAGCTGCGTTATTAAACCCCCCACCCAAAAAATATTATTACTTTTCACTTTTATATTGTTATTTTTCTTCCTAAATAAGTTGCTTGTCCTTCCAGGGCCTCAGAGTAGCTTGCCATGCGCTCTAACCATTGAGGTGGCAGTTTATTAGTTAAATAATAATAGTTCTAAAAAAAATAATTATTATAATAACATAAGGCAACATGAACTCAAAGAATTTACAATCAATCTTGAAATTACATAGACCTCATAAAATGGTATCATTTGGTCCAAAGCGTTGGCTTCCTCTCGAAGAATGTGTTATTCGCTTTGGGGAACAAACAGATGCATTGATATTCTACATAAATTCAGAAAGTAGTGAGAAACATGAACTTTCCCATGTCAAAGATTCTACCATATACTTCATTGTTTTATAATGTTTTCATCAAATATCAATTACAGTTCCTTCAAGTTCAGTTACGAGGAATCAATAAATTTAGCACATTTAAAAAAACAACAACAACAGTGCGATGTTCATTATCTACATGATCATTTAAAAGATTTAATTCGAAATTTAATAAAATAATTCCAGTTAGAAGCTGTTCGAGAGTGTGACACATTTATCTTAGATTGTATATCTCTCATGAGCGCCAGAGAATGATGATATAAATCCAGCAAACGGATTTTTTCGAGTTAGGAAATAACTTTTTCCGAAAAAAATATTCTTTCTTGCAGTATGCTGGATTTATTTCATCATTCTCTCGCGCTCATGATAGATATACATTGTATATTCGTTGTATGTTTAACTAAATTTCTTCTTTGCATTCCCAATTAATCATTAATCTCTCTCCCTTTCATACTCCCGATCGACCTAGCGAAGCGTGCCTTAAAAGCTTGTCTATTCTTCTTCCCTTCAGCCTAGTGGTTAAAGGTTCACTTTAATTGAGATCAAAGCGGTTACTCGCTGCCTCAGTATGCCTGGTTTGAATCCCACCCTAGTACAGATTTTTCCGAAGAAAGAAATTATTCCGTTTTCTCTTTCATTCGGTAGGCTGATTTATTCATCTTAGATGTAGAGGGTTCGTAGCATTATGTGTAAATCTCTGAAATATATTTTGGTATAAATACTAAAGCAAAAAAAAGAGGGTATGGCAGCATATTTTTTTTAATCTTGAATATCTTATTCATCAGATTCGATCTTACTTTGAAATAAAGGCTCTTCAAATTTTATCATTCTTAATTTTTGAGTTTCTTTGGATGGTTTCTTTCTACAGGGTGGGGTTGGTAATTTGTCACCTAACTTCAATATACAAGAAAACAAGTCCTTTTATACAGATATATTTACCATTTACATATAAAGGATGCACTATTCATTTTATCCAATAAAATCGCCGTCGGCCTCAACCAGCGTTTGTTTTGTGAGTTCGCCACCTGGTCCTGGGAGAAATCTTTCTCTTCTGAGAAGAACCAAAGCATCCTAGACCCGAGGGGATATTTCAGTTTGTTCACAAGCTTCAAATCAAGGTCCTTCCGCTTGTCCTTCATCGTCTGCGACAGAAGTTGGCCTTTTTTCAACTTCTATGAGCATTATCTGCCTGATGAGAGACTCTTTCACTTCTGTTTCCATGGCTATGGACCTTATTGAATTGCTCGGATCGTTATCGATGGTGGACTAGAGATTTTGACATTGGAGCTCCCGACGTGAATAGAGCCATGGTATTGCTTCCTTCAAGAAGATACACAACTAAGTCTACTATGGTAGAAGAAAGAGAGTACCGACGCCAGACAAAACGCATATGTGGAATTCAGCGTTACTGACTGATATAGAGTGGTTAAGGCTAGATTTGGATCGTTGCTTGAGAGTAGATGATATATTTTGGAAAAGCAGCTGAAAGTTAAGAATATTAACAAGGAAATCAAATATCCAAACCTATGTGAATTATTTAGTTTGTTTCTGACTTTACCACACTCAAATGTTGCAATGGAAAGAACTTTTAATATTTTATGAGTTTAATATTTTAATATTTTCTCACCTGTTTAATATAGCTTCTTACGCATTTTTAATTAAACTGCAATAAATCAGCTAAGAGATGCGGTTAAAATAGCTATGGTTTACCTCCTTGACACCTCATTGGACACGCCTGGGGATCGCTTTTGATCCACACCAATCAAATGAATATACATATATCCAATTGACCAGTCTAATAGCCCTTAAAAGAACTGTAGCAATTGGGTATTTTAATCTGAAAAGCAGTGATGGTATCTTGTTAGTATAGTATCGAGTACCCATCTTCATGCTTCATCAGAGACGCCTGGGGAACGCTCTTCATCCACGCCAAGAAAGTGACTCTATCCAGTTGATACAGTTCTTTATCCGATATAATATTGGTCTATTAAATACAGTCACTTGCTTGACGGGGGTAAAAAGCGTCCCCCAGGCCTCCCTAAAGTACTGTGAAGGTAGATACTCGTTGGTATTTTAACCGCATTCAATACCATCATTACCATTTTGATATTATTATAACTTTAATACAAGTCTCCATCAGCGTAAATTTAAGGACCGCATTCGCCAGTTGATTTCAGGAAGAGCCTCTTTCTCCCTGCGGTGGATCGTCACATTTTAGGACCTATCAACATAGCAAATGCAGGCAATGGGTAGCGAAAAGGAATCTATATGGAAACTCAATTTCTCATCCCAACATAGTAGATTATGATTAAAGTATTTTTGATGGCATCTAGAGTTATGCTTCTCCATATACTTGCAAGGCGATCCAGAATTCAAACATTCTTCAACAAATACCTCCTGGAAGATGAGAATACATATTTAAAAAAAATGGGGAACCCCTAAAAAATAAATACATAATCTCTGAAACACTATCACTCGGTGATAGCGGATATTAGTTTTTAATAGACTTCGATCGAATTGCGATTAAAAGACACAATGTGTCAAACACATGATATTTTTTACCTAATACCTTATGTACTTTATTTTTACCAATTAAATATCCTCCCCCCCCCCCCCAAATAGTTGTGAGAACATAAATAAAAATAGAAGCGTTAAGTTTGACAGAGCGTTTGCCTCAGAAATGGGCGCTTGGTGGTTGATGAAAAATTAGGAAGAGTTAAAGGGACTCTTAAGAAAATTAAAGGAGAAAGGATTTAAATATGGTAATTTTATCTACTGATATACCCATAAGCTTAATTTAGTTTTGATTAAAACTGCTGAGAAAGTTAAAGATGTTATTTTTTTCCCCATCTGCGATTTTTTTGGGGGGGGTTTACTAAAAGAACGCAAATGAAAAAAAAAATCTTTTACTCTGTCATCACTTTTAATTCTTAGAGTATAAAACGACAAAGTCCCTTTCGAGATTTTAATATTAACCTTCCATCACTGTATGAAATAAAATACAGAACTAGAACCGTCTTCCATAAAAGAAAAGAAAAGTGGAAGAACAATCTGATTGCAAAATTGAATGCTTTTAGTTTTATGCTTTTCCAAAATATCTTTCATAACGTTATTTTAAGCTGTAATCTTCTTTGAGGTTTAGAAGTACAAACACCTTGGAATGAGGTTTAGAAGTACAAACACTTTTGAATGAGGTTTAGAATTACAAGTATCTTGGGATGAGGTTTAGAAGTACAAGTACCTAGGGATGTTGTTTAGGAGTACAAACACCTTGGAATGAGGTTTAGAAGTACAAACACCTTGGAATGAGGTTTAGAAGTACAAGTACCTTTGAATGAGGTTTAGAAGTACAAGTACCTTGGAATGAGGTTTAGAAGTAAAAACACCTTTGAATGAGGTTTAGAAGAACAAGTACCTTGGAATGAGGTTTAGAAGTACAAGTACCTTAGAATTAAGTTGAGCCAAGATAAAATGACTTCATCAGTTTGTCGAAAACCAAAATACAGATGAACATTATTTAAAAAAAATGTTCAAGAAACAATGGTGGATATTGCATTCTTAGATAACTCTCACTATCCACCAAAGAAAAAAATACTCGAAAAACAAATGAAATACAAAGTAATGTATCTCAATTTGCTTCCATTTAGCAATTCGTATTTTTGGTCGCGTGTACGCGATTCCTTAAGTTAGTATTTCGATCAGTCGGTCGAGTGATACCATTTTACTTCTCAATGTGTTTATTGGCAATAATATCGGAACTATTCGGCCTTTTCTAATGAAATTTGAAACCCTTACGTTATTTTACATTTTCTTTTGAATGATATAATTGCCAAAGTCCTCCCAAGGCTATACCGTGAATCTTTTCGTTTTGGAAATAACATCATAACTATTCGGTCGATTCTAACTAAATTTGAAACCCTTATGTTGGTATATATTCTCTTTCGAATGATATAATTGTCAAGGTCCTGCCAAAGTAAGCCCGGGATTTATTTTGGTTTGGCAATAACATCATAAATATTCCGCCGATTCTAACGAAATTTGACAAGAGTCAATTATGCATATACACTTATACACATGTATACTTATACTCACACATACACTGTTATGTATATCATATATTTACCTGAATACCACAATATAAATATAGAGATATGTATATAACTTAAATTGTTGAAATAAAATGCTGGAAGTGGTTCTCTCATGATATTATTTATCTTTTATCAATTTAATTTCCTATTTTGTTCACTTGCTTTATTTCATTATTAATATTCTTTTCTTAAACTTTATTAACGCTTCCCATGTAAATAGAACCAATTTACGCTAACAAGTTTGAAATGTTTGATCATCCATGTAGAGGAACCCACTAAAATAGTAATATTTCCCCCCCCTAAGATATTACTTAGGGAGAGAAAGCGATCCGTTACCCCCTCCCCCACCCCCAACTTGACCCTTTTTCGACTTTCTGCCCAGTCACTGAGAAATTCACACCGAGGCATGACGCCATGATTGAAGGCTATCTCCCCACCGTCTTAATCTCCCCCCCCCCCCCGAGTCGGGAGATTATTCGTCTATTTGTCGGTTTGCCAATTGCCCTTTTTTTATCCCCTCGAGACAACTTTTATGGCAACAGCCGCTGGTTGTTCCTTCAGACCCGCTGACCCCGGCCCCTTACAATTTTAAACTTTCCCGTAAATACACGCTCTGTTGCCCCGGCTGATAAAGAAGGCTCGAGAAGGTCTCTCTCCCTCTCCCTGTTTTGGAGAAATCCGGGTATATATGCGCCCTCTCAAGGATTACCCGCAGATTGGCTTAGACAACGCTTCCCTGAACCGAAATCCGCTTGAACGACGCTGTCGCCAGAGAAGTGTTTAGTGACGGTCGCAGGCCACGGAAGAGCTGGACATCAGACTCGTAACTTCGGGTCAGGAAGATAAGTCTATTGGGGCAACGTCAGATTTTCTCAACCGCCTTCGGATGAAGGATTGGAGAAGCCGTATTCAAAGTTCATCTGATGACCTCTTGAGGACAAGAAGCCCAATAGCTCGTTCCATCCGAGTTTGGAAAAGTCGATCCCCCCTCTCCCCTCCGAAGTTCTTATGGTGACCTCTTGAGTACAAGAGGCCCGATAGTTCGCTCAATCCGAGTTTGGAGAAGTCCCCCCTCCCTCCGAAGTTCGTCGGGTGATCTCTTGAAAACAAGAGGCCCTCATCTCACTAAATCAGTTGGGAGAGCGTAGCATCAACCTCTTCGGGTTCCCGTCCACACCCTTGACTAATCAAGGTCACCAAGGTTATCAAATGTTATTATCAAAATCAGTGCTCCGTTCGACAAACGTTCCTAGCATAACGTGATTTTTATCATCTTCAAAGACAAGGCCCATTTTTGGATGAATGGATTTGTGAACAAGCAAAATTGTCGGATTTGGGACGAAAACAATCCACATGAGATACAACAGCACCAATTGTATCCCAATAAAGTCACTGTTTGGTGCGGATTTTCGTCTAACGGAATCATCGGTCCGTATTTTTTTGAGAACGAAGATCGGATTGCCATAACCGTCAACGGCGAGACCTACAGATCGATGATCAGCAACTTCTTGTGGTCTAAACTGGATTATATGCCTGATGTGGATACTGACGACATGTGGTTCCAACAGGACGGCGCTACATGCCACACTACGCACGCTACGATAGACATTTTGCACCAGCGATTTCAGGGCAGGATCATCTCGCGCGGCGGCTACGTCAACTGGCCACCGAGATCATACAATTTAACGCCATTAGACTACTTTGGGGGAAAGAGTTGATGTCCTCAAAATCAACATAACAAACACCACCCAGCAAATTGAGCCAAATTTATCCAACAAGGTCATCGAAAATTGGGCCTCCCGAATATGTTCCACCAAGAGAAGCGGCGGCGGACATTTATAAGACGTCATATTCCACCCTTAATGCCATAAAATGTACTTTAAAATTTGAAATAAATAAAATGCATATATCACACAGAACTGGTTTTATTTACATTTAAAAATCGAGCGACCTCATTGAAAGACCCTATATTTTCTCACATATTTCTGGTATTTTAGATTAGTCTTTTGCATTCATGATTTTTTTTTAAACTAAGAAGCATCAATCATTTAAAGGAACAGTTTTCTCCTTCAACTTTTCCTGGCCGCCGTGCTGATGGGACTCAACACCCCGTCCGCCCCCAGCTTAGCCTCTTCTCCTTCTTTCAGACAGTCTGCATTTCTCCCCTACAACCTCTCCCACAACTTTCTCTTGTTGGCCTCTTTTTTCACAGGGTAGATGCTGACCTTCTTCTCAGCCAATTATCCCGGATCGGGGCTGAGGGAGGAGAGGGCAATGTTCCCTTACGCCTGAGCTCCGGTTTGGGATGGTGGGTTTTTAACAACCTGCTTCATCTCCACCCATACCTTGCTCACCTTCCCTTCCCTACTCACTTCACACTCTATCCTTTTTACGCCGTGCCCAAGGTGGAGCCGCCATGCTGAAGGGCTGCCAGGTCACTAGGTGGGAGGGATGTCCTTAAATGGCAGCACCTTGCTCTGTCATCCGCGTAACCACCCCTTGAAGAGCCAGCTACTGCGTGGGGGTGATTAGCGTCTGCATCCCGTGAATAAAAAAGGGTCACCATGCCCATTGATGAGTCTAACAAAATAATCCCCTTAATTTTCCCCCGTCCACCGTCGGAGACTCCCTCGGGCAGCTCCGCCATTTAAGGCCACCCTTCCTTTCATTTGCCTACGAGTGTAGTGGGCTCCACTTCACCCCCTTGTCTGGAGGTGCCCTCGGGTGCCTCCCTATTTCCAGCGGAAATCCCACTTTTACTTTCCAAGGGGACTGCCAAGAAAGCTAGCGGGCAGCCCATAACCGACCGCTCACCATTGAAGTGGCTCGGTAGGACAAACCCCCCTTAGGGTAAGAGGGAAGATAGGACCGATCTGCCGCTTCCCTCCAAAGACCTGCTTTCTCGGATACTAACTTTAGAACCTGTGATCTCCCAGGGGTGGGAATGGCCAAATGGAGCCCCCTCCCCCGAGACATGGTCCTTGAGGCAACCCAGCCTTCAGACGGTAGGGCCTTCCATGGGGGCGCATCCGAGCTCAGAGCCAAGCACCAAACCCGAGTCCACTCGTATGCAAGGTCCTCCTCAAACGGCTCGGATCTGCAAGGCAATACAAGGATGGGATGGATCTCCTTCCCCGGCGACCGCCAGGACCTTCTCTATCTCGGAGAAGGACCTTGCTGAGGCCGGTCCATCTGGCCTGGGAGCTCCTGCCAGCGGAGGGGAGAAGAGGGTTTATTCCTCGCCCTCCACTGCTAAAAAAGAAGAGAAACAACAAGAAAAGGACGAAAAAGACTCGGGGCTCCTCTCTATCCGCGGGGGCTGCGTGGACAGATGGGTCTGCGGCTTCAGTAAGCGACCAAGCCAAGAGCGGCACGTCCAGCACCGCTGCCCCCCGGGTGCGCAGTCCCTGACAAATACCAAAAGGAAAAGTACAAGTGTGCAGAGCAAGGCCTCTTTTACGTAGAGGCCCCTCATCCAGAGATTACCAGGCGTTTCCGAGCCCACTGGCTTTAAACACTTCCTGGTTATTCACTCCACTGATGAAACATGTTGGCTAAGGGAAAGATGACCCATCAAGGGAGAGCTTTAGCTAGTGTGATTGATAGAGAGCCGAAGGTGCCCCGTTTCTTGAAGATGAGCTATTTGTTGAATGCGTTGACATACCTCGGAGGCAGCCATTATTAGTGCCCTTTGGACATTTGATGGCGCGCCCGTGAATGTGAATCCGCACACTACAATGAACTTCGTGAAAAGAGTGGTTTATGTGAGGGAACTCGTGGACTACATCATAGACGACCATGGGACTGTCAATGTCGAACTTGTGATTAGAAAACAGGGACGGGCCCCAGACCCATCCCTACACTCTTCGTCACGTTCGACTGTGACAAGCTTCCTGAGTCGGTGCGTGCCGGTTAGTATCGCTACCACGTGAATGCATTCGTGCCACTTCCGCGGAGGTGCTATTACTGCCACCGCTTCGGCCATATTAATCGCTCCTGTCGATGTGCAAAGTCTGTGTTACCTGAAACCTGTGTAAGTTGCTCCAAGGCAACTTACACAGGCCAAGTGTGTCAATTGCAGAGAGTCGCCCTCCGCCTTTTCGATGCAATGTGGTACGTATCCCCTTGAGAAGGAAATCCTGGCCGTTCGGGCTCAGGATCGTCTCTCATTTCTCGAGGTTAATGACTTAGTCTTGCCGCACCCGGCGCTGCCCAGGACGCCCTATTCCTCAATGTTTAAAAAGACACCCTCTTCTCCTTTGTGCGGGTTCTACCCACCCCGGATGCGAGTTTAATGCAGCCGCAGCTGAGCGTGTATTGCGCAAGGTGGACTCGATTCACCACACCGGCCTTCGCCTGGTGACCAGTTTCTTCCGCACTTCCCCCATTGAGAGACTACTTGTCGATGCTAATGAAATGCCACCCGCTCTACGCCGTACACAGTGCATTATTCGCCTATTTGCGCGAGCCTGGCGCCTCCCTCAGTCACCAACAGCTCTCATTGCATCCGCAGCTGGTTTGATGGTGCCTATGCCGCCGAGAGACGCCAGCCATACCCTAAGCTCTTTGGGTTTAGGGCTAGGAAACACTTTCAAGAGATAAGTATATCTTTCGGGCCGGTGGCGCCCCTGGTTCTGCCCAGTATGCCACCCTGGATGGCAGCACCTTTCGCTATTTGTCACCATGCCTCTGCTTCCAAAGCTTGTACAGCGACGGGAGTATTGCGTTCGAAATTTTTGGAGTACACCTCGTGTCAGGCTGGAACCGTGCTAGTGTATACGGATGGCTCCAAGTCCCAAGAGAGGGTCGGCTTCCACGCTGTATCCCCTCTGTTTGAAGTCAGTGGGCCTCTGCCAGGCGCTGCGTTTGTCTTCACGGCCGAGCTGGTGGCAATACATCACTCGGTACGGGAGATTACGCGACGTGCCCGGTTCAGAGACTGGATTTTGATTAATAGCGACTCACAAAGCGCCCTGAGTGCTCTCGGGGCATTGAAATCTCCGCATCCCCTGGTTCGCAAAATCCGTGACGCCACGGTTTTGGCGAGCCGGGTAGATGTCGAGATTATCTTCTGCTGGGTTCCTGGACATGTAGGAATTGCGGGGAATGAGCGCGCCGACGAGGGCGCCAAAGAGTGCACGAGGACTGGGCACCGGACCAGCGTTTCGCTCTTCCTCACACCGATTACATGACAGGAATACGGGAAGCTCTCCGGGATGCTTGGCAAAGAAGATGGGAGACGGTTGAAGGGAATTTAAAGTTGCGTCTCATTGCGCTGCACCTGTTTCCATGGACCTACCCCCCCAATACCGCGACGGCTTCAGGTTGCTTTATGTCGTCTCCGAATCGGGCACACACGTGCGACGCATCGTGATTTAATGGAGCGCTCGCCTGTACCCTATTGTGACGACTGCGTCGTCCCCCAGACTGTTCGGCACATTCTTGAAGAATGTCCCAGTCTGGGCGATCTTCGCGAACGTTACCTGTCCTGGTACCGAGACGAGCGGGGTCGCTATCGCTTTCGTGCTCATTGACTTATGGACTCTGACTTTTTAGAGGAGGCCGACCTTCCCATTTTTATTTGAGCTTTTTTCGTGCTTCTTTTTGTAGGTCGCATGTTCCTTCGCCAAGAGGAGGCGAGCCTACCCCCGACGCCGGAGCATGCTTCCTTCTTGTCCTCCTGCTTTTTCTCATTATTTTTTATAGTTATTTGTTAGTTACATATTATTTGTTTTGTTATTTATTTTCTAATATAGTCTAGTATTAGGCCGTGTGGAGTACGGTAACTTACGCCCAAGTAAGCAGTCGCCAGATGAGCTCTTAAAAATAAAAAAAAACTCTTCAACTTGAACAATGCATTAGTCATTCATTTCTCTATTCAATGACATTTATTTTTTTAAATTAGGCGCCTTTTTCTTCTCGTTCGTCTCTGAAATAAATTAATGCAGATTTACTGTTGTTGGAACCTTACGAGTCTCACCTGTGTGATGGATGGATAATTAAGGAGGTTAATGATGTATTTCCATTCTCCTCTCGTGTTTTTAGCTTCGCCAAGGCGGATCAAACTGTGTTTTGTTGAACAAATATTGTCCCGGTCATGTGTGATCACATTTGAAACCTCATTTTCTTTATGGAGCCACGCAGTCGCATTGACAGGAATTTGTCTGGGTACATAATTGTATACATTAGCTAAACTCAATGAAAATCTTTACTATTTCTGAATACATATTCAGTAAATATGTATACCTAATAGATATTGTAGCTGACTATGAGATACTGCATTGAAATGGTTAAGCGTTATGCAGGAAAGCATCTCCTAACGCATTTAGGAAAAATTTCACCAATTTTATTTTTTATAAATTTATCAATGAAATGTACAAATAATATATGATGCTAATGTTGTAATGGATATTAAATTAATTTAGGTAAAATAAGAATAATTTGATGCATATTTCCCTCATATTTGCTCGTGATTTGTTGATACGCTGTGTGTGCTGAACCTTTATGAGAGACCAGTAATAATTTTTATGTCAAGTAGCTTGACTAGTGGTAAGTTTCTTTAATATGCTTTTGTGCACCTACTTATCTCTAATACTCGACAATTAAGATTTGATTTCATATATTATAATCTGTGATCTTATCAATTTCTTCTTACTCCATTTGACTCAAAGTTAAATTATTTGATTTTGCTTTACCTAAACATCTTTATCCTATTTCGTACTTATCGCCTCTTACTCTTGTTAATTTAGATTATATCCTACCACGGATATTTAGCCATATTTACATTATTTTTACCATTCTTTCCATACTCATGGCAATTTTACCCCTTGATTTTGATAATATAAACCTTATTGAGAGAACCACTCATTGGCTTTCAATTATTAGTTTTAAGTAAAGAACCACAATAAATAATAGCGATCAACTCACCGGTATAAAAACGACGACGTAGAATGCCACAGCTTCTTGAGGCTGTCAACTTGACTGGTCAGGAGTTGGGCGAGGAATTGACTTAAGGACAAGGACAAAAGCGAGAGTTTATTTTAGAGAAATATTTTCCAAGGAGGTCGAAGGAGAATAATTAGGAGGACAATTTTCGAAGCGGTCAAAAGAGGACGATTAGGGGAACATTTTCCAGAGATCGAGAGAGGACAACTAAAGGAACATTATTTGAACCTTGAAGGAGGACATTTAGAAAGACATTTTTCAGAGATAGGAAGATATTTTCAGAGGACAAAGAAGAGCATTCAAGCGGGATATATTTTAAGTGTTAAAAGGACAGTTAGGGGATATCTTTCAGAGATCAAGGGGAAGACAATTGGGAGGGTATTTTTCAAAGATCGAAGGAGGACAATTAGTGGGACATTAACTAAAGATTAGAGGAAAGATTTTAGGCCATTTTGGAGGAGATTTAAGGAAAACAATTAGGGTGTCATTTTTCCTAAGTTAGAGCGGGACAATTATAGAGATACCCATAGAGCTAGTAGGTAAGAAAACATTTAGAAATCAGTTTTTTAGAGATCCAAGAAGGACAATTAGCGACATTTTTAGTAGGTCCAAGGAAAATATTTTAGGAGAACATTTTTCCGATATTGAAATAGATTTAGGACAGATTTCAGAAATAGAAGAAAAAAAAACCCGGGAATTTTTTTCAGATGTTGAAGGGGGATAATTAGGGACTTTTGGGGGGTTTGGTGGAGAACAATATGGAGGAGATTAATTTAGAATTCTTGGGACAACAATTACCGGGACATTTTTTTGAGTTCTAGAGAAAACATTTAGAAGGACTGTTTTTAAATGATGAAGAATGACTTTTACAGAGATAAAAGGAGGCCATTTAAGAAGACATTTATAGAGATTAAAGGGGAACATTTAAAATGACTGTTTGTAGATGTTGACGGATGAATTTTACAGAGATCAAAGGAAGACAATTAGGAAGACATTTTTCAGAGATCGAAGGGGGACATTTAGAAGGCCGGTTTGTACATGTTGAAGGATGACATTTACAGAGATCAAAAGAAGACATTTCTTAGAGATCGAACGTAGACAAATCAGATGGAATTTTTTAGAGAATTTAGGGCGGCATTTACTATAGAATAGAGGAGGACAAACGAGTACATTACCCAAAATAATCGAATCGGGATTGGGATAATATAAGAGGTGAAAGTGTATGAGTGAGATAGAAAAGGTAGAGATATTGTGTTTAGGGTGTATGTATGTGTGTGTTGATGATATGGTTATGAATGTAGGGCGATATAGGGAGACGATACGGGGAAGGTCATAATAAATTGTGTCAGGTTGCCTGGCAAACGCTTTCGTTTTCCATTAAATTTGCTTTTTATTTGCTTTATTATTTTTTGGAGTTTGTAATTTAAGCATTTGAGCCTTTGTTATCATATACTCATTTGAGCTTTGTTTTTTGTTTTTTTGTTTTTTTGTTTTTCTTCTTTCCCCTTTGCACTTTTCAGTGTTATAATGGTTATAAATGTATATTTATTTTACTTTTCCTTCTTTTATTTTGAGATTCCCATCGTTATTTTCTGTCCATATTCTCATTAGTGTGTTATTATTGTTGTTTTTTTTTCATTTCGGTTGTCAATATCGGTAATTTTATTCATTTGTTTACATTGTTTTATTTATAGATAGGGTTTATGATTCCCGTTGCATTCTTTCTACTTCCGTTAAATCTTTGTCTGTATTTGATCTGACGCATTTCATTGTCTGGTACGGTAATCTTGCTTATTTGTTCCTGCGGTCGCGTTTTGTTTAGCTTTACCCACAGGGTTTGGCGCGTTTGTGGGGTATTTTATTTATAGGTTCGAGTCCAGTTTTTTGATGTAGGTCCTCTGATGTAATTTGGTCCTGTCTTCTTTTATTTTCTATAAATCTCGTTGCCCAGTTTTGTACTTTTTTGGAAGGGGGGTTTATTTGTGTTTTGCTCAACGTATGTGTAGGGATGATAAGGTATACTATCTTGGATCGGACAAAAGCTATGCACAGTTTTCTTTTTGTTCTTATTTGAGAGGTTACGGGATCTTTGTAGCGTCGACATGGTCGATTTTGCTTCTGTCATTTTCCTTGACAGATGGGAGGCATATCCGTTTGTCGTTAGTTTGAGTCCGAGGACTCTCCCTTCCGTGTTATATCGATATTCCTCTCCGTCAACTCTGACTGCGGCTGTTTTTCTTCGATTTATTGGTATTAGGTTGAATTTATTTATGTTTGTTTTGATTTTATTCTTTCTTTCTAAATCATTTAAGTTCTTAATTTCTCTCGCTGTGTTTTGTGCGATATCTCTTGTATTCCTCCTATGACTAGAGATGATTTGTGTAAGGTCATCCGCCAGTTGGATGTTCATTGCACTCTCTTTCGTTGGTTGGGGTAGAACCCGGGTATATATGGTGTACGAAGTTGGGGAGATACACCTTCTTTGAGGGACACCCGCTTGTAGAGCGAATGTCCCACCCATTTGGCCGTTTATTTCGAGAATAGTTTATCTTCTTTCTAGGCAGTGGCACAATATTTTGTTTAGGTTGGTCTCCATGTTGAGGCTAGTGATTTTAGTTGGTAGGCCGGGAATCCACACCTTATCGAAAGCTTTGGCAACGTCGCGGAGTAGGACGTCCACTCTGTTCCCTCGCGTTGTTTCGGTGGCGATATTTTTCTGTAATAATTGCCAGCGCGGTTTCCGTCTCTCGCTTGCTCCTGAACTCGTGTTGTTGTGGGTTATAGAGGTTATTGGTCTCGTGGTATTTTTTTAAACTTTCGTTTAGGAGCTTTTCGAGGATTTTGCCGAGGAACTCGAGTAACGAGATTGGGCAGTAGCTTTCGATTTATCGTTTTGGTTTACCCGATTTCGGTAGGAAGATCATCTTTGCCATTTTGTAGGTCTGGGGATAGTATCCAGTATTCAAACAAGCATCGAAAATCTTCAACAGTGCTTCATGTACGTTGTTTGGTGCATTAATCAGGTGCACCTTTGTCATGCCACTTAGTTCTGGTGCTTTCTGCTTAAATGACTTGACTTCTGTCAAGTATTTTTGTTACAGGAGCTGCCAAGTGTAGGCCATGAATGGTCTTTTGCAGTCTCCTTCTTTTCTTATGTTCTTATGTTCTTATTGTGAATGGTATTCCCTCTTCCGAACGAATGGGTGCTTCTTCTTCATATTTTCTATCGAAGTCAAGGTTTTCTTCTGGAAAAATTAAAAATATTTGTCTCAATTATCTTCGAAAGTGTTCTTGTAGTTCATAATTTCGATTCACTTCCTTATTCTGTACTTTAATTTTTATTTTTTATTTTGGCTGAGTTCCTCGTATTCTTCTGCATTGTTTCCAGAATTTACTCGGATCTGTTTCAATGTCCATTTTTTCAATAATGTTGTTCCAAGCTTGAATTTATTTTTCTTTTATTAGTACTCCGATTTGTCTTCTGATTGTTTTTAGCCTCCTGTACCTTTCTATTTTGTTACCCGGCTCCATTATCTCATTTGTCAATCTTTCGAATCCTATCATCTTTTCGTTTATTTCGTTGTCCCATCGCGGTGCAGGCAGGGTTCTGTGTTTTGTTGTTGGTGTGTAGATTGCATCAGCTTCTGTTATTTTTTCGATTATCCTCTGTATTTCTAATTTAATTTCGTTGGTTACTTAGTTGTTTAGGGTTTCCATTTCTATGGTAATTAGGTGGTCTCTATATTTGGCCCAGTCAGTTCTGCTGAGTTATTTTCTTTGCGGGATTGTAATTTGGATGGGGGAGGTGGATATTGTTGTGATCATGCTTAAGGGGTTGTAGGTCGGGGTTTAGTCTGGAGATTGAGGTTAAAATTGGGGTTGGTGAGAACTATATCTGGTGTGGTTGAAGATCTATAAGTTAGGAACGTTGGAAAATCTGGTCCTTCTCTTTGGACCATGCTTCTGTATAGCAGTAGTTGTAGAGTTTTGCCTGTGCCGTTCGTTTGGGTTGTGTATCCTGCTGCTCTGCATTTGGTGTTAAGATTTCGGGTTAGTATGGTTGAATCTGGTCGACGAAAGAGTTTAATAAAGTTAGGAGTAGGTAAGTACGAGCGTCTCAGGGGTTAGTAAGCCCCGGCTACTACAAGATCGCCTGTAGTCACTTTGATCTTTATTGCAATGTAGGATTCCTCAAGGTCTTGTATTTCAGTGTAGTGAATCCCATTTTTTATTCCGATCAATACGCCGTCATATCTGGTCTGTGAATAATTATTAGCTATGATCTTATAATTTGGCAGTTTTATTGTTTCGATTTCGGTGTTGATTCCCTGTTTGGTTAATATTACGATGTCCAGGTCTTCCTGTCTTATAATATTTGAGTATATAATTCTTCTCCATCCAGCCGTTCACATTAAACGTAAATATTTTTAGTTTACGTTGGTACGTGAACGTGGTGGATTTAATTCCTGCTTTCATTTTTTCTGCTCTTGCTGAGGAGCGGGTGCGGCCACATAGTTTTTTCTTGAATTGGTCGTTTGTTATATTGTAGCAGGATTCAGAGACGATTAGAATCATTTCCTGCTTGAGGGCATTATGGACTTCGGTTTCGTCTACATCTGCATCAGAATCCCATTTGTATTTCCCTTTTACCAGTCCTTCTACGATTTTTATTTGCTTGCATGTTTTGGGTAGTGGGTTCGTGTCGGAGCCGTATATTTTAATATTTAGTTCTTCGGTATTTATTTATTTTTTTTGTCTTTCTTTTTCTATTTTTTGTGCAATTTATTTGGTTGCTTTTGCAGTCGCCTCGTCAGATAATTGTTGTTCTGTCTCTTGATCGGTATCCATTTGTGTTTGCTTTTGTTCTTGGTTTTCTCTGTTTTTTTCTTGCCTGGTGGGTTTAATGTTTATGTTATATAATTCGCTTGAGAGTGGGTTCTCGGGAAGCCACATTTCCTTTAAACCATTCTTTACTAACATTGTGTTCAATTCAGTTGTGTATGAACCAGGTTTTGCAATATTTACGAAGTCAGCGTGCATAATGTAAAGTATGAGGTCAGGTCTCATGTTTCCCTCTATGTTCACTGCAGTGGTTTGTGAGGTAGGTGCCTTTGTCAGTCCCCCTGCTGTTGCGGCGGTGTATGTCGTATTCTTTACCTTTTCTTCCGATATTTCGATTTTCCTTTTCTTTATTAATTGCTTCTTCATAGAACATGACATTACACGGGTCTTGTGTCAATTTCCACAATTCAGGCACTTTTTCTGTGTTCCTGCATTCGTCCCAGCGGTGATCTCTGCTTGAACATTCTGAACATGCTTTCCCATTGAATTGGCATTCTTTTGTCGTATATTGGTCGAGGGCGTAACATTTGAAGCACACCTGAACAGAGACGAATGTCTCTCTTTCGATTTTGTCTGGGGATATATTTGTGTAAATGGCAAGAAGATCGTGTTCTGCGGCCTTTTTTGACATTTCAGTGATCCGAAATATGACTTGGAAGACGTGCGTGTGATCTTCGCCGTTTTGGTTTTTGAACTTCACAACGTCTTCGATTCTGGCTCAAGTTTGTTCTTCTTCCAGTTCTTTTTTTATTTTTAAATGCCATGTGGAAAGGGAATAAAAATGCAACCCCGTGCCGTTAGCTGCGCGTCGTAGAGGGTGTTCTAATGTGAACATACCAAGAAATTGTTGGCGACGGTGGGTTGGGATTAAGATTGTTGTATAATAATCCCATGACTGCGTACAGTTACCCTAAATTATCGGCAAGCTTAAGCTGCCGCTATGCTTCGGAGATTAGCTGTTAGGATTATATTCCTGTGCGATCCTGAGGAGTATTTTAGCCTCCCTGGTTTGAGAGAACCTAGTAGTTTCTTCTTCTAGTTTCTTGATCTATACATACATACGTATTTACTTTCCCTAACTTTGCTACCACTTAACGTACCTCTCCTCACAAACTTTGCCAGCTTTCTGGTTTTGATTCCCTCGTTGGTTTTCGCTTCTTAGTTGTAATAAAATTATACTACACTGTTGTAACGGGCTTGTTTGTTGTTGTGGTTTTAGTGTCATTATTATTTTTATAATTTAGTTTTATTATCACTATCATTATTATACTCATTCTTATTTATAATATTTTAATTATTATTTGTTAGAATAATAATTATTACTTGTTATTTTCATTTGTTAGAAAAATATTGCGACCAGTAGATTCCCCGCTTGCCTCTTTCGTCCTTCTTGCCTTGTTTCAGCTGTCTACTACTCTTTGTCTGTCAACTTTTCGCGTGTATTTGTATCCCTTTGCTGTTTAAGGACATGTATTGAGTGTTTTGGAATTGTATTGTTGGAAATTGAGACGACTGGTCAGCGGAGAGTGGTCAACGCGTCCGCGTTTTCTCGTTTCCGCTGACACTGTGAGATTCAGGGATGGGTCTACGCCTTCCGCCCCCTACTTGGGGTTAGAAGTGGGACCAGGGCAGATTTTAGAAGTATGGGATTAGAGGGGCGTTCCCACGACCCTCCTCCCATTTCTGGTGGGCTTAGGGAAGGGGCCTCTTAATCAGTTACACATTTTCAAAAGTAGAATGTTAAGAGGACACACGCGTTTAGTCAATTTGATCCTTGACTTGAGGGTCACCCTCAAACCCACATGCCTTGATAAAGTCGCAGGCATCCAACACTCCACGGATCTGCCAATTTCCTCTAAACTTAGCAAGGATTATGTTGTGAATAGGACAGATTTCAAAGTGTGCTGGGCGATGAAGAAAGGCTCACTCCTACACCCTCATTGAGTGATGTGAGGTTGGGTTTGTGCAGCATTTCAGATGTGACAAGGACCATCCTGCGTCTCTCGGACCGTAACCCTGAGGATTAACATCCCAGGGGCAGAGGGGAATTAGAGCAATCTCGCCATAGACATCGTCGGCAGGATCAGGATGTCATAGGGGTCAAGTTAGCATGGTGGTAGCGCTAGAAACCCGTTGTATCAAACCCCAGGGGCATATTTAAATCATCCAGGGGGAAAGGAGGCAAAAGCCCCCGCCCCCAACAAAACAAAAATTTCTGACCCGTTTATATTTATATTTATTTTCTAAGTCATTCTTTTATTCTGCTATTCAGAGAGTTATGTAATAATATAGAATATATATATAAAAACAGCAGGGATTTTGAACGGTTGCGATTGAATGTATCTTATATGATACATGTCTAAAATCCAGGTAAATCTTAAAAATAATTATTAAATTCAGTATTATACTTTAGTTAACGTCCAAAAACTACAATTCATAATTTTCAGATGTGTGAAAAAAAATTCGGATCTGAAATAGTACTCACTCTTTTATGGGACGCTGTTAATTATTATCAATGCTGTGCAAGATAACCATTATTAATATTCAATGCCCTTTTTACTAATGCTCCTCAGGGGCTTGAATTCAGGTTTCCCCCCCCGAAATTTTTAGCCTGGATCCACCACTGGGTGCTCACATATACGAACTCGATCCATTTATAGGCCTATTGGGTGCCGTATTAAACTCAAACCCACTCAGTTTCGCTTTACCTCGGATAATCCGCCCCGATTGGACAGAAGGTCCGCGTCGTCCCCTTGGTGCAGGCAGGCAATGCGTGATCGTTGAAACCGAGGTGGACTGATTGGATCTTGCGTCCAAACTTTGATATTTGCTTCGGCACAAACGTAAAATTTGCTCTAGAACGAAATAAAAGACATACAGGCGTTCATCTAGTTAAACCCAAACATAGAATTATGGCTTCTAGTAAAAAGTGAGGCAAACCTCTGCATTTAAATAAAACTGAAAAAAAACAACAATTTTTGTTTATTTCATTATAGATTTGTATTATCCCGAGGGACATTTCACGCATCTTGTTTTATAAGAGCAAAAAAATCAATGAGATTTGCACTAAAAACCATTAGGGATTCAACAACCATTCCGTTCGGTTATTATCATTCCTCAACCTGACAAATCTTTACCAAAATTTGACACACACCATTACTAATTAACTGTAAGCACGTAAAAGGCAAAAACTCAAATAACACCAAAATATAGGCGATAGACAAGCCATTAAGATTAGACTATTAATATTTCTATCGCCATTCAAGGAAATGACGTCAAATCTGGTATCATTAAAGAAAGATACCAACGCAGGAATGTGTGATTGCTTTCTCTTAAGCGATCGAAATACTACGAATAATAATAATACAATAAAATAATACTAATAGCAATTAAAACACTATAATAATAATAGTTAAAACAGTAATATAATACCAATAAAAATACTAATAATTAAAACAATAATATAATAATAAAAATAATAAGATTTGTGTATGGTGCTCTTCAAATCCACGGCCATTCCCAGAGCATGTTTGTACCAATTAAGAAAAGACTTGAGAGAACAGGTGGGTCTTCAGAGCCCACTTGATGGCACCAAGGTAGTGGGAAGGGTCATAGGAGGCAGATCATTCCACATTCTAGGAGCAAATATCGAGAAAGCATGATCACCCATGGAACACAGCTGACTACGAGATGTAAGTAATAAATGTGGCAGAATTGGAAAGTAGGGTAAAGATATATTTTAAAATATAAATGGTTCATGATTAAATGCAACAAGAGATAAATGAATAAAAGACAAAAGTTAAGGCAGACAAATAAAAGAAGATGGTGAACTGAGATTGGATTATGTTGTTCGCAACGGGCGACAAATGAATGCAAATGCGCGAAATGACTATGGAATTAGTACCCGGTGTGGATGCTATCACCTGCTGAGTAGAAGACGGTGCTACTCCCGGAACGAGAGAGTGGAACAAAGATGGAGCGTAAAATTCACGCAAAGTGACGAGAGGACGGATGGGCAAAGATTAGTGAGAGCAGTTACTGTCATAGAGTGGTTGTCAAAGAGAGAGAGAGAGACAGACAGATAAACAGACAGACAGAGAAAGCGAGAGATTTTTTTTCTCATTTAAATTCGCTCATCTAGCGAATGTCTTCAAGGGCATAAGTCACTGTAATTAAAATTCTAGACTAGTCCTAGGTTAGTCTAATATTCACAAAAGAAAACGAAAACAAAAACAAAGCAGCGAAGAAAAATAAACAAGAAGGAAGAATGTCCCGGCGTCCTAGAGGGAGGGCCGCATCCCCCTGGCGCAGGAACATGCGACCTAAAAAAAAGAGTAAAATAAAATGGAGGAGGCCAAAGGAGACCTAAGGTCATCCTTAGGTCTGTGTACACGAACCCGTCCGAGTACGAGTCATAAGCGCTAGTAAACGGGCTTATCCCGATACCGAGAGGGGTAACGTCCACGAAGATCACTCAGACTGTGAAATTCAAAAAGAATGAACCTAAAAGTTAGGGGGTCAAAGCAGTCGTCGCAATAAAGTGCAGTCAAGCGGTCCATCAAATGGAGGTGCGTCCAGCGAATGTGCCCAATTCAAAGCGACCTAGAGCCATCTCAGCAATGGTGGATAGGTCCATGTAAACAGTAGCAGGGTAATGACACGCAACTTTAAGTTCCCCTCAGCCGTCTCCCATCTTCTTTACCAAACACTCCGGAGAACTGCCCTAATTCCAGCGGCCCAGGTGAGGCGTCGGTCGAAAACAAGACTAAGGAAACAGTGCATATCCACCACTTCTAGGCGAACCCCGTTTAAGAAAAGGTTTGGGTCGTAAATGGAGCCGCCGATGGCGAAATAATTGCCTCACCTTCGGCTTGGCCAAAGAAAACCGAAATCTGTGCGATTCTGCATAGCAAGAAGTGCGGCTCAATGCCTGTTTGACTTAAGCTTTAGAGTTTGCATCTGGGCCGCATCAAAAGATATCGAAAGGTCATCCACGTAGAGGGTAGGAAGAACAGCACCGAGGTGATACCGTTGATGCTCAGGGCAAAGAGTATGACACTGAGGACACTTTCCTGTGGGACACTCTCTTACAGCTCCATTTGGCCGGAAAGAACTCCCTTAAACCGTACTCGGAATCGACGACCTCGCATAAACTAAGAAGTATAGATTGTAAAGCGTCTCTACACTCCCATCGAGTGGAGAATTTCCATGATACCGTATCGTCATGCATTCTCCAGATCGAAAAACACTGAGGCGTTGCTGTCTACGAAGAAAGACCTCTCAGACGATGCCATTTTCCAGTCGGAGCAGAGCATCCGGCGTGGAGAGGAACTTGCGAAAGCTGCACTGTACAGAAGACAGGTGGCCTCTGCTGTCCCGGAAAAAAAGGCTAATCTAACATTTGCGAATTTTTCCATCAACTTGCGCACGCAGGAGTTTAGAGAAAACCAGCCGGGGTAAAGGGATCTATCCCCGTTTTTCGAAAAGTAAGCACAGTAGCCATTTGCCAAGAGTCTGCAAAGATACCCTCTGTCCAGATCCTGTTTAACAAACCTAACAGATAAGAAAATGCCCTGCTCACCTAGATGTCAAAGCTGGGCATACGAGATATGGAACATCACCCGGGCCAGGGGTGGTGTCCGTCACGAAGCAAGAGCTGAATGCAACTCACTCAAAGTAAACCTGTCGTCGAAGAGTTCCTCGCCTCTTGATGTAAAGTTCAGTAGGCGGCCTTCAGCGACATAACGCCGTGCATTGAATGCTAGTGGGGCAGCATCCAGACTAGGGAATGCTCATAAGGCGGTCGTGAAGGACTCCACCACGGACGTGGGATCAAAGATTGCATCCCATTCTCCTGGAGAACAGGAAGCGCGTCTTGCGTGAAGTCGCTCCGAATTCTTTTGAGTAGCTTCCACACCTCTGGGAGAGAGGTCTTCACTTTACCTGAAGACGAGAATGCCCGCGCAGGAGAGGGGCGTGCTTGCTTCGAAACATACCAGAACCTAACCATAGCTCGGCGAAATTCACCTACAGTTGAATGGTTCGAGCGGCGCTTATAGCTCATGTAGGCATAACGCATCTGTTTGAGGGCCGTCTCACTCTCGGCTAATCACCACGGAAGCGGTCGGGCGCCGAACGGCCAGACGTTCTAGGAATAGTATTTAGGCCCAGGACAATGAGAATGCCGAAAAAGAACTCTCGACAAACTCATCCACAGATATTAAATACTCGAATAGGATAGAGAAATCAGTCATTTCCTGAAATGCGTTCACTGCGCCTGCACCGAGTATCACCGGCGGGACGGGGCCTTTCAGGCAGAAACTGTCCAGAAAATGATATTTGAATAGCAAAGTGAAGACTAACTTGAAGGTCATCGACCACCTCCCACTCAAAACCAGGCTGTGCATTAGGATAGCAAAGGGATAGATCAAGACAGGAAAATAAAGAGATTCTCGGGCAATGATGCGTAAACTCATCCACATTCAGGACACCTATCTCCATCCCGTCGATCAAGTCAGCAAGGAACTTACCCTTTAAAATTATCGAGTAGTTTTCCCCGAGCGGAAGACTGCCGTTCAAATCCCCCGAGCAATAGAAAGGGCATTAATAACCCGCGTCCAAGTTGCCTGACGGTAGAATGTATTCAGATATAACAGTATACCTATTATTAAGGTGCAACTGCAGTGTTGCTGCCTGTAAAGGGGTCGACAAACCCCCCTTATACCCCGGGAGGGTCAGCAGGGGGCACGCACCTAGGATGTTCTCCTGCAAAAAGATAGCTAACGGGGAACAGATGAGACGAGTCTCCGCAGCTCCTACTAGTTGGCCCTGAGTCTGCGACAATTCCATTGAAGTAATATGCCCCCCCTCCCAGGCCTAGCTCTGAGGAGGTGTAGGGCCCTTTTCGGAGAGAAGAACCTCACGGGAATGGCTGTACACTTCCTGGAGACAGAATTCCCGCCGCTGTTGGCCGAACAAGGCGCTGTCACCTTCGAAGACTTATCGTGGGTGGTTGGGCTAGCTATGCGAGTCTTTTCCTCCTTCCACCTCGAAACCTTTGGTCGAGATGGGCTTCGGAGGCGGGAGTCCGTCCTTTAGAAGATCCACCAGCTCCAAGCCACCCAGGTCGACCTTCGGTGGGAGCGTACGAGCCGAAACTATTTTAGTGCTATCTTTCTTCCAGGGGTTGACTTTACGAAACCAAGAAGACGGCCTTTTGACCATCTTCCAGGATGTTACCTCTTGTGAGTCTAAAGACTCGGTGGAAACGTGAGGCCGTTTTGCCTTACTGGACGGGGAAGCCCTGGTTTAGTCTGATGCTGAGTGTGAACCATTTGCGCCGCCAGATACATCCGAGGAGTGCCCGAGATTAGTAGAACTCGCAGGAGAGTTCCGAATGGGCGTGAAAACAACCGTGCTCGTAGGCCTGGAGCAGAGGAAGCCTTTTTTAAATGGAGAAATGAGACGTCCCAGGCAACGCCAAGCACGCCAGGACTAAGTTCTTAGCCTCAAAAAATGAGAGACGATCCGTATCCTGTACAGCCAGGATTTCATTTTCCAAGATATCTGCAGCATATTGCTTCGAAGAAGTGGTGTGTGGCTCTCTACAATTGCTAAACTTGGTGATACAAGATAGGGACTTATCTTGTACGGCTTCGGAGCAACTTACACACGCTTCCTGTAAGCTCCACTATGCACGTTTACATGAGCGATTTGTTTGGCCGACTTCCATCCGGGAAGAGAGGGGGCGGGCACGCCAACCCTCTGCATACTGTAAATGCAGGACTATAGAACTGAATGAGGCACGTACGAGTGGGCCCTGCTATGACTTACCCACCTATGGGTGTTTGCCCTATCTAGCCACTCACACCGATAGTGGTCAATTTGGGGCCGCAGTCCCCTGTGATACTAAAGGAGGGACTGCCGCTGGTATGAAGATGGAGTCGCCCAAAGGCTGACGGGGGGAGTCCACTGGCCCTCTAGCTCTAGGAGAGGAGTAAGCCTGCTTTCCGGTAAAATAGGTTAGATGGGCCCTTGAGAAAGCACATGAGGGAAGGTACCTCCTTTTCAGAGGTGGAGCTGGCCGAGAGCGTTTACAGAGGTGGCAAAGAGGAAGTCCCTACGCCGCATATGAATAATGAGAGGAGAGCCCGTCAACCGGTAAAAGGGGTGTTTCTCGTTACTCCGTCCTCCCTGTAACTTAGGGAGGGCGAGGCCGTGCTTGGAAGCAGATTCCATGTTCAGCCCCAGTATTATGTTCGCTTATCACTATAGTTGAGCAGGAAAAGTAGACACTATAACCCCCAATGAATTGGGAGTTTAAAAGGAAAGTTTCCATAGGATCAGGAATTTCAGAATATGAGCATTTATACATAAATGTTCCTGGTCTAGCGTTGATGAGCTTTTCCAAGCTGCCTGACATTAGGGTGAAATTGTCCTAGAACTAGAGAGAGAGGGAAAGGGAGGGAGAAGAAGCGAGTCGCGCAGATAAAGAGAAAAGGAGTATCTCACAGACAAAGAACATTCCATCGGAATTTTTCGGTAAATTTCCGGAGCGATATCAGGTCAGACTGGAACCTGGACACCATTTAGCGATATGACAATAAAACCATCACCGCCGTGTCTGAATCACTTCCGTCGGAAAACAAAAGAGCTTCCGGCATAGTCGTATATATTCCCGTGCACGGAAATGATCAAATTAGTATTCTCAGACCATTTGGGACACGAGCTGTATCAACGCCGCTTTCACGCAAGCAAGATTCACGCAGTGATCACGCACTACTCCAAAGTACTCCCGCAGCATGTTGAGTGGTCATTGGAATCATTCAAGGACGACACGCAATTCTCGAGCGACAACAGGCACTCTTAGGACTCGCAGGCAGAAACCATTATTCGGAACGACGGAGGTCAAGAACGAAGGAACCAGTCAAGAATAACGCGCTTAGCTACGCTTCTCCGAAAGAATACTCCCCCGAGTGAATATTCGAGATCTCCTCCAGAAAATCATAAGCCATTATATTTTCTTTTTTATCGTCGAAGAGGCGTGACGCTCTCCGACCGCAGGGCTCACTTCGTAGTCTTCTCCCGATCCCTCTCAAGTAATTATTGTGCCTCGTACGGCTCAGACAATATCATTATTTGTAAATTCATATCAATTTTCATTTGCCCGATGATTAACTTAATAGTTAAAGTGTATCATTCTTGTTAATCTCATTTGTTGTTTGTATAGTATTAAAGATTATTTCGTTTCACTTGTTTATATCCTATAACCACCCGAAGCCTGTTGAAATAGTATGCAAGTCGGCCAATATTAGAATTTGCACTCATCTTTAACCCCCAGGTACTTAAAAGGGAGACAGTTCCTATATTTGCTTGTCGCCTCCCTCCCCACGTCTAAGGAAGGCAGCCAAGGTCAAGAAAGACTACCTGATCCTACGACATATTATAACCATAAAGAATGATACCGTCGTAGCCACCTTATAATGTTTAATGGAGAAACATGCATGTAGTCGACGGCCCACTCAGCCCGTACCTAATGCTTAACCTAGTCAGCGGGCTTTTGGCCCTTGCAGTCGAAACGAACCTCACAAGATCACACTCTACACCGTCACTCGACTAAGGCTGAAAGTTCCCCCGGGCAACCAGAACCTCTGCGGATATAAGGGCAAGTGTGGAAAGGGGTAGGATGCTATGTAAGTGGAAAGAGGTAGGATGTTATGTAAGTGTAAGGATGCTATGTAACAAAGAGGAGTAGAGGTACGTAGGTCTACTAACTAGTAGGGTGGGTAGTCATTTATTATTATAATTTATTGTCCTTAGCCACAAAAGCAAATTTGTGAATTAAAAGACTTTTTTATTTAATAGTACAAAAAATAATTAGAAAATAACACTTTTAGCTGAAGGAGGACCAAAGTTTAATTCTGTTACTCGTGCTACCATACCCTTTTGGTAGGGGATCTGAGGATGGCATACAGTCCACCAAGGCGCCCATGGCTACCGGACCGAACTTCGTCCAAGTGGGAACATTCCTCCTGGTACAATGTGCAGGTAGAAGGGTTGAGGAGATAGCTGTAATAATTATAATAATAAATAATAGTAAAAAATAGTAACTTATACTAATAATAATTAATAAAAAATAATACTAGTAATAATAAATAATAATACACATTAATAATAATCATAAATAATATAAAATAAGAGTAGATAATAATGTTAAAAAATAATAAATAATAATACTAACAAATAATATTACTGAAAAATAATAGATAATAATAAGTGATAATAATAATAATAGTAATAATATAATAGTTAAAGGAGTGCTGAGAGAGGGTGAGGGAGAATCTCGCCAACAACTTTGCCAGGCCCCATCAGAAAGTTCACGTCAACACAGTGACGGGACTTCCCTAATTTGCACTCAAGCCGGGAGGATGTGCAGCTCCCCCACGTACCAAGTGTAAGAGGGTACACGGGTATTCCCTGCGGGTAGAGGGAGAGAGAGATAGATTCGTAACCTCGCCATAAGTAGGTCGTCAGGCCATACAAGACTTCTCAACGAAACCAGTGTCGTCAGGCGTGTGAAGAAACAATGACGAAACCAGAGTCGTTAGGCAAGTGAAGAAATAACAGCGAAACCAACGTCATTAAGCGAGTGAGGAAATAACAAGGAAACCACGGACGCCAAGCTAGTGAACAAATAACGGAAAAAACATGGTCAGCAGGAAAGTGAAGAAATAACGACGAAACCTCAGACGTCAAGTGAATGAAGAAATAACAACGAAACCAGGGTGGTCAGAGGAGTGAATAAATATTGACAACAGGGTCGTCAGGTGAGTGAAGAAATAAAAACGAAACCACTTACCTCAAGCGAGGGAAGAAATAACAAACAAACAGGGTTACCAGAGGAGTGAAGAAATAACGATATAATCAGGGTTGTCGAGTTGTGAAAAAATAACCAAAAAACTAGAGTCGTCAGGTAAGTGAATAAATAACGCTTAAACCAGGGTCGTCAGTAGAGTTAAGAAATAAAGACAAAACTTCAGACGTCTGACGAGTGAAGAAATAACGAAAACAAGAGGGAGAGTCCCTCCAATGACCTGGGGCCTTTTGTGATAAGATGATAAATGGTTATTGCATTGGTGATTTTCCATGGTTCAAATAACTTACAAGTGCCTTTAAATGGCTAAATGAGGCTTCTGCCACTAGATGGCGCCACCCAGGGCCAAATCCGATGGTAGATTTTAAATCTCCAGGGTGAATAATCATATTTCCTATGCTCATATGGGTCATTTCATGGCTCAAAATGGGTACAATTGAACTTTACTCCCTTGGAAAATTAAACTTTACTCCTCTCGAAAAAAAAGTGAAGCCTAGACCTGGCGCTTCGCCGCGGGTAAAAACAGGGTTGCTAGAGGAGTAACGAAATAACGATGAAACCAAGGTCGTCAGAGGAGCGAAGAAATAACGACGAAACCATGGTCGTCAAGCGATGAATAAATTCATTGATAACGAAGTTCGGCGATGAATTGATTTGGTGTTGATTTGGTTTGTAGATATATTGACGGTGGAGAATTGAGTCGGCGATTTACTGGGTCGAAGTTTAATTGAATCGGGAATAAAGTTACTCAGTAATGAATTAAGTCGGAGATGAATTCACTCTGCGATGACCTAACCCAATTCGTTTAGAGATACCTCATCAAAACAATTAAAAAATTTAGGATTGCTAAGAGATCAAGTTGACAGTATTCAAACAGAGTACTGAAATTCAAAGTATGAATAGCTAAATCTTCATTGTTTGGGAAGGTATTTATAAAAAGAGTAATTAAAGAAAATATAATTTGGATTTTCTTCATAAATGCCTCTGTCGAACCCTTTCTAACCTGTAGTGTTCCTAACGTAGAATATTAAATTACATTAAAAATAGCCTCACATTCGACCATTCAGAACAATTAAATGTGAATGATCTTTACAACATTTAAATAAAGTGTTTCGCAAGTTAATATCGAGCCAGGATTTTTAAGATTGTCATGTAATTCACGTTTTGCTCCCGACTTACTCAAATATAAATTTACCAGGAGAAGTTAACTAAGAATTCAAATAGAGTTGCACCTTCTTCAAGCCTCTACCCATATATAGAGTCCTCTAGGAGGGCCACTCATGGTAGTCAGTTTGAATACATTTTCACCTCTCTAATCTCACCATTTTAATGAGTCTCCATTACCAAAGTGGCCTATAGAGGAGTTATGTATTGATTCGAGTTTGTCTTTAGATAAATATAATAAAGGAGATAAAAAGTTCTAGTCAATTTTACGGATCAAGTAAAGATAGTCATTTTCAAAGAGCACTTGTAGAGATGAACACTAACAATTTGAACAAGTAAATAGAAGCACTACCTAATTTTAACAAAGAAAAGACAAACATTCCCTAAGATTAAACAAGTACAGACACGCACTCCTTAAGTTTGACCAAGTAAAGACAAACACTCCCTAATTTTGACCGAATAAAAAGAAGCACTCCTTAAGTTTCACCAAGTAAAGACGAATACTCCCTAATTTTTATCTGGTAAAAACAAGCACTCGTTAACTTTGATCAAGTAAAGACAAACACTTTCTAATTTTGCCAGAGTACAAACAAGCGGTCCTTAAGTTGGACCAAGTAAGGACAAACACTCCCTAATTTTGACCGAGTAAAAACAAGCACTATTTAAGTCTGACCAAGATAAGAAAAGCACTATATAAATTTGACCAAGTAAGAAAAGAAAGACAAGCACTTCCTAAGTTTGGGCAAGTCAAGACATGAACTAAGTTTGGCCATTCAAAAAAAAAGAACTCCCTAAATTTTTCCAAGTAAAGACAATCGTCCAAAATATGTAATTTGAAAGTTAGGTTAAGTAGGTCTTCTTTATTTTTTTCACCTAAACTATGCACAACGAAGCCTATTTTAGAATATAACCATTCCCAATAGCCTCTACTGAAGATAAAGAGCTCTATTTTTCTCCCTCTCTCTCTCTCGAGTGACTCCGCCACGGTGTCCTTCGTGTCCTTCCATGAACGCCAATTATGAACAGTTTGAGTCCCGCTTTTAGGGTGTTAGATTGGTCTATTGCATACAGTCGCTTGCTTGGCGTGGATGAAGAGCGTCCCCCAGGACGCTATGCTAACTGCATATCATCACTACGTCCATTGCCGTTGTTCTTACTATTATTAAGAAACTGTAAACCATTTTTTACCTTTTGTATGCGCGGGTTGGAAGCTGATGCGAGTTCGATTTACCCCGTACAGCAAAGGAAACCAGCGTTTTGGGTGTCTTCCGCCAAACCGAGGAAGAATTCACCTGCAAAGAGTTTAAAGGTTTTTTATCGATATAGCTCTTTTAAATTGGATTTAATAGATACATATTAACATGCAGAAAAGAAACCACAGTGTTTGGACCGATTTATTGTCAAACCAGGTTTCGACGGAGACCTCCTTCATCTTCAATCGCTGGCAAACTAATGAATACAGAAAGAAACTAAACAGAAGAACACACAAATTTACAAGTCAAAATGTAACTGTGGGTTTGGAGAAGCAGTGGTATTTTTGAGTAGAGGAAGGACGAATCTTCTGCTTATCAAGGGATTAGTGTTTGACTTGTCCATGGAAAGTATATAAGTTTGGAATTTCCTTTATAAGAGCTGATTCTATTAGCATATATAAGTAAGAAGCGAATACCTTCGAGGATCGGTGAAAGTAACTGAACTATCAGTAAAGTACAAGAAGCAAGATTGAGATGGTTTGGGCACATTGCAAGAAAGGAAGATGAAGAGTGGCATGTAGCAAGGGAAGTGATGAATATGGAGGTGGAGGGGACCTGCAGAAGAGGAAGACCGACAGTGAGATGGAAAGACTGTATTCTGAGTGTCACGAGAGAGAAAGGACCAAATAGAAGAAGTGCACTAAATAGAAATCTTTGGAAACGACTCAGCAAGAGCAGCGACCCGGGTAGGGAAGAGCCGAGAAGAAGATTGTATTTGCATATAGGAATGTAGGATATAAATATGGCAGCGAAATCTTCGTTTTGGGGCTGAATAAAGTATTTATAATCATATTGAAAAAATGATGCTACTCCGTGTCAGGGAACGAAAAAAGGTGATAAAATTAGAAACCAGAGAAAAGTGAAGGAAAACTAAGATAAAATTAATAATATACGCAAACATGAATGTTTTAATAACTAGAAAAAAATAAGTCATATTAAGATACTAAGGGTTGAAACACCCATAACATATTTATTTGCTGAAAAGAAATTAAAGCTGGCTTAATAAGTAACCAAAAAAAAGAAGTAATTTATTTTATTTATTGATTCTTTGAAGTTCCTTCCCCTGGAGAGGGAGGGGGGGGAACAGAGCTAACGTCTCTCCTGTATCTGAAACTTGGAGGAGAATGGAGCCCTCTGGACATCAGTGCCCCCATAAGAAACTGTTCTCTCTCGAGTTGTCTTTTGCGCCGATTTAAATCTCTCACTCTCTTTTCCACGCCTGATTAGACCCAACAATGGGGAAAAGATCAAATCAATCTTTTGCTGTGGCACCCACGGAGATGCATAGGGCCTCAATGAACTTACGCCACCACGCTCTATCTCGAGCTAATGCGTCAAGATCTTCCCAACGATCATCTCTTGCTTCCCGCCTCATAGTCATCATCCAAGTCTCCCTAGGCCTACCTCTACCTCTTCTACGAGGGAAAAGACGGTGTTAAAATTTCTTAAAATAAAAATCTCTGATTTTCCTAGGAAGAAAATAAAAAAGTGAAGCTCCCTTTGTCTTCGCCAACTTTAACTTGGGTATCATCACTATTTTAAATTTTTCCAATTAGCTTTTGATTTTCTTATTTGAGATTTGAATTTAAAAGTTTTATAACTCATTTAAAAGTATTATTTAATTGTCGATAGGCAAGAGTGAAACTGAATAAGCGCTATTAATAAAAAGTTCATTATAATCAATTAAAAGGTGACAAATTTTTCTTAGTGGAAGAAAGTTCACCTCAAGATGTCATGAATTTTCCGATTTTTATATTAGGAAATTAGAACCTCAGTATTACAAAAGATGGCCATTTTTATCAATACTCAAACTAAAGAAATCTCTTCTAAAAATCCTTAACATTAAAAAATAATCTCAGAACCATTATTACCATAAAATATCAATCACTTTACATTTAATGAGTAAGAAACTGAACGGATAAAACCCAGTTCCCGCTTCAGTGATCTCCGCGACTCTTGTGAGAGTAGAGGAAGCCATTTGGACCCAGACGCTAAGTTTATCGGGCAAATGGAGGAAGAACTTCGGGAGATAAGATCCAGAACGGAAACTTAAGCTGAAATTCAAAATTCAATTCACGACCTTTTACTTTAGAGAGGTCAATGTCTTGTTGACCTGAAAGAGAAGAAAAAGGTGGCCACCGAAAAGGCTCGGTAGACAAGATTGAGCGTAGTAAACGGGAAAAAGTTCAAGGCTTTGGTAAAGATATTAGTACCTGGCCTTTTTCTGTTATCTCTGATTGGAGGAACCATTTTGCTGATAGGCATCTGAGCACTAATGTTAACTGGCAGGTATTTATGATAACCCTAAGGGTGAAGACTGGTATTTAATTTGGTTAATTATTAAATCCAGCCTTCTTAAACTGCGGATTTAACTTTTAGAAGTAACTACGAATCAATAGAAAACCACAAAAAGTGCCCTAATAAATACAACGTCCACATTTGTCCTTGCAGATTCATTTATGTAAGCCACACCGCGCTCGAAACCATCGAACCATATCTGGGTTTAGCACCCTTTTACAACGCTTATCTGAAGACAGCAGACGAAATCTACACCAACGCATACATCTCATAAAAGGGAGAATTTTGTAGTTGAATGTAAAAGTATAACGCCTGGAAGTAATAAATTTCGTTAAATTGGGGTCATTTTCACAAGAATGAGACAAAATTGGTACAAAAATGCGACAAACATCTGCCAGAAATAAATAACATGATACTAACTTTAAAAATCTTCCTGTCAGAAAATCTATGCTTTCATCATTCTGCAGGTTTTGTTACTATTTAAAATTCTTCCTCTTAACTTTTTCAATTACTCTCTCTTTGAACATTGCTAAACATACTCCTATTAACTTTTAGTCATAAGTTGTGATAATTATGCTAAATGAACTACGTTTCTAGTGTGTGTTAATAATGTGACCTGTATTGTTTATGTCATAATCATGTTTATGTTAATAAAATCACTATGGAAGAGTAATGTTTAATCACGTGACCCAGTTTCGATATGTTTATCACACCATTTCAGTCGTATACTGAGAATAGAGACGGACTACGAAACGTAAGAAATGAGATCAATATCATTAATCAGGGAAGGTGGGTAAGTTTATTAAAGAATGTCGTTTAGGATTAGATTTTGTGTAAAGGACTACATTTAAATTGTCCCTCCAAAAGGTTGAAATTTGAGATTTCCCTAACTCAAAGCTAAATTAATACAACCCGATGGACTTTCCTGATCCCTACCATGTGTGGAGCTCTCCGCGTTCACATGGGTTCCACAATCACATGTCCTCTTTTGTGATAGTCTAATTTGAGTTAATTAGCTCAAACGTGGAGAGCACGCCTTTCAGACCCGAATGCTCCGTGAGAAATATGTGTTATGTCTCTGGTTGTCTTTTGGACCTGTTTTAAATCTCTCACTTTCATGGACGCGCCTGTACAGATCTAACATAGGGTGATGTGATACAGTGCGTTACATGTTCTAAAATAAATCAATCTCAAGAAAAGCAGAAGAGAATCTTCCGTAGATGAGTTCCCTCTTTCGCCTGGGGCATATATAACGAATACTTGATTGGTAGTTCAAAATCGGGCGATTCCATAGTCGATCTAGCCAGGAAAAAACAAAAATCGTTCTCATTTCTTTATTTTCAAAGATATTCACCCCAAATTTGGCATGAAGCACCCTGGGACCAATGTACTTTGAGATGTGAGTCAATTTTTATTCGACGAACAGATTCGGCGTGACGAACAAAAGTGTGACTTATTTAATGAAAAATAAAAAATAAAACCTCATATTTATAACCGATGTTGGTTATATTCAATTTAATTTTATTTAATAACGCTGTATACAATGGGATTCTTAGATACTACAGGGTGTCTACTAATATCAAATTTCAAAATTCCAAAGGTTTTCCAGGTCTTTTCCAGGTACTTAAAAAAATAATAAATGGCAAAATTTATAAGTAAAACTGTAATGAAAAATGGGTAGATTACATTTAACTACAAACATATTTCAAGGTATATTCTAATAAATGAAATAAAGTGGGTAGCATCAATTCAAGAAAAGAAGAAGAATTCCCTCCAGGGCCCACACCTGACCAATCTAGCAAACAATTCTCTTTCCATTAGGTATCATTTAGCTAGACCCCCGCATTTAATTTCATTTTTTTTAATTTTATAAATCTTTTCCATAGCCCATGGGTGAGTAACGACTATATTATTCTGAAATAGGTATAATAAAGTAATAGCTAATAAGAATCTAAGGTTTGGACACCCTGTAATAGTAACCTATTTTATGGTTTAACCTGGATTCTAATATCTACCCTACAAAATAAAGATACATAACAAATGTCAGTGGCTGGCTACGAACATTAAGTTGACTTAGGACTTTTTCTCACTAGAAAGTTTCTTCTTCTTGTAGTCACTTTTGCTCCTGGTAGCTTTCTCGGGTGCATCCGGATTACCTCTTCTTGTGCCTCTTCTTTGGACTTTTGCATGGGCATCACTGTTAGCTTTTGACACCATATCTTTGCCCATGACTTGGAAGAGGGACCTGGCGATGGCAGGAACAACGGTGTTGACCAGGCTGTAACCCTTTTCACAGTCCAGCAGGGGCATGCCTAAGTTATTGCTCATTATTTCCTTGTAGACACTCACGGACACTTCTTTTGAAGAGTGGGTCGCCAGGAACTTGGCCTTCCTTTCGCCCAGTGTTTTCATCGCCTTGAAGACTTCCACGGCCATGTGGATTCACTCGTTTGAGGGGTAGAGGAGACCGCCGCGGTCCTGGAGTTCAATTATCTCTCTGAAGGTCTCTGATAGCTTGTCTGGGTCGCTCACCTGCATTGAGGGCATAAGTGTGTTGCTTCTACCAGAGCCTCTTAGCAAGAAGCACACTTTAGGCGGCTGCGGGCCGTTCTGGCCAAGTACTCGCAGAAATGTCCCACTCCGCTGGCCTCGCCCGGGTCCAACCTCTCGGAGTCGAGATGTCCAGCTCCTCAACAAATTCCTTGTCCAGTTGGTCGTTGTTTGTTTTCTGTGCTTCATGGAGTGGGGCCATGTGCTCCTTGACTTATCCTAGGGTGTATCCAGACAGAGTAATGAGGGAGATGGTCCTGATGAGGGTCTCTGCTTGGAAGAATTGTTGGTGCCAGACATGTTGCGGCGGCGGTCAAAGGCATGCTCCTCCTTGTCCAATGTCATCTTGCCAGGGCAGATGTTGACGATGCCCTGGTCCTTGTACCTATAGGATTAGCCGATAAGCGAGCCTATAATATATCGGCAAGATATGACCGATATCTATATATCGGCAAAGTGACCGATATGGGCGATACCGATAACTTGCCGATATTATAGGTGCAACCCTACCATAGATAGCGTATAATAAAAATATATCACATAATTTATAGGCTTGTGTCACACCATATATTATGATTGTTCATTAATATTTCACAGGGTATTTTAACTTTAACCACTCACTCCTGGATACTTAAACACAACGTTTTGGTATAAGTACTCACGCTAACAGGCCTAAAACGGGAAGTATTTAAGTGCAATTACCGTGGGCGGCAGCGTCCTTCCCCAAGTAACAGATAGGTATCATATGCTGGCTTCCCTTATTTAACACACATTATAACTTATTCACTTAAATAGTAGGAGTTCACATCTTCACTACCTACAAGTACTAGAGCTAACAGGCCTACAACGGAAAATAAATACAATTAACTTATGATTTCAAAATTTTCCGAGATGGCGGCAGCGTCCCACCCAGACTAAGTCGTAACAATGACTGGGATCGCCGCCTGGCGGGCATAGCGGCAAACACCCGCGCTGATTCCGCCCGACTATGGAAGCAGCTGACTCCGGAATTTGTGGAAGCTACCAATCAAGTATTCGTTTTATATGACTAGGGTATTGGTATTTTCATAGGGTAAAGCCAGTGTCTAGAACGTGTTATATATACCCCTTTTTATCACCTGTAATTAAAAATGGTTCATTCTTTAGTCGAGTGAAGAGAGAGGAAAAAATATTGATTATGTGTTGCAGGTGTACCTCTAAGGCAGCGAATGAGGAAACCATTGCCCCAATCGTGGAACCTTGTCTATCTCCCTCAAATAGCCAGGCTCAGTAAAATGAGTTGAATGTAGTCTTTTAGCCCAATTGTTCAAACAGATGCCATCGAATTTTCTCCACTTTTAATTTTAAAATATTTTCATCTAATTCCATTAAGCCTCTTGATGGGATTCATCTTTGAGACTTACGTTTTCCGAGGGAAAATTTCTGAAACCATCTTTGGCAGTGACTCACGAATTTTCCTTCACCGTATACTGGCATTCATTTTCTGTATTTTCTAAACTCTTTTGATATTTGCAATAATAATACAAAAATAATAGCCCAGAAAATAATGATTAAGGTACATCGAAAGGTAAGCCTTGGGTTAGGCTAAGACATAAAAGTACCTAGGTTTCGAGATTAGTACACTAGGTCAGTATAAAACTAAACCTGCTTTCGGTTATTTCTATCTATAGGATAATTATAGATGAACATGAAAAAATGCTGCATTACTAATGGGATACCTAATGGCATAAAGATTAGTTCGACAGTGATCTGCGTAAATGCATTATTTTAATCCTACTGTTTTATAACTTGCTTATTATATTTTGGCATTAAGGTTTTACTCGCTATTAATACTGCCGTTAAAATCGTTTCCTCTCCCAATTTCATTCCCTCTAAGACAGTATTGCCAATTCCATTCACGCCTAGAAATTTGCAATCCTTAGTCTACCTGACTTCACTCAGCTCGGAAACAACTTTCGGATCTTTTGAAGAATAGTGGTCCCACATACTGGGCCCCTATTCTTCAAAAGGCTGAAACTGGAACCAATGTTGTTTAAAGTGGTCACGTAGGACAAATATTTTTCAAAAGATCCCAACTTTCTTCAACTAATTGGGTACAGCTTTTCCCTATTATAAGATGGTCTGAGATCCTGAAGTTGTACTCACACAACACATGTATTCAAGGAAGGAGTTTCCTAGCCCTGAACCCAAATGTTTAAGTCATAAACAATGTCAGCCGTGGTAGCGTCGAGATTGGCCGCGAGGGAGATGAGTGCCGTTGGCGACTGGGAAGATGTTGAACCCGCATGTAGAAGTTCAGCATACGCAGTAAAACGAATGGAACCTCCTCAGCGATGGCGAGGAAGGCATGTATATGGCACGTGTAGAAGGCAAAATTGTCAACCGGAGACCAGTGTGTTGGATCGAATACACCACCCGCAATAGATGATTGGGTGCAGACGACTAAATTTCACACGCTTAACCAGGTTTTGTGTGAATAATGAAGCAATTAAAAAGAAGTAAGTAGCATATCAAGACAAGTTGTTGAACGCTCGCTCGCAAATAATTTCCATGCGCGAGTACAAGAGACCCTAAACCTGCAAATAGGCCCCTCCCAGGAGAGTCGTAGGTCCAAATCAAGACAAGAGAAACGGTGCAAGTCCAGAAAGTCTAGACGAACACCGGATCTTTTCTCTTATTATGGGGCAATTTCGTCTCCTCAGCTAGATGACTGAACGGCTGGTTACTCGAGTGAGTAGTTCCATAGATATATTTTTCTTGAATGACCGGTTACTCGAGACATTTTTAGTTTTACGATATCATTTGGTTTGCTTAAAAGCATAAGAAATGTTTTCACCCTTAATAAATGACAACGTACGAACTTGCTAGAGAAGTGCAAAGTATCGAACAATCAGTCAAGTATTTGCAAGAAAGAGGAATTGTGCATCGACAAATATTTGCCCAAATGGACACAGCATGAAACTTTCGTAGTCAAATCACCAACCTGTATGGCGCTGTCACAAACAAGGCTGTAAAAGCGAATCAGGATTGAGAAGCGATGCCTGGTTAGAAGGGTAAAAAATACTTATGGAAACCATCATCTTTTTCGTTCATGCATGGGGCAACAATTTAACAACTACTGGGGTTTTTTTTGTAAAGAACAACTAAAAATGTCATGCAAAGTTATTACGGACTGAAAGAACTATCTTTGTGAAATGTGCGCAAATTCGATAATCTAAAGTCCTATAAAAATCGTAGGAAATGGATTGACATAGAAATAGATGAATCCATATTCTCATGAAGAAAGAATAATATCGGGAGGTTTTTGCCAGTGCAGTGGGTTTTCGGAGGGGTTTGCAGAGAAACGCGCGAGTGTTTCATGTATCCAGTTCCTGATAGATCGACAGAAACATTATTATCTATAATTAAAGAATGTGTATTCCCTAGCAAGAGCTATCATTTCTGATAGGTGGTGTGCACACAATGAAAGTGATTCATTGCCAGAGATCCAGAAACAAGTGCCCACACAGAGCAAATAGAGTCACTTTGGGCCAAGACGAAAATGGGTAATAAAAAAAAAGACTGGAACTGCTCGTTCTCTGATCGACTCTTCTATGTGTGAGTTTTTAGGGAGGCAGCAAAATAAAGGAAAAGACTTAATTGCTCAAATTTACAAAGACATTGTAAAGTTTTAGCCATTAAATAATGCCTAGCTTTTACTTTTTTTTACTAAATAATGCTTAGCTTTTACTTTTTTTACTTTCTCCTATTTGCCCCACCAAACCACCCAAATATATATAACACAAAAATAATTCCATCCCTCGATTCCCACACATGAGAAAGGCAGTTCAGGCATCTATCTGAGGATCTACTCACTCAAGTAACCGGCCGTTCAGCCATTTAGCTGAGAAGACGAAATTGCGCCATAATAAGATAAAAGATCCCGAACACCATTCAGGAACGGGTCACTGTATGGGCTATGCCCTTGACGGCGGCAGAGGTTCACTACCTTAGCCCCCTCTCCCGCATAAAAAAAAATAAATCACAAGAAAACGAACAAACTGAAACTCGAGTGGTTAGGCATAACCAGGAGGTTGGAGTCGACACTCCAGGGTAGACATCTGAACCGGCCTTAAAAGAGATAAAAAAAAGTCTCCATAGAGCGTGGTTAGAACATCCATCAGCAGCAGAGAGACTTTACATCTAAGGCCCGATGGCATCAGCACTCGGTCGTCGGAGGGAGAAAAAGTGCGGCGAGGGGCTATAGTACTGTGTTTTGTCATTAACCAGAGAGTAAGGACCAGGTCTGACCAGATGCCCTTCTTGGCGTCATTTGTGGGAACCACTCACACACACACAAAGAAAAGAATGGGACCTAATGTTCTAAATAGGCTTCTGGCATGGCCTGTCCAAAGCTCGGCTGAGAAAGGAGGAGGGTTTGGATGAGAGGTGCAAATACATCATCCATAAAACAAACACGGGTGTACATGATCATTAATGATTGTACACACCTAAAACTGAATAAAAAAAAAGCCCGTAAATGCGTCTTCCTTCTCATTATTATTATTTCTTCGCTGTAGAAGCACAAATTTATAACTTTAACCTATAACTTATACATGTAAATAATCAAAACCTTGCATATTCAAAGTTTCATTGACTCCCTTCTATGTACTTTTGTACTATGCAATTCTATGTACTTCGTGAGTTATCATATTCGAGAAATTCAAAGTAAAAGAAAAGAAACATTTAGGGGTTTTATTTCTATTATTCTCGGCTTATTTTTTTAACATTAATTTATCGGTGGTTATATTTTAACCTGGATTTTTTTTTTTTTTTTAAATCGTGAAGTTAAGAAAAAATAAATGACTATCAAATGTTTTGGGAATTTTTTTTTAAAACAAAGAAAATTATAAATCTAAATTTCGCAAAAGAAATGAGAAAATTTATTAAAATTCAAGCATAACTGGATTTTTTGTTGTTGTTTTTTTGTATATTCGAAAGTTTTATCCGAAGTTTTTTGCACAAAAAGATAAGCTGTAGGGCACAGACCGAAGGTCTTCCTGCGAAGCGCAACTTTCCCTTATAAGCAGGAGTGACGAAGCCGCTCTTCTTGTTATGTCGATTATTTAGGAAGAGAAGACATTTGCGAAGCTCCATTAGTCCGTTATTTTGCAATAGAAATTTGAGACACGTTCTTTTTCGTCTCGGAAAAATATGTACTATTTTTGTATCTGAAGGAAAACTAGGAGCAAATAGTTACTTGTGTCGTTTTGGCTGTCATTTTTAACTCGCACGATATTATGATTTTAGTCTTCACAGTGTTTTTTTACATACTTCTGTGTTTGTTTATAACTTTTAAAAGAATTTTTATACTCTTCTGGTGTCTGGCCTATTTTATGATGTGAAGACTTTAATTCTTATATACCAAGACAATTCTTCTTTATTGGAAATCCCCAAAGAACCTTCCTATAACGTAATCTCCAATGAAATAAAGTCTTAATATCGACCATCAATCACGAAAATGATCCTCAACAAACCTGGTGTTTGGTGATATTCTGACGAAGCCAATAATCATCAACGAAGGGATAGGCCGGTTTCTTATATCTCTCTTTCCCTGATTCTTGAGAAGAGATGAAATTACCCAAATTTTCTGTAAGAAAGAATTGCATTAATGTTTTTTATGCAAATGTGTGATTTATTAAGAATCAATGCTCATCCTGAACAACCCTTCTCTTCAACACCAAACGCCAAACCGGTAAAAGAATATATGAAGAAGCTATTTTTCATGTTTATAAATCTCTTGTCCTGGTTTGCCCAAAGACCAAAGCTCTTATTTGTTATTATAATAGTCAGCGTTATAATAACATACAGAAAGCTCAGTATATATAACACTTTAATCGCGCTTATCGTATTATTAGCGTATTTCGATATAAATCTGAGATCAATTGAAATTGTTATCATATTTATTTGGGTGGAGTACTCTGATATTTATTTTGTCCTCTTTGTAACAATCTTTGGTGTTATTCTATCCATTTTGAGGGTTAAGGAAGGAGCTTTAATCTTTATTCTTCTGTTATCTTTCTTTGTTTATTCCAGAAATTGAGTAGCATTGAGTCTTAGAGGATTTATAATGGTAATTCCTTGAAGGCTAAACAAAGAGACGTCACTCTGGCAGTGACGTCACTCTGGCAGTGACGTCAGATCGGCGGAATAACATGGGGAGGGGGAAGAAAAAGTGTGGAGGTAAAGATTGAATAAAAATGAGAACAAAAATACAGGCGTTTGAAAAAAAACTTTTAATTAACCATTAATACTAAGACTAGGGTTAACTTTCAAGGTGGTGGATGGTGGAGAAGAGGCAAGACACTGAAAGCTGTCACAGCTACGGGTAAAGTTGAGCTCCCCGTCGGTGATTTTGTCCTTTTTTCCATAATATTTCGTCCAGTTAATCGTATCATATTGTATTATCTTAATTGTAAGATAATTTGGAAATGGGGTTTCTCCCCAATACCCCTTTTAATTGGTGAGTCGCACCACCCCATAGGTATTTTTAATTAAACTCGTAGTATTCTTTGACAAAAAAAAAGGACAAAATGGCTGGTAGGAAGCTCATCTTAAACTTTACTGAAATGTTTAGAGCAAATATGTTAAAGTTTGCTGGTTTTAGTCCTCATATGCAGTTATGTAGCTTCTCAAGCGGACGTCAGCCAGAGCAAGCCCCAACTCTCCAACGTGATGCTCAGTCAGTGATGCTCAGTCACGGAGGTAACTTCCCTTAGTAAATAGTGTCAGCTTAAAAAGAATCCGGACGGAGATTCGAACTGCCGACCCAGCGATTGCCGAGCAAGCACGCTAACCACTATACTCGCCAGGAGGCTAACATTCAGGAAATCCGGATACCTCAAATAATTTTAGAATAAATAGGAACAATCTTGGGCATTTTCACCGGAATGAGTTTGTGATCGATTAATAATCGATCGTAAACGTGGACAGAAGCAACAGGGAACACTTCGCAAGTCAAAGCCATTTGTAAGACTACAGTATAAACGGAATAATTTCGTAATGACCCTCAAAAACTTGTTCCAAGTAAATATAAGCTTTTATCATACAAAATAGTATGTAATTATATAAAAAAATATAAAAAATTGCAAAAGAGTAAATAAAAACTAAAGAAATTTATGAGGAAAAGGAAAAATATAAACTTTAACACGATTAACTTTGGATCAAATAATCCTCTAAGTATAAATAAAAACAGGTATAAATGACAAAATAGAAAAAGAAATAATTGAGTGTAGGAAGAGGTGGGAAAAAGGGAAATAGAGAGCAAGAAAAAAACGCAAATTTCACTCTTCATCCATCCATGACGTCATTGCGTTCGTAGCTAAACATTGCAGTGAACGTAAAATGAGCGATGGAAAATAAGTAAATAGAAAATGTAAAAATACGAAAATAGAGAAAAAGAAGAACCGAAAGTAGCGCAAAAGAAAATTGATTTCAGACCGCGATACATTTGCCTCAACGTAACCTTTTTTCGTAAACATCGCCCCGCGACGTTATTATTGTTACTTTATTTTGTAAAACTAACGGGCGGGGGCTATGCCCCCACAGCCTACATTGGTGGTTTTCACCCCTATATTATTTTCTTTTGGGTTAAGGGAGCTGCACCTAATACACCCCATTGAGACAGTTACGTGAAACATATTGGGAAAGTGGCCGAAACATTATAAGAAGAAGGACAAAATCGGCGCCGAGAAGTTCATCATAAACGTTACCTAAATGTGTACTTTTTATTGCCTGTATATGGGGCAGTAAGAAGCCCCATATTATCTGGCGCCGATTGTCACAAAGACGACTAAACCATGATAACGGCCTATAGTTAGGAATCCGTGCGAGCGGGATACGTAATGGCTGTAATGGGCGGAGATATCGCGGCCCTTGACACTCAGGTTGTGTGTCGTTGATGGACACCGATCTCACATTGTGGGAAAGCGTTGAATGATGAGACAGGCGATTACCTGTGCTCTTTGTCGTCCTTCTTATCTCATTTTTTATGCTTTCCTAGACCTAACTTAAGAGGAAAGAGGGAATTACAGTCCTTCCCTCAAATCTGCTATCCACGATAAAGACGCCACTTCAAATCTGCTATCCACAAAAGAGACGCCACTCCAAATCTGCTATCAATAAAGACGCCACTTCAAATCTGCTATCCACATTAAAGACGCGACTATAAATCTACTAGCCACAATAAAAACGCCACCTTAAATCTGCTATCCACAAAAAATACGCCACTTCAAACCTGCTAGTCACAATAAAGGCGCCACTTCAAATCTGCTAGCCACAATAAAGACGCCACTTCAAAGCTTGTGACGCACGTTCATTACAGAAGATTGGAAAGACCTGACATTACTCTGCTCAGAGTTCTATCGGTTTGTGATCTCAAGCCGAAGCAACCATTTGCTAAGTGTAACCACCCTTCGAATCGAATACTTGCACATCGACCAACGCTTGCAACTCGCAATCACCCTCACATTTTCACGTTTTAATTTGCTTCAATAGTCTTGTCTTCGTCCTATTACTCAAGACTCAAAGCAATCCCGCAACGCTCACTGGACGCTTCGCCTAAGACGCTTAGTCAAACTAAAAAGCGATCTGTCTCCGAAGACAAGAATTCTCGCACTCTCCAGCTCTTCGCGGCAAACATTTTTCAAATTATATCATTCCTCACCTTAACTCGAACACACCTCTTTATTTAGGAAACTCTGTTGTTCTTGAATAAATAACATTGTTCTCTAAGAGTGTGTTATTGCAAATCTACTAATCATCATTCTCAAAGGCATATAACTTGAATTGCTTAAAGAGGAGTCAAAATTAAGGTGCTGGAGACAGGGAGGATGCAGAACTCGCCAGTGCCTGTCCAACTCCAGAGAGGAGCAGGAACCTAAAGGAAACGCCATCCTTCAGATAACACGACTCTACTGTTTCTCCAAATGATATTAAAACAGCATGGGAGGTCTTTTACTGAAATTCAGTACAATTCATTCTCATTATTATTAACAGCGTCCCCACAAAGTTGCGGTGGTGCACATCAACGCTAACTGAATAAAATTCGATGGTATACATGCTAAGACGAACACCTTATTATGCAGAAGAGTTGAAATTCTTGCACGACAAATTTAACTAATGAACCAGAGATGGCAGAGGCGCCAAAGGTTTGCGAGGAGAGTTTGAAATGAAAGAGATGAAGTTAGAGATGGTTGAAATGTCAGGAAACTCGAATAGCCTAAGGAGGAGACTACTTGAAGCGCTCTAAACAGTGGCCACTATTCATGCCCCTGTATAAATGTTGGTATGGAAGTTCACAACAAAAACGAAGGAGGCAAGTGCAGGGTAAATCATTTATTCGAGAACACAACTTTAGCAACCCATGGATGCCCTTGATTTATCTTGTCTCAATTTTGGCATCATTTACCTCATAGCGCCTATCTGGCAACTGTTGACAAGGGGATAAGTTGGCATACTCAATACCAAGCCTAATACTAGGATACATTGAAATAAAAATAAGCAAAAAATACACTCCACCCCTAAACTCAAGAAAACAGAGGCATAACCAAAAAAAAACAACACAAAAGCAACAAGAAGAAAGTACTTTACGGCATTGAAGGGAGACCCGCCTCTCCCTGGTACAGGATTATTCGACCGACACCAAAGAGTTAAATAAAATGGAAGAGGCTAGCCTCCTCCAAAAAGTCAGAGAGTCCACGAGTCTGTGCGAAAGAACCCGTAAAGAGTAAAGGGACAAGCGAAAGCGAGCGAGCTTAGCCCGGTAGCCGGACAAGTAACGTAAGTGAAGATCACCCAGACTGGTAAATAGTCTGGGGAAGTCGTCGCGGTAAGGTGCAGGTGAGCACTCTATTGAATGGCGGGGCATCCGGCGAGTGCGCCCAATTTGAAGACGACAGAAAGCGACTTGGATCCGTCGTGGCATTGAAGTGAAGGTCCATAGGAACAGCTGTGGCGCCTTGCAACACAATATTAAGTTCCCCCTCGGAGCCATTTCCCCATTTTCTCATTTAAGCAGCCCAGAGGGCTGCACTGATACCAACCATGTAGTCAATGTGAGGAAGAGTGAAATGCTGCTAGTCCTCATGGACTCTTTGGAGCCCTCGTCAGCGCGCTCATTCTCTGCAATTACCACATGTCTGGGAATTGGGCAGAAGATAATCTCGACATCCACCCGGCTCGCGGCAACCGTTGCGTCACTGATACCGTGAACCAGGAGGGGTGGAGATTGCAATGCCTCGAGAGCTATTAATGCATTTTGTGAGTCACTAAAGATCAAAATCCTCTCTTCGAACTGGGTGCCTCGCTTTATTTCCCGTACAGAGTGGTGTATTGTAACCAGCTCGGCCGTGAAGACAGTTGCAGCGCCTAGTAGAGCCCTGCTTGCTTCAAACAGAGGCAATCCGGCGTGTAAGCCAACCCCCTCCTGGATATATAAGCAATCCGTATACACTGTTGTGGATCAAGCATAACACGAAGTGGGTTCCACAAAGGTCCAACACAGTACTCCCTGTGCTGTGGAAGCTTTGGGAGCAGAGGCGTGGCGCTAAATAGTCAAAGGGTATCATCCTGGGCAGAATCAGAGGCGCTCTCGCCCCGAGAGTTACGCCGAGCTCTCGAAGGAGTTTCCCAGCCTTAAAAATAAATGCCTTATGGTATGAGTGGCGTCTCTCGGCAGCATAGGCACCATCGATGTCGGCCGCATATGCAGTGACAGCCGTTGGCGAACGAGAGATGCACCGAACTTGTGTTTACAAACGCAAGATGCACTGGGTATTGAGCAGAACGAGAGGAATCTCATCGGCATCGACAAGTAGGCTCTCAATTGGGGACGTCGATAAGGCACCGGTCACCAGGTAGATATCGGTATGGTGGATCGAGTCCACCTCAAGCAATACACGCTTGACTGCGGATGCGAAAAATTCGCATCCGTAGTCAAGCTTCCTAAGTACTAAACGTCACGGAACAAAGATTGTCCATAGTGCGAGTACAAAAGAAACTAAGACTGCGAATATGATCCTCCCAGGTGAAGCGTCGGTGGAAAACAAGAAACAACAGAAACGGTGCGAATTCACCACTTCCAGGCGGACCCAGTTCAAGAAAAAGTTGGTGTTGGAATGGAGCCGCCGATGGCGAAAGATGTGCACCATATTATTTGGGGGCAAAAAAACCCGAAACCTGTCAACCTTAGCATAACAAGAGATACGGATCAATGCATGTTGGAGTCGATACTCCAGAATTGGCCTTTGGGCTCCACCAAAACATATCGAAAGGTCGTACACGTAGAGAGTAGTGAGAATATCTTCCGGTCGCACATAGGTGATACCGTTGATGTTCGTAGCAAATAGTGTGACACTATTGACACTTCCCTTTTTTAGCTCCATTGGGCAGGAGAAAAATCATCCCAGCCATATGCGGAATCGACGATCGAGCCAAATTTCTGAAATAGAGATTGGGAGGCGTCCCCTCACCTCCATCGTCTTGACAATCCGCACGATCCCGTACCGCCACGTGGTATTATAGACCTTCTACAAATTGAAAACCAGCAACGCAGACAGCCTTTTCCAGTCGGAACAGACCATCCAACGTGGATAGCACTTGCGAAGGCCGCACTGTGCAGAAGACAGGACGGGTTGCCTCGGTTTTTCAGGAAAAATGCTATTCTAACATTTACCAATTTCTCCATCAACTTGCACACACAGGAGGTTATAGTAATTCGCCGGAAACCAACCGAGGTAGAGTGATCTCTACCAGGTTTGCGAGAAGCGTCAAAAGTCTAAGGGGGGTGGTTTACACTCTGTCCAAATCGTGTTGAAAAATATAGCAGAAATGCCATGCCTCACTCACATTGGTGTCGAAGGTTGACATACGGGACATCTTCCGGACCAGAGACCGTGTATGCCCACAAAACGAGACTAGTATTATAAGTGACTCTAAGTATACCTGTCATTGAAGGGTTCTCCGCCTCTGGAGGTAAAGTCCACTCGACTGCGGACATCATCTTGACTATTGAATGTAGGAAAGGCGGTCGCGAAAGGCTCCGCCACTGACCTAAGGTCCAAGATTGCGGCCCAAGAAATTGCCCCGAATACTTTTATCTCTTTCACACGTCTGCAGAGGGGCCTTCTGGGTAAATGAAGACCCCTATTCACGACAGTAAGATTGGCGTGCGTGCTTCAAAATAGACCGGAGCCTAGACCTAGCTCGATGAAATTTATCTAAATTAACATCGTTTGGGTTGCGCTTATAGCACATATATCTCCTGTCTAAGGGCCATCTCACACTCGGCCGACCATCAAGAAGACGGAAGGCGTGCAAAACGACCAGATGTTCTAGGAATAGTAGTTAGGCCCACGGCGATGAGGTTACCGGAGAATACTCAACAACATTATCCACCGACCTAAACTCCTCGACTGGGACAGAGAAATCAGTCATTTCCTGAAATGCGGACAAACGCGCTCGTTTCACCACCACCGGGAAAGTTTTTCAGAAGGGAGTAGCCCATAAAATGATAGATGAATGAGAAAGTGATCACTACTATGAAGGGGATCGATCAGGCTGTGAATCTCATCTTATATGCCAGGCAGCTTAGAGGGCTACCCTGATACCGGTCATGTAGTCGATCTGAGAAGGAGCAAAATTGTAGGCTCGCAGAACTCCGAGCGCTGTTGCCCGTACAAGGCGCTAAAAGCGCAGTCACCTTCGAGGACTTATCCTTCCTTCCCTCCACAAATCTTTTCTTCCCTGCGCCTCGAAACCTTTAAAGGTAGGATCAGCTTCGAAAGCAGGGTCCCTCTTCCGGAAGGTCACACGTCTCCGAGTCGCTTGGTCCAGCCTTGAGTGGGGACGAAGATTTCGAAGCTCCTTGGGTGTTGTTCTCCTTTCGGGGTACAGCTTTATGAGGACCCTAAAAAGGCCTAATGACCACCTTTAGGGGGTCCTTACTGAAATTCTAATGACTCATTGGAGGCGTGAGACCGTTTCACCTCAAGGAAAACGATCACCCGGCGGGAGTGGGTGGCCTGGTTTTAGCTGAAACTGGGTGTGAACCTTTTGTGTCACCAGATCTCTCGGGGGAGCAGCCGGGCGGGTAGAACTTACAGAAGGGTTAAGAATGGGCGTGAAAGTTAGCCTGTACGTAGGTTTTGAGAGGTCAGGACCAGAGGGGTATTTTAATATTAAGGCGTAAGACGTCTAATGTAGCACTGGGTGCGCCATGACGAAGTCCTTATCCTCGCAAAACTAGAGACAATCCGCAGCCTGAACGGTCAGGATTTCCTTCTCCATGAAATACACGCCACATCTCATCGAGAAAAGATAGTGAGCCTCAGCGCAATTGTGAAAGTTGCTCAAAGACCGTACATGATAAGGACTGATCGTGTACGACATTGGAGCAACTTACACAGATTTAGAGTAAACCCGACTTTGTACGTCTACATGAGCAATTCGGATAGCCGAAGCGGTGGCAGTAGCATCATTTTCACGGCAGTAACACAATGCCTTAACGCGATAGCGATACCAACCGGCACGCACGGACTCAGGAAGAATGTCTCAATCGAACGTGACAAAAAGTATAGGGGTTAATCTCGAGTCCCTTCCCTGTTATCTCATCACCTGCTCAACCTCGACTGTTCTCTTCTTGGTCAGAAAGCTATTTGGTGATGTCTTCTGAGGCTAATCTGCGAGTTTCCTCTCATAAACCACTCATTTCTCGAAATTCATCCGAGAGTGCGGCGTCAGACTCACCATCGAGCCATTGATTGTTCGAAGAGCACTAATGATGGCTGACTCGGAAGGGTCCGCCACATTTGCCAAAAGCATCACCTAACATAAACAAGTCACCTTAGGCTTTCTACCAGTCAATCTAACTAAAGCTCTCTTTTGATGGAGCATGTGGCCTTTGGCCAACTTGTTGCCATCAGTCTCCTGGAAACTGCAGGCGTTAAAGGGTGTTGCTTATAGAGGTTTCAAAGCCTCTCCTTTGACACGGTATGAGGAAGCTGGTCAAGTTCTTAAGCCTAGACAGAAGTTTGATGAGATAGTCATAGAGATAAAGGAATGCTGAGAGGGAGAGAGAAGGAAGCGCACCTGCGCCAAGAACTTACCCCGGCCCCGTCAAAGAGTTTAATTTAACCTAGTGGTGGAGCGTCCCTAATTTTCACTCTCCTTGGGTGATAACAGTTCTTCCTGGTAACAAGTGCATGTAAACAAAAGGTTGGGGGGATATTCGTAGAGGAAAAAATAAAAAGTAGCACTGAGAGGAACTGAGAGGGAAGCTCATTAACACCTTTCCCAGGCCCATCAAGGAGTTCATGTCAACTCAGTGACAGGGCTTCTCTTATTTGCACTCAGGCCGGAAGGATGTGTAGCTTTTCCGGGTACCAAGTGTAGCAATCAACACAGGGTATCCCCCCTTGCGGAAGCTTTCAGCACCAAAGTGGCAGTTTCTAGTCGGAGACAGAAAATGAATGACACGCCCACATCGTCAACTTAACCGCCAACTCCGTGATTTGAAGATTGCCGCTTTCTTAGACGTACCCACATTTTCCAACCAATGTGATTTGGAGATTGAAAAATTCGTGATCGTGACACATTCTCCAAACACGGAGATTTAGAGATAGCTATTTTCTTGAACGTAGCCGGATTCACCAACCAAGGCGATTTGGGGATTGAAAAGTTCTTGAACGTGCTAGATTCTCCAATTACGGTGATTTGGAGATTGTTACCTTCTTGAACGTAGCCACATTCGACCAACACGGTAATTTGGAAATTTACACTTTCTTGATCGTAGCTATCTCTTCAATCACGATGATTTCGAGAGTGACACTTTCTTGTATCTAGTCAGATTCCTCATTTTCCACGTAGCCATATTTTTACAACCAAGTGAAGTGGAGATAGACACCTTGTTAAACGTTGCCAGATTCTCCAACTAGAGCAATTTGGAGAACTCCGCATTCTTGAAGGTATCCAGATTCTCCAACTACGATAATTTTGAGATTGCCACCTCCATGAACGTAGCTATATTCTCCAACCACAGTGATTTGGAGATTGCCACCTTCTTGAGAGCAGCCAGATCCTCCAACTATCTATGGTGAGTTGGAGATTGTCACTTTCTTTAGAATGCCGATTTCTTGAACGTAGCCATATTCTCCAGCCATGGTGATTTGGAAAGTGCCATATTTTCTAGCCATGGTGATTTGGAAGGTGTCAAATTCTTGAACGTAGCCACATTCTCCAATCATGGTGATTTAGAGATTGTCACTTTCTTGACCATGGAAGTTGTTCGTGTTCAAGGTGAAAAAGAGCTACTAGCTTCCGAGGTGGATTTGCCATCTTTGAACAGAATAAAGAATCATTTTCGATGACAAGACGTCTTCTAGACGACCCAATTCGTCAAGTACGTCCAGGGCATTATCAATGACAATCTCATCAAGTAGATCAGGGGTTTCTGGGTGTGCCTGGAAGGACGTAAGTGTTCGAAAGGACTATTCCCCCTCCCTACACACACACACACTTACACACACATATAGCCCACATGACTCTATGACCAACGAGTGACTAGCCGAGAATGTTCGCAATCATGTAGCCCCCCCCCCGTACCTCTCCCTATTTTAAACCCCGAACTACCATGTGTGGGACGTCAGTGAGGAAAGACCAACGTCCTGCCATACAATGCTAATAACTCAGTACGGACCTACTGATTAACGTGTGATCCGAACCACGAGGACATACAACTTATGGCAGATGCCGTTAAGGCGACCTGAATCGAAACTCCATCCTACGACTAACCACACCTGATGTGGCTTAAATATCGCTTTAAACAGAAGAGATGATTCCCCTTGTCTAAGCCACAGCCCGGGCACTCTTGGCAGCATGAATGAGAGTAAGGTAAACTTCAATGTACGCAGTGATGGCATGCGATCGGTATAGCGGTGAGCATCCACCTTCAGACTGGATCCAGTTGGACTGGGGAACGCTCCTCATCCATGATAAGCAAGTGACTGTATACAATAAGGCTGTTTTATTCGTCTAGTGGATACAGTCACTTGGAGAGGGAGAATAAGACATTTGACATTTCTTTCCTCTGGAGTTTCCTCAGAGTAACAAGAAACTAAAATCCACTCTGAAGAAGCTCCAGAGGAGCGAAACGTCGGTAATAAGGAACCTTGTACCAATTGTGGTTTCTCCCATTCTCCCTATCCATTTGTCGGCAAAGACATCCATTAATAGAGTCACTTTCTTGACGTGGATGAAGAGCGTCCCCAAGGTATATCCGATGTAGTGTGAAGGTAGGTACTGGTTGCTATACTAACCACATATATGAAAACCACCTGACCGGTGCAACCATTCGCTACCGAGGTCATCATAAAGGCTGAAGGCAGATTTGGGGAGGAGAACCCTTTACCATATGTATTTTCTATACAATATCTTTGTTTCCGCCTCAAAATATTATTTGTTCTCAAAGTCCTGACGCACCCTGTATAAAAAATAATGGCAGGGGAAAAAATAGATATAAAATACTTTTGTTTTTATTTAACAACTTATCGAGCAAAGTATTGTTAAATAAAGGCGAAAATGCTTGTAATATCATTTTAGTTTTCCTGCGAGTAATGAATGCAAAAGGCTTTGGTAGATAAAAATGAAGGAAGAGAGGAGGGGGACAGTAGAGAAAGAAAAGGACGGAGAGAAGACAGACATGTTAAAAAACATCAGCTCGAACCTAAGCCAAGATGGGGAGATTGAACGAGCTTACTCCACCCCCACCCCCTCCCATACCATGGATGAATGGACGAAATCTGGTAGGCGACTAGCCTGCAAAATTAGCTGCCGGCCTAGTAAATAGATTAAAACATGCTTGTAAAGCCTCTTCTCACGCACCCCCAAACCTACTAGTGGGGCCGGGAGGGCGTAGCACTCCCCCAGGTACGAGGTGTAACAGACTACAGTGGGCATCCCTCTGCAGGGTTTCTTTTGAGGGTGAATGGGCGGGGGAAGAAGGGTATAGAGGAAGATAAGTAGAAAGGACCTTATCGTGTTGCTCAATCGGTACGACCAAGAGAGTTGTGAACCCTCTTCTCAAGCTCTCAATTACTCTGCTTTTTAAGATTTGGGGACCATGTACCATTCATGGATTTTCACGTGCTCAACTTCACTGTGATTTGTACGAACCATTTAAAAGATTTTATTTGGATATTCTGGGACCATGTACACTTCATGCATTTTCACGTGTCCCAACTTCACTGTGATTTGTACGAACCATTTAAAAGATTTTATTTTGATATTCTGGGACCATGTACACTTCATGCATTTTCACGTGTCCCAACTTCACTGTGATTTGTACGAACCATTTAAAAGATTTCATTTCGATATTCTGGGACCATGTACACTTCATGCATTTTCACGTGTCCCAACTTCACTGTGATTTGTACGAACCATTTAAAAGATTTTATTTGGATATTCTGGGACCATGTACACTTCATGCATTTTCACGTGTCCCAACTTCACTGTGATTTGTACGAACCATTTAAAAGATTTTATTTGGATATTCTGGGACCATGTACACTTCATGCATTTTCACGTGTCCCAACTTCACTGTGATTTGTACGAAACATTTAAAAGATTTTATGGGGAGATTTGGGGACTATGTACAATTCATGCATTTTCACGTGTCCCAACTTCACCGTGATTTGTACGAAGCATTTAAAAGATTTTATGAGGAGATTTTGGGACCATGTACACTTCATGCATTTTCACGTGTCCCAACTTCACCGTGATTTGTACGAACGATTTAAAAGATTTTATGGGGAGATTTTGGGATCATGTACACTTCATGCATTTTCACGTGTCCCAACTTCACCGTGATTTGTACGAACCATTTAAAAGATTTTATGGGGAGATTTGGGGACCATGTACACTTCATGCATTTTCACGTGTCCCAACTTCACTGTGATTTGAACGAACCATTTAAAAGATTTTATAGGGAGAGTTGGGGACCATGTACACTTCATGCATTTTCACGTGTCCCAACTTTACCGCGATTTGTACGAACCATTTAAAAGATTTTATTTGGAGATTCTAGGACCATGTACACTGCATGCATTTTCACGTGTCCCAATTTTACCGTGATTTGTACGAACTATTTAAAAGATTTTATTTGGATATTCTGGGACCATGTACACTTCATGCATTTTCACGTGTCCCAACTTCACTGTGATTTGTACGAACCATTTAAAAGATTTTATTTGGATATTCTGGGACCATGTACACTTCATGCATTTTCACGTGTCCCAACTTCACTGTGATTTGTACGAACCATTTAAAAGATTTTATTTGGATATTCTGGGACCATGTACACTTCATGCATTTTCACGTGTCCCAACTTCACTGTGATTTGTACGAACCATTTAAAAGATTTTATTTCGATATTCTGGGACCATGTACACTTCATGCATTTTCACGTGTCCCAACTTCACTGTGATTTGTACGAACCATTTAAAAGATTTTATTTCGATATTCTGGGACCATGTACACTTCATGCATTTTCACGTGTCCCAACTTCACTGTGATTTGTACGAACCATTTAAAAGATTTTATTTGGATATTCTGGGACCATGTACACTTCATGCATTTTCACGTGTCCCAACTTCACTGTGATTTGTACGAAACATTTAAAAGATTTTATTTCGATATTCTGGGACCATGTACACTTCATGCATTTTCACGTGTCCCAACTTCACTGTGATTTGTACGAACCATTTAAAAGATTTTTATTTGGATATTCTGGGACCATGTACACTTCATGCATTTTCACGTGTCCCAATTTTACCGTGATTTGTACGAACCTATTAAAAGATTTTATGTGGAGATTTTGGGACCATGTACACTTCATGCATTTTCACGTGTGCCAACTTCACTGTGATTTGTACGAACCATTTTAAAGATTTTATGGGGAGATTTGGGGACCATGTACACTTCATGCATTTTCACGTGTCCTAATTTCACCATCATTTGCACGAAGCATTTAAAAGATTTTATGGGGAGATTCTGGGACCATGTACACTTCATGCATTTTCACGTGTCCCAACTTCACCGTGATTTGTACGAACCATTTAGAAGATTTTATGGGGAGATTTGGGGACCATGTACACTTCATGCATTTTCACGTGTCCCAACTTCACTGTGATTTGAACGAACCATTTAAAAGATTTTATAGGGAGAGTTGGGGACCATGTACACTTCATGCATTTTCACGTGTCCCAACTTTACCGTGATTTGTACGAACCATTTAAAAGATTTTATTTGGAGATTCTAGGACCATGTACACTGCATGCATTTTCACGTGTCCCAATTTTACCGTGATTTGTACGAACCATTTAAAAGATTTTATGGGGAGATTTTGGGACCATGTACACTTTATGCATTTTCACGTGTGTCAACTTCACTGTGTTTTGTACGAACAATTTAAAAGATTTTATGGGGAGATTTGGGGACCATGTACACTTCATGCATTTTCACGTGTCCGAATTTCTCAATGATTTGTACGAACCATTTGAAAGATTTTGTGTGGAGATTCTGGGACCATGTACACCTCATGCATTATCACGTGTCCCAACTTGACCGTGATTTGTACGAACCATTTAAAAGATTTTATGGGGAGATTTGGGGACCATGTACACTTCATGCATTTTCCCGTGTCCCAACTTTACCGTGATTTGTACGAACCATTTAAAAGATTTTATTTGGAAATTTTTGTACTATGTACACTTCATGCATTTTCACTTGTCCCAACTTCACCGTGATTTGTACGAAGCATTTAAAAGATTTTATGGGGAGATTTGGGGACCATGTACACTTCATGCATTTTCCCGTGTCCCAACTTTACCGTGATTTTTACGAACCATTTAAAAGCTTTTATTTGGAGATTCTGGGACCATGTACACTTCATGCATTTTCACGTGTCCCAATTTTACCGTGACTTGTACGAACCATTTAAAAGATTATATGTGGATATGCCTCCATTTTTATATTTTTGGACATGCATCATTTGGGTTTGGTTTTTCTAAATACAAAATGTGAGTATTACCCAAGTATTACCTCGATTTAATTCTTGAGGAATGTTAGAAGATGAAGTAGTATGGTTGGCCTGGGAGAGACGTCTGTTTACGACCCACGAAACAGAATTTCCCAAACGAAAGAAATGGTGAGAAATGAGACCGGATTTGGGCCCTTCATTAACCATCTTTGAATAGGTTTCGAAGTCTAAACTATCCAAGGGCCCTTCGATTACGTTCTTTTTCTTTCGGTTTCTACTCAGTTTTAGGTTTGCCATGGTATTTTTTGTTCCTGGGATTAATATTTTCCTGAAGCGAGTGGTCCTTTGGGGTCCTTGATGCTGACTGAAGTTTTTAAATTTTAGTGGAATCATTCGAGGATTTATTTTAGAAGATTGTTTTTTATGGTCTTGGTGCGGTATCTCAAACTTGCCAATGGGCGATGCGATCTTTAAGAACTGTCTGGGCATCTCTGGTCGTAGCTGGTGATTTGACCTATGTTCCGTATTGTGATGTTTGGATATGTTTTGAAGTTTATAAGTGTTGTCGGTAAGCCTGAACGTACGGGAACGCGGGGCGTTTAGAAAACTAGTAACATTTTGCCAATTTCGGACTCTATCAGGTTTGGGGTTTAATTTTAGAGAGAAATTTGGTGAGGAAATTAGGGGAAAATTTCTGAGTTGATTTTCTAATTTTTCTAAATCAGTAACTTCATTTGGAGGGACAAAATTTGGTTTTCCAACCGTATTTAATGAAGATATGTCACCTGCTCTCTTCCCGCTCACCTTTTCGGCAAGGATGTTAGGTGTATCAAAATCATCTTCTTTAAGCTTGACGTCAAATATGAAAAATGCACACGATCCAAGACGGATCATCAGAACCGCACCAACTGTAAACATTCCTCTACGGATCATTTTAGTGACACGGAATTTCCAAGACTGATTCGAAGTCTCGCAAACCCATGAGTTTAGGGGGTCCGACAAACGAAGAGATGCACCCTCGATTAAATCAAACCCAAGCATAGCACGACTGGTTGAAGAAAGCAGAATTGTAATTTTGTTCGCCAATGCCATCTATTGGGATTTTACGCAACTCCTCATTTATTACCCACGACAACCGTCCGTTTTCGTATCGCTCCGCTCAAAGCGAGTCTTTAACGAGCTTGGCTTTGATTGCAGCTCATCTCGTCAATCATCGAGGCGTGTGAGGTGTATGGGACGAGGTGCATTAAGACGAGGCTATTATTTAGGGCCGGGAAAATGATGATGCGAGGCAAAGAGAAGGAAAGCAGTCGGAAAGACCAAACGGACAAAGAGAACCAAGGAACGGCAATATATTTGCTAGCAGTTGTCAAGGTAATGTGAAGAGTCTATTGAGGTGGTTATGGAAAATATTAAGGTGAAAATAATGATGTAAATAATTAAGAGAAAAATTAGCTAGAGGAAAAAATATCAAGAATGGCACGGAGTAAAATATTATATAAAAAAAATGCAATTGTAGGGATGTGCGACGGGCATTCAAAATTTTAAGAATGAAATGGATACCAAACTCACAAGCTCTCAAGTAGGATATCCTTATTTTCTTGATTATCTAATTTTTTACACCTGTTTTTGGATATGTTCTAGCTCTTGTAGACACCTAAAAGTCGTTTATATTCTCATATTCGATCACGATTGTTCTTGCTAAATAATTCTGCCATCAAGCACTAATGTGGTTGTTCTAGTCAATCGATTTTCTAGCCACGATGCCACTCTCCCAATTCCTTATCCTGTGATTTTGTCTCCCTTCTTGATTCAGTCCCTGTTATTTTCTCTCTTTCTGTCTCTTTCTATCTTTCCATCTCTGGTCAACGCCTCTCGAAGACACAAAATAGAAAAAAGGCGAATAAAAAATGATAGAACTAATCATTGAACAAAAGTATTGCGTCCAGAAGAAGGGTCTCTATAGGTATGTACAGAAGGCGCCAGTCGGAGACCAACGTAGTGGATTGAATCCAGTGTGGGTATTAAAATTGAGATGCAGAGAAGTAAAGCTCACACCCATAGTCAAAACTTCAGGGGACGAAATAGGGGAGAATTACAATAGGTTAGCCCTATCAACACCCAACATGCTGACCGTGACAAAGCCAAGAATCTTCATTACGCGGTTACAAGAGACCTTAAGGCTGCAGATGTGCTACTCCCAAGTGAACCGTCGATCAAATTGTTGAAAACGAAGAATCAGTGAGAGTCCACCATATCTAGACATGCCTCATTTACAAAAACGTCAGGGATGAGCATATCTTCCTGCAGCAATGATGTGATACTGTTGATGATCACGTTAAAAAAGGTGAACGCTGAGGGAACTTCCCTGCTCTTGCCCTACTCGCTCAGGGAGGGATACCCAGAACCATACGCGTAATTGAAGATCCAAGAATACCGTATCGGTCTGCGGCACCATATGCCTTGTTCAAATCGATTAATACAGTAGAAAAATGTTGTCTGCGAAGGAAAGCCTATCAGATAACAGTTCTTAGTTGTCCAGTAAATAAATAAACCTAATGTTTACAAATTCCTTTATGAACTCGCACTCGCACGAAGTTGGAGAAATTATACTAAAACCAGCCACGATGGAATATTCTTCTTCTGGCTCGCGAAAAGCAAGCACGATCACTATTTTCCAGGGATCATGGAAAATGCCCTCCATCAGGGCATGTTGAACAAAACAAACCAAACGGCGAAAGCCAAAAATCGTTCACCTATGTATGGAAGTATGGTGTAGTGGATTTCGTGCAGAACAAGGGTGAGATCAGAACGCAGTTTTCCAAGCGAAAACAGGTCACTAAATTGTTCCTCGTCTCTCGAGCTGAATTCCAATTGGAAACCTTGGGTAACAATTTGAGGTGCTTATGATTTTGGCGGCGCAGTATCTCGGCTGGGTAATGTGAAAAAAACGGTCGTTAAGATTTCGGGAAGAACACAAGCTCCAAGATGGTGTTTCCGCCTTTCTCATGAACGGCTAGAGCGGGAGGGAGTCAGGTAAGAACTTAACCTGAATTATATTGAAACGCTGCCACACTTCTGTAATCGGAGCATCACTACTAAGTTTAGACACGTATACCCGTCATGAAGATCAGCGAGTGAGCACCAAAACGAAACGAAATGTGGTTCTTGCCTAACAAATTTCACAGAGGATGAAATCGCTAGGACAGCTTTTATAACGTTTATATAGATAACTATTCTTTGTGAGCGCCATTTCATACTTGCCAGACAACCAAGGAAGCGGTCACCGTGCAAAAGGGATAGATGTTCGAGGAATAGATGTCAGTCCCGCGGCGAAGTGGGTGCTGAAGTAGAATTCGTCGGACTCATCTAACAACCTAAACGTATCAACTGAGATATAAATCTGTGTCATTTTATTGAATGCAGATTACTGTGCTCCGTTTGAGCACCAAAGAGTTGCCTTTTCGGGAGGCATTGGCCAGTCTAAAGAGATGTGAATGGAAAAGTGATTGCTTCCATGGAGATCATCGACCACATCCCACACAAACTACGCTTGAGCATCGGGAGAACATAGCGACCCATTAAATCCAGGGGTTCTGATACATCACGTGGATTCATCCACATTAAGGGAAACAATCTCCAGCTCTTGGACAAGTTCTTGTCCTTGACCATGTATTTCACCTAAAGAAACTATCTACCGTTTAGGCCCCCGAGAAAGCTAAACAGGGTCGGCAATCTTTATTGCATACGGCCTTTAAGCATTTTAAGCCGGTTTAGGTTTGAACACTTTTTCACGATGGCACGACTTACTCGTATGGCTGAAACGGTGTCAGTGATGATACCCCTACCATAATGGCACGAATGCGTTCTCGCACTAGTAATACCAGCCAGTATCCACAACCCAGGGAGCCTATTTAGGCTTACTCAGTAAACCATGACTGCCACTGTCCTTTGGTCAGCCACCTCTAGTATAGCAGCTTTCTGGTCTAGACAAGCCTCCTTTAAGAAGAGGTTGAATGTGGAGTCGGTCGTACAGGTGTTCTATTGTTCTATCTGAACATTATTTACTTTGGCACTCTTGGCGGGTTTGGTCACATTAAACAGAATATTTCGTCTAAAAATGAGGGAGCTTTGGTTTCATACCGAGAAATTAAGCTATACACTGACACAGGCGGAGCATGTCTCCAGCGGACAACGCCAGTTGAACAGAAAGACTTGGATACGCTTGAAGTCGACGGGCTCAAAAACGCTCGATATTATCTCAATGACTCAATGAGGGGTGTACGGCGTCTCGGGGGCTCCTTTTTTTCTGTCCTAATTCTTCTTGGCTGAGAAGAAAGGTGTTTTTCCCTCTTTTTTCTTCACAACGAGGAGGCATCAAGGCCGGACAGATCCTGGTCCTGCGTCGAAATGACAAAGGACCAGTAGTCCCCAGAGCCACCGCCTCCTTATCTTTGTTCACTTTTTTATTTGTTCATTTTCCATTTGAGTGGGAGTCAATCCCCGTAGGAAGACTCCATACTATACCTAGAACTTCGCATAAGAGGTATTCTATGAGTCTATTACAGGGAATTGCTAAACTTCTCCCTTGATATCATTAAAACTACCGTAGGAGACCCCAAACTGCCACCTAAGGCGGAGCCATTTTGATCTCAATATTATGGTCATCACTCACCTCGAAGGAGTCCTTCTTCGGGAAACCCGCTTTTGCGTTGTTGGAGCTTCTTATTTGGGATCTCCCTCGATTTGTCTGATCCGGAGCATGCGAATGTTTCGCTGACATGCCACTATGTAAGAATTAAATTAACAAAAGCCCAATGCCCACCAAAGGAGAAATCCATGAGTACCAGTACACAAGCCTCCCCCTATCCCAAAGCTCCCTAGCGTGGGGTCTGCTTGCAATTTTATTTCGTACAGGATCAAAATCTACTCACAGATTCCATTGAAAACGGCCGAACCTCCGCACAGCATTACTCTTCCTTTTATGGAGGGACTCTCTAGAAAGCTTATGGGAGGGGGAACATCTCCGGCATAAAGAGGGATTTGCTTGGGAGCGACTCCCAGAGGAAAGGTGGTAAATAGAAAACCTCTATACCTGGAGAGGTGGATAAAAACGCTAAATACCCGCCTTAGTTGCCCGATCCGGATTGGGGGCACAGGGTACAGTTGAACCGGCTGAGCATCTTTTCAGGACCCCATTTTTTCAGGTGACCAAACGTTCAGCATCATAGGGTGCCACCGGCCATGAACGCCAAAAGATAGAGAAGAAAATATAGAATAAATGGAGGGCAGAGTGCAAGCATGTTAAATCCCCTAACCAACCGCAGCTAATAGGGAGGAGGACATTTATCCCCTCCCAACCCGGACCATGAATGAAAGGACGAAATCCTATCGACGACTAGCCTGAAAAATTTTCTACCACCCTTAAGAAAAGAATGAAGAGATGCTTATAAAGAAAGTGTCAAAAAAAGGTCAGATATAAATGTTTTGAAGGAAAAAAAAGTAGGCTCATTAGCGTTTGAGAATTCCAGGGCCTCTGGGGCAGAAAGAGTGTGCTATTTATTCAGATGCCATATGTGATAGTCAATATGGAGCACCCCTTTCGGAGCCGAGCGAGAAAGAATGTTTGATTCATTTATTATTTCAAGTTGATCGAAATGTGTTTTTTTTATTATTTAATAAAGATCTTCTTGTTTCGCTCTTTCAGTGAAGTTTCCCCCTTAAAATTAATCTCGTTTTAATTTTTAACAAGACTTAAAGTACTCTATCATTTCTTCTTTCGTCTGCTCGTCAATCTCCAGACTTCGTTGAGGACGATTCTTTTTCTTTCTTTTTCCCGACAGCTTCTTTTCTTTTCTATTTAAGAGAGTTTAAGTGTCTCCAGAGCCAGTGGCCCTATTGAAAGGAATCGGGTACTTTACAGCGATGTCTGGTTTCTTAGGTGGTTGGAATTCAATTATAATTCTTCATAAAAAAAATTAACTTTCCTTGTTGCCTCAATTTCCTGGAGGTTAGGAAAATCCTACATACAACTGGTAACCGGGAGACAAGGTCAAGAGACAAGGGGGATAACACTGGCCAACACCAAGTCTATTGTCAAGTCAATTTTAGCTGATTTAGGATCATTTTGATGCGATGAATCCAAAAATCACATTGGATTTGCTCAATCATGTCAACTTTTTGATTTATCGCCGCATGATATTTTTTTACGAGATTTTCTTTTCATCTATGGGTAGTTTCTATTTATATGATTCAAAAATCTTTCTTATATCTTTAAATAAACGAATTATGAAGAGTTTACATGCAAAATATTTGGACTAACTAGAATACTTATTTTGCAGGTGAATGAAATGGATTCGGTCACTAGTTTCATAAAGCATGCTTACCATCTTTTTTAGGTATGAAGCTTGGTGACCAGGATAAAGCGTGGGCGCCACACATGGTATACAAGACATGTACCGAGTATCTGCATCGTCGGACAAAGTGAAAAATGTTTTCTGAACTTTGGAAGTCCCATGGTTTGGAGGGAGCCTAAAAACCATGGCACTGACTGAAGTTTCTGCGATATTGACTTGTCCTGTAGCTCCTTTGGATGAAATTCCAATACCTGATTTTGGACAACTTCCTGACACCTGGAACAAAGATTCCTCCAGGGTTGAAGAAAATCAAGAAGAAGTATTTTTTACGATGATTTTCCACATTCTTAATCCAAAAAGGAGCTAAATGATCCAATTCGCTATCTCAGCTTTTCAAAGTCCTCTGCCTAAATGTTGGTATCCAGATTGAAGAAAAAAACTCCTCTCTGACAATGCTCGCAACAGCCATCAAGAGTACCTCCGGGGTTTTTTTCCCTAAAAAGAAGGAATTGGTGTACCTTACAGGTATTGCCACAATATCTGGCGGACAAAGACAGGAGCCTCGTCCCAGCGCTGCACATCAAGCTCGGCTTGATCAAACAGTTCGCTAAAGTTGTGGAGAAGAATGGTGGCTGCTTCACTTGCTTGTACCACGCTTTTCCAGGACTAACCATGGAGAATTTGAAAGGCGGCATCCTTGATGGTCCTCAACTTCGTCAGCTCATCAGATCCAAAGTTTGAAAACTCAATGAACGAACTGGAGCTGGAAGCGTGGAAAGCTTTTGTTCTGGTCGTGAAGAACTTTCTCGGCAACAAGGAGACCATCAATTACGAAGAACTTGTTACCAATATGCTGACTGCTTTCAGAAAACTTGGATGCAACATGAACATAAAAATGCATTAACTATTATTACATTTGGATTGGTTTCCTGAGAGTCTGGGATTAATGAGCGACAAACAAAGGGAGAGGTTCCATCAGGACATGAAAGAGATGGAGACCAGGTATCAGGGAGGCTGGGATGGAGTCCTGATGGCTAGTTACTGATGGACTTTGAAGAGAGACATCCCTACCGCTGAACATTATAGAAGTTCAAAATAACGGAAGTTCATGTCCTGAATTCTGAACGGTGATGACCTAATATCAAATTTACATATACTTACCTTTATCAGTGTCTATTATTTAATGTAAACTAATCAATTTTTGTAAGTTTTAAGTAATAAAATCCGTTAGAAAACTTTAGTATTTTAAAATTCTATATCGAATGAGGAATATTAACAAAAATTAACCGAAAATGTCGCAAAAATGTGAGCAATTTAGTTTTAAGATGGGATTTTTTTTAAAACTGACTTAGCACAAAAACTGACCTGATTGGAGGAAACGGGTGTCACATTAGGTTTCAGCGGGGCAAAATTGTCCTAAATCAATTGAAAAAACTTAGATGACTTACAAAGATTTTTGTAGCCCACAGTAATAATCCAAGGTGTGCCAGGCTGACTACCAACATTTGCAGACTCAGCAGCATTCAAGTTTCAATACTCAGCGAACTTAGGTGAAAAGTAGGATGGACGATACAACAAGAAAAATCGTTACCTATTCTCTATTAAGATAGAAAGACACAAAGGTACATATATACTTACATACTAGTGATTTGTGATCCTTAATAAAAAATAAAACGGAAGATATTTTAGTCTGTACAACTTTGATAAACAGCATCAAGCCGAGGTTAAAAAAAAAGGTCTTAGACAAAGAGCGAAAACTGAAACGGAGAAGAACAATCAAAGTCTGGTATATTGAACTCAAGCTCATTAAAAAGATTCAGGGAATGTCACAAATTATACAATACTAATTTACTCAAAATAAAACAATCTAAAGCACAATATTACTGAAACATAAAGGAGCATTTATTTATCACTTGGCAGATGACATGTCGCAAAACTAAAGTGAAAAAAAATAGGAGAATAAAATTATAAAACGAAAACAAATTATCGAAAGAGTCAGTTAATTTTGTTTTTAACTTTATGATCACGAAGAACATAAAGCATAAAATATCAACCTTCCAATAAATGAAGCTGAAATCAGCTCAGTAAAGAAATGCAAAAGTTATCCTGAAGAAACAAACGAAGTTATGGAAAACTGAAAATGGATTCTGGACACATAGTAGCTCTTGTAGACAAAATCGGGCTGTAGGTACGGAAAGGGCGCGCAACTCTCTGAGACCTACCTACATCGATACAAATGTCTAAAAAAAATTTTTCAGTACTCAGAGAGACCTTGGTGATGACGAATCCTCAGCTGCAATCATCTGACTACCTACACCCGTGACGCCTGGCAGCCAGCACACACAAACTGATGAATAAGAGAAGACCAAATGACCGCGAGAAGTTTCTTTAAGTGATTCAGCTTCAAAAGCTAATCATCATCATCATCATCATCATCATCACTAACTCTATAATTTAAGAAGGGGATTTTTTGAGTATTTGAATAATAATTTCATCTTAGTTTGGTTATGACTTATGTTTTCTTATCAAAGTTGAGAAATAAATATAAGTATCGAAATTTTGTGATTTTTTTTTAAAACCCAAAGAATTACAAATGGTGAAGTTCAGAAAATTTATTTTAAAATATCTTCTTCTATATTTTAAAAATTTAGTTTAGAGTTCCTTTTTAAAATTATTATAATTGACGAAGTTCGGAAAATTTATAAAAACTTAACAATAGCTGCTTTTTTTTTAGATTTTAAATTTTAATCTTAGTAGCGAAGCGCAAGCTCCCCACGTAGGGGGAAAGTGGCGAAGCCATTACCTGGTTTATTTAGGTCGATGAAATGAAAGTTAAGCATTGTGACTGAGCTAAACCTGTTCAAATCTCTTACTATTTTTCTCTTTTCGCCATTATTATTCTTTCTATCTGTCCCATAAATGGTTTTCCTTATACACCCAAACACACACACTTACAATCAGTGAATTGAATTGAAAACATTGTGACCTTTTTACCTATACATATCAAGGTACAAGTGAAATTTCGAAGATCTTCCATGATCTCGATCACGCGTATCCTTTTGTAACGTGATGCAAACTTACTCTTCTGAAAATTTGAGAGTAGATTTAATTCAAAACGAATCTTAATTTCATCAGCATTAATGCTTTCCGTGCGTCATGCAGGAATACTGCAATCACAATTCCATATTCACCATATGGCGCATATGCAGACCTTGTATTGCTTTGCCTCTTTCAACCGACTTTTGTGTGGCCATCTTGTCTTAACTCGTTGTCATGAACGGCCCCTTGTGACAATTATATTTATCTGGTAGGAAAAGATCGACATAGGTTTGATGCATTTGCGAATTCTAATTAAAAGGATTTAAAAAACCCGAACTTTTTAAGACACTTAACGTTTGCCAGTTTGATATTGCTCTCATCGATGTAAAGTATATTAATATAAACTGTTTTCTACGACGGTAAACGAGACAAGCATAAAGGGAATACTTTGAAATGTGCTTTGGGGGGGCTCTGTAGGAGTATTCGCTGAGTGCTGTCTTCCAGTTCCAGGACGAAGAGTGTCACGCTGGACCTGAAGTAGAACAGTTGTCTATTAATGCCACTACATTAACCGTACCATATATATATATATATATATATATATATATATATATATATATATATATATATATATATATATATATATATATATATATATATATATAACACCTTTGTTTGCTTCTGGCCTCTGACCATGGACACTGCGAGTCAGTCCAACGTATGTTCCAGTCGAAATTAATCACCGACAAAGAACTTTGAACTTATTTGTGCCGTGCCTCCTAGCAACCTCCCCCCTCCCCCAATGTTCCGTCCTCTCATGCCCACATGCATACACCTACACACATAATGATTTTAGACCACGGTGCATATCTATTGGATTTTCATTCTCTTTGAGGAGAACTAATTAGTCTGGTAGAGCGCATCTAAAGGAAGAAGTCCTTGACTTTTATTTGCTTCTGAACATTTTCACTTTACTTCTATGGTCTTCACAATTTTCAGTTAGGTTTGGTTGGGTTTAGAAATGTAAGTATTAATGGTTAAGTTATGTTATTTCAGGTAAAGAATTGAGTTTGTACAGGTTTGGTTAGTTAAATAGAATTTGTAAAAATTAGGTTAGGTTAGGGTAAAAAAAAAGCTATGTTGAAGGCTACGTTACATTACATAGAGAAATAAAACTGGCAAAGCTTAGGTTAGGTTAAGTTAGGAAAAGAAATAAAATATGTAGAATAGTTTAATCAAAGAAGTAAATTGGCAAAGTTGAGGATAGGCTAAGAAAGAATATTTTTTTAAGTTTGATTAGGTAGAGTTTTTTCTTTAATTTAGGTTATGGTTAGACTAAGAAATAAATTTACAAAGAGGTTACTTTGGGTTAGTAAGGAAATTTGTTAACACTAGCTTAAGAAAGGAAATTTGCAAAGGTTAGGCTAGGTTAAGTAATGAAATTTATATAGATTACTTAAATTTCTAATCTACACTTTATGAATTTAATTTGTCTTCTGATTTTAGTCGACGCTGGAGTTTCTTTCCTTTCGTGGCTTCGCGCCTATCTCTGTCCTCTGTAAGAAAAATGGACCATGCATTCGCCGGTCTATCCCACACTTACACGTGTGCTAACCTTGTTGCCCCCAAGCTCCCTTGGACGCGGACGAATGAAGCTTCCCTTTCCCGCTTTCGAGATTCTCCCTGTCCCAAACACAGTTGTGCTTGATCTCGCCTCGTAAACAACTCCCTCTTCAAAATTCCCGATCGTTTCATTTTCTTCCTTTCAAAGTACGTTCCAGTGGCTTTCGATGGTAATGTCACAATTCCGAAGCTACTCAAAGTAAGTACACAATTTCTCATTCGCGGGAGAACGGACCCAGTCCTTCAAATTTCCTACTTCTCATTTCTTCCCCGTTTCATTTAAACTGTGAACTAACGACTCTCTGAGCTTATATCGCTTAGAGAATCTCCCCTGAAAAGGCCACACCCTTTATCTTTTCAAAAGATTTACTCTTATTTATTGGTTTCTCTTTTCCCTGGCCTTCAGCCACTCCCCTTTTTGTTAACAACCCTAATACGTTGGTTTCGCGCCTTTCAAGCTAGGCGTTGGGACTAACACCTCGCCTTCTCTCGATTGATGGCTCATAAATAATGAATGGGAGGAGGGTTATTAGTTGAGTGAACGTGATTATGTCGGTCGGATGGTAACCATTTCACTTTTCAATGAGTTTTTGAAAGTTTTGAAGGTCGTAAGGTCAGATAAGTTTGATAATTGATTTTTTTTAAATTATCGAAATAATTGAGAGCACGCGAGTTAGGTCTGTTGACCTTGTTTACTTAAAACTAAAAAGTGCGAACTATTGAGGTTCGTAAGCAAAGTGAGGAGGATTCAGTGTGTGTGGGTGGTACTTATATAACACGAGTATTCTAAAGAGGAGACTAGATGTGGCGTCCTGGATTACGACGGTACACAACTCTCCAGTACTGTCCAATCTCCGGTCCTCGGTGTCCACAGGCTTGCCAGCCTTTGTCAATCTGATCCTTATGTCAATTTTATTATCCGGTCGGGGGGGCCCTCGGCTACAATGAAAAAAAGAAAGGGGTGGCAATTAACTAATTCCCCACCCTAAAAAATTCGTAGGACCCCAATAAAAATTGAATGATTACTCACCTTGACCCCCACCCCCTTTAAGGATTGGGAGAAGGAGGTTCAAAATCCTAAATCCTAGAATATTTCCTATATTCTTTTATTTTCATTATCTCTCCGTATATTACGATTATTCTTTTATTTAATTTAACATTTAAAATCTTTTCTCCCTAGAGTGATGGGATTTTTAGGCCAAAACTTAGAGATAAATGTAGAATTGCCGAAAACGCCGGAGTGAATGTTCATATGAGGGGTGGAAGAATAAGTGAAGAAAAGGCATCTATAGCAAAATGTTACATTGTGTTTTTGCTCATTATCTCGCATTTAGCTATTTTTTAACATTTTTCTAACTCTAAACATTCATTTATTCACCCCAAACGAAAACATAAATAGCAAATTAAATTTCTTGGACATTGTTGTCAATAAAATGTCATAGGTTTAAAATATCTACATATTTTTCAAAAGGAGAGGGAGAATAAGAGATACCACAACTGGTACCAGGTTATTTATTACTGGCCTTTCGCTCCTCTGGAGCTTCCTTAGAGTAGGTCTTAGTTTCTTGTTACTCTGAGGAAGCTCCAGAGGAGCGAAAGGTCAAAAGTAGAAGGAGAATAAGAGAAACTAAAAATGGTACAAGGTTCCTTATTACCAACATTCGCTCCTCTGGGGCTTCTTCAGAGTGGGTTTTAGTTTCTTGTTACTCTCATGAAGCTCCAGAAGAAAGAAATATGGAATATACAGGGAGAATAAGAGCAACCACAAATGGTACCAGGTTCTTTATTACTGACTTTTCTCTCCTCTGGAGCTTTCTTAGAGTAGGTCTTAGTTTCTTGTTACTCTGAGGAATCTCCAGAGGAGCGAAATGTCAAAAGTAGAGGAGAATAAGAGAAACCACAAGTGGATTGCTGGGGTATTGTTTTATCATAGATTCCTATTGTCAGCTGCTTATATAACTTGGAACTTAAAGTTAGATCTAAAATATCAGCTGCACCAAGTATGGCAGAGTCGCTGTTTCGGCCAGGTTTTAATTCCTGAATATACCGTCAAAGGTTCTTTAATGAGATGATTCTGTCACGATGCTGTTCCATTCCAAGGTCAAGGACAAACTCATGGGTACGAAATGTCAAGCTTAGTATGTTCATCAAATAAACGATATGTTTTTGTTCCTCGATAGTTCTTTCTTCAAGGGTTCTAATGTTCTTTCCTGAATCAGCATTTTGGGGGTGAGAAGAGTATCGTAGCTACCCCCCATTACATTCGTTTTTGTACAACTCTTTTATTCAATTTTAACTTTTCCTCTCATTCCTTTTCCATTTTCATTCCAAGACAACCCAAAAGAATTACCGTGAAACATGACGTTAAAGCCCTCCAAAAATTACCTCAAAGTAAAGACTCTTTTAGTCAGTAGGGTTAAATGAGAGACCATGCGTGAATTTCACAACGCTGTTGTGAAAATGTTTGTCTTCACAACACTTTTAAAAATGACAAACATTTGATGAAGGAAGGACGTTTTTAAATCGGTCTTGTGTGAATTTACGCACGAAATTCGCTAAATCTTTTGGTGTTTCCCAATTTCTCATTGCAATTTAATCTCATATATGGACAAGCTTTATATTTTTCAATTATTTTTGAAATATTTATAATTATATCCACTGTTGTAATCCAATGGGTTCTCTCGCTTTACTGGAAAGGAACGAGGAAAAATATTGCAGATAATCATTGTATTTTAAAATGGTTGCTCAAAGTAACGTAGCGCCCACCCTGATGAAAACTGGAAGGTTTATTAAAGTAGTTATGGTAGAGGGTACAATGGGTCGAGGGAAGGTAACTAGATAATTCAAAAGAGGAAATTACTAGGAAAGTATTGCACCGGGAATGCACGCTACTTTCCTGACCACGCCACCGTTCCGGAAGGAACTCAAGCCTTCTAATGGAAAGGAGTAGAAAAACGCCAAACAATGAACTTCGAACCATTCTATTTATGGAAGCTACGAGAAATTCCTTCGCAACATATTGTTCCATGATAAATTCACCTCTTCGGCAAGGGATCTTTCATGCTCCTCCTTTGAACTCCCCCAAAGCCAGGATTTATAGATAAAAAAAATAGCTGAATTTTCGCTTACTCCTAAAAATCCTTTTGAATCGGACGAAATAATCTAAGAAAAACGGAGTCTGATCATTTTCTTAGCAAGTTTTGGCTAAATCGCCTCGGCTGTGTTTGCTCTCACTTGTTTTTATTTTATACAACTTATATTGAATCGAATTCAAACTATTTTACTCTCATCTGGAGTCACGCCTTAGTTGATTGTATCACGCTTGACTTCGCCCATAACATTATTCGTGCTTTGTTAATGAACGCGTGTAACTGTCACGAATTTCCGATTCTCCATCAATTGGATATTCGATGAAGGCGTTTCAAATTCTTATGCGAAGAGGAGAAACTGTCCGCTAGAGTTCCCTTAGCTATAATGATAAAGGGTTGTGATGAAGCAATACTTTCCAACTAGTTTTGTTTATTTCCTTCCCAAACAGTAACTTAATCTCAATTTGGTATCCTACCTTCATGTATCAAAGCGATATGTTTTTTTTGTCGATTCGTCGATTCTTGAGGAGGGAACAAAAATGGTCTAAACAAAAAATGATCAGGGAAAATATGAAAATTGAATATCAAATGTGGTGGAAAGAACCGAACTACAAAAGGAAAAAATTCTGGAGTTCGGTATATTTATCCGAACATTTACGGGAAAGTTGACCGAAATGAGAGCTGACTCGCCATCTTGAAAAAAAGAAGTAACTTTCTCGGTCACAATCATTATAAATAGTCCGAGGAATTTTAATCCTCTCTGTTTTTCGATTTCGTTTCCACTACCCCGTACAAAGACTTTCCGTGACAAACCACTTTAAATAGATAGGTTCAAACAAGTGCTTCCAGAGCAACCAGGAACAAATCCTTAAAAAGGAAACCTCTACTAAACTGAATCAACTACCCGGAATTGTGCCTAGTTCCTTTCTCACTTCTAACTTATTTTACATATTTAAATTGTGTAACAGATACACAAAATATATTACGCACTGGAGAATCCTAAACAAAGGAAATATATGTAGGTTCGTTTGTTCGCACAGTACCTATTTAGACCGCTTCAAGCTCCCTCTGCGTTCCATTTCTGTACTGAAAAGACGTCAAGTAAAGTTTGGATAATTGTTAGAATGTACTGCATGTATATAAATTAGATGTTTGGATGTATGTATGCTTGATGTATGTAAAAGTTGCATAGTGTATTACCATGTACACCCGCAGCCAAAAGTTTTTCGGACAGCTGGAATTTTGCTTATACCTTGGGAATGTCTATAAATATGTTGGTGTAGGTTTGATAATATGTGGCCAATACATCTGGAAAGCAAATTGAAAGTACAAGCTTCTTTATAACTATTTTTAAAATATCCAAGATGGCAATTCTATTTAAATGCATAAAATCCTGGTATCAGTATGCAGTATGTTACAATCAAATGTCTTCATATAACACATCATACTAGTATTTGTTGATTAATATGGTATTCCATGTCAAAAAGATTTGATAATGATATAATAATGGCGAAACGACCTCACTATACCGTGGAGGAAAAAAATTCAATACGTATGTTGTACGAGGAGGGCCTTAGCTGTCGACAAATTGCTCGGAGGGTCAGTGGATCACATCCAAGACCGACCTTGGTTTGGACAACTTAGGGTCAGTACGCAACCTTCGGACTTGTAGGAAAACGGCAGCCCATTTGCAACATAAATAGACAGAGGGCGGTCAGGTTAATACATCTGTCAGAACAGTCGGTCGCAAGCTGCTTGCACAAGGCTTTAAGTCATATAAAGACTCCCAGAAGCTACTGATCAACCTTCATCATAAGCAACGTCGAGTGAATAACTGACGTGCTCACCGCAACAGAATCCATACGTCGGTGGGGACCTGTTTTAGGGTTCGACGAGTTGTTCTCAACTCCAAGCAACGTTAGAGTTCGCAGGAGGCCATGGAAGCAGTGAAATAAAAAATGCATAGTACCAACAGTACAGCATGGTGGCCGTACTGTAGTTGTATGGAGCTGCATATCAAGTTCAAGGGTGGATCGTATCACCGTTTGTGATGGCCCCATGAATTCAGAGAAGTATCAAGCTGTCCTGAGAGATTACATGGTAGCCTCAACACGAGACCTCTCGAGAAATGGCCGGAATTCGATTTTCAAGGAGGATATTATCTCAAGTTACAAGTCTGCGTCCAGCATGTAATGGTTCAGAGACATCAATATTATAGTCGGTGATGGAATGGCCACCTCAGTCTCCGGATATGAATCCACTGGAAAACCAGTGGCAGGACCTAAATTAGGCCGTAAGACATCGTTAATCAGCGCCCAGTGAGCAAGTAAAGGCTGTCATCACCGATGAGTGGACAGCATCACACCTCTCAGGTGTCACACCTTTATGGAGATCAGGCCTCGAAGAGTAAATGCTCCCATCGCTGCCATGGGACTCTCAACATGCTAATGAGCTTTCTGTATTAAATTGATGTTGCTGTAATTTTCACAGAGCTTCATTTGATCATCTTTTATATCTTGGCGATGTCATAAGTTTTTTATTTGCTTAATTCTCGTTGATTGTTTGGGGGATATTTAACTTATTGCTATTTACTCCTCTATAGGTCACCAATTATAGCGGGTCGAATTGGTCACTGGTTATTGGTACCAAGTTTATAGGTTAATACGTAATGCTACGTTGGGTATTTGGTTAACGGGCGTTGACCTTGGGCTGACTCCAAGTGTGGGAGAGATTTTGCTTATTTTTAATCAAGTAAACTGGGTAAGAGGATTGTTTGGTTTATTCAATGATTACACCTGTTTTCATGTTTGTCGGTACAGCTGTGACGTTTTCCAAAACCTTGGTGATCGCGAGAGGTGTGTAAGTGTGTGAGCGCGTATGCGTGTGAAAATTCCTCCGCTTGTAGCCCTTTATAAGAATAGTACATATTATTGTTTACATGGTCAGTTAATGTATATTATTATTTCTCTGACAGAAATTATATATATATATATATATATATATATATATATATATATATATATATATATATATATATATATGTATGTATAACTGGATCACGAAAATAAGGAACGTGAGGGATTTATGAATAAAGTTACAGCCACGAGGAAAATGAAACAACGGAGAACTGCGAGGCCTTTCGACTAATGGTCCTTTACTAAGCAGACTAAAAGACAGGGAAAAAGAGAAAGATATTTATACACCTGATTAATGAAAATATGGGATATAAAGATTAAAAGGGGTGGGATTAGCAGATACCTGGAAAAATCCTATTAACGAGATGAGCCGTCAGGGTTTAAAAAAAAAAAAGTTACGGGTTACAAAAGAAAAGGGGGAGGCAGTGTTTAGGAATCAAATATGCAATATGAAAACAAAAAAAAGTTTACACATGATAACTAGAAGATATGACAAAAGAAAAATCTGAGGAAAGGTTTTTTTTATATAAATAAGCTAAAATAACTTCTAAGTGGTAATCATTAATTCAGAAATTTTATCTTTTAAATCATTCTTAAACATTCTTTTGATACAAGGGTCCAAAAAATACATTCCAGGGCTGAGATTAAAATTCGAAGTCAGTGTGATGCGCACTGCACAAAAATCCGTCTCAAGTTCTTAAAAAAGTGCTTGTCTGAACAAGTTCTACCCAAATCTTTACTTCCATACCGTCTAAGAAGATATGATCATCACCCTTTTAATGAATTTAGCTCCATGATGTTAAAACGCCACATAGCCGCTGCCAAGCAAGAAGAAAAAGAAAAATTTAAGGAATTGAAGGAAGCTAGACTCACATTCGGTTTCTCCATTCCCGCCGATTGGAAGTACTCGTTACGACAAGAACTCTATGGAAAACTTCGTAGAACTTCTGATGTCTTAACAATGAAACTGGATAAGAAAGTAAAATCTCTTATTGCCACTAGTGATTGTACGAATAATGTACGTAATAATTGTGTTGTTAACTTGTCAAGCAAAGAAATTAGTGAAAACGTCGTTTGTGCACTCGGTTACGGTTTATCCTTCTCCGTTTCAAATAGACCCTCCACCTTAACTATTGCGTCTGCCCTTTGCAAATTTGAAAAATACTGTGAGCTTCCCCCAAATCAGGTTGACATAATTAAAGGTATTGTTTATGGGGCCACCAATTTTAGTCATGAAAGTAATTTCCCCGCTCGGTATAAAAAAAGTTTGGCCGATCTTAAAAAAGATAACACATTACATATCACAAAAGCCGACAAGTCGAATAGAATCGTAATTCTTGATAAAAATGATTACATATCGCGCATGCATGCCTTACTGGCTGACGGTGTGACTTACAGAAAATTAACAAGGAACCCCTTAGATTAAGTTATTAAACATTTCAATAGTATACTGAAAAAATCCTTAAAGATAAGAAGGAATTAATAGGTGTTTTGTCAGAAAAATCTCCCTCGTTACCTTACTTATACGGGTTGGTAAAAACACACAAAGAAAACAACCCTATGCGGCCTATTATTAGCACAGTTGGTTCAGTTTCATATAAATTATCAAAATATATTACCAAACTGTTGTCCCCTTTACTTGGAACAATACCTGGTTCTCATATACTAAACTCCCTTGACTTAGTAGAAAAATTAAATCAAATTACTATTTGCCCCAATGATAGGTTGGTAAGTTTTGACGTTTGCTCTCTCTTAACCAAAGTCCCTATTGATTTCATTTTATATTATCTTAGTAATGAGCTTACTCATCATGAATTACCTCTATCTGTAAGTCATATTATTTCACTCATTAAGTTGTGCATTTGTGACTGTAAGTTCGTTTTTAATGGTGAATATTACCAACAAATATTTGGTATGCCAATGGGCAACCCCTTATTTCCCCTACTCTCAAATTTGTATATGGAATTCTTCGAAAAACAATATTTACCTAATATCATTGATATCCCCTTAAAGTGGTATAGATATGTTGATGACATTTTAATTATCTTGCCTTTTAATATTGATGTAAATAATTTGCTTTCCAATTTAAATAACCAGGTACCTTCCATAAAATTTACTGTTGAATTAGAGAAAGACAATTGCCTTCCATTCTTAGATGTCTTAATACATAGGAAATCATTTAATTGCAATTTTAGTATTTATAGGAAACCAACCAACAACTTAACCTATGTCCATTTTTATTCAGGCCACCATCTTAATATTAAGATATCAATTTTTTCCTCTATGTTTTTACGTGCGTTGCACATTGTCAGTCCTCAATATTTGGATCAGGAAATTGAATCTATAAGAAAAATCAGTGCAGACTTGTGTTATCCAGCAAATATACTTGATATTTGTTATAATAAAGCCAAAAAAAGTTTTATAACGAAAGTACTATTGAGAAGGAAGCGCCCAAGAATATCCTCATTTTACCTTATTTTAATGGCTTTGAAACCGTAAAAACATTGTTAAAAACACTTAATGTAAATCTTGTTTTGTCTTATACTAATACTTTAAAAAGAATGTTAATAAAAAATTGCCCTAATGAAAGTAAGCAATCGACGCCATCATTTTCGAGATCCCATCTATTGATCTGAAAGATTCTCTCCAAATGGGCCAAAAATGACCCAAAGTCCTCTCCATCATTGAAAGCGGGAAGGTGGACTGAAGGAGTTTGGGGAATTTCAGCCCGAGAACCGATGGACTGAGAATCCATATGATTTCGGCTCATTTCCAGCTCATGCTGACTAATTTGTCCACGTTCTTCCATCTTCATTTTGTTCTTCTCCATCTCCATTTCCATCTTCAGTTTGTTTTCCATCTCCGTTTTTAGTTTGTTCTCCTGCATTTTCGGTTTGTTCTCCTCCATTTCCATCTTCAGTTTGTTCTCCTCCATCTCCATCTTCAGTTTGTTCTCCTCCATCTCCATCTTCAGTTTGTTCTTCTCCATCTCCATTTCCCTTCGCTCTGCCCGTTCGTTCCTCTCTTCTTCCTGTACTTAATTTAGCAAGTCTTTGCCCGAAAGACCTAATATTTCACCCTGACTCTTAAATTTTTCGAAGGATGACATTTTTACGCAGTTAAGTGAGGGAACACTGACACGCGAACGAGCTAGGACAGTACCCACGCGAAACGAATACTTTAATATTAGTGAAGGCCTTGTTCACAAAAAAAAATTAATTCAGCTACCTACCTCTGCTGTTTCTAAGCGGGGAAAAAAATAAAATGGTTCTACCGGAATTAGGACACTAAAGACCTTAATTCTTTTGGATTTATAACCAGGAGAGTCTCACAAATTCGAACACCATAAAAAAATTAATTCCCTGGGGTCCAACACAAAATCTAAATAGATTACGTTCCACTGCTCTCCTGCCAGTACAATACAAAAATTAAAATAAAAGGGATGTACGTGAATAACAAGGTAACTTCTAATGTCGAATTTAAAATAACACGGGTTCTTAAAAACCCCAACACACTTGACACCAGATTTATATAATATGTATATTAATATATATATATATATATATATATATATATATATATATATATATATATATATATATATATATATATATATGTCGTGGTATGACATTACATTATATCAATACCATATTATATCTATGAGGGAGGGACCAATAACTTGAAAGTGAACCGACAAAAGGGACGGAAAACCACGAGTTTAGACGATGTGAGTAGCGAGAGAGTGCAACGAGGTCAGGTAAATTATGGACAATGGCAGAGCTTAAGGTTATTCAAAGAGGCATTCACAAAAATATAATTTTATTTACACAAAAATAATGAGAGAATTGATGGGTAAAATTACCTCAGAGAATTAACGGGCAAAATCACATCAGTAGATGAAAAGGGACAATTGTAGCTATAAATGAGACTATGAAGTTAGAACTTAAGGTATTACAGGAAGAGACTATTCAATTGGGTTACTGAAGGGGGGGGGAGAGGGGTTGGCTTACGGATGTCTTCTGCACGTGAGGTGTGGCCGTTCGGAACATTTGAGCGGGAGATTCGAGTAATGACGGTTCTCCCAAAACAAGGGCGGGGGGGTCGTAACTTCCGGTCCAGGGAAGAGTATTTCGGCTCCCCGAAATGAGGATGGTTTCGACAAGAGTTGATGGGAGAAGTCGGGAAAATCACTCGGGGGCGATGGTTCAGTGGAATTACCTCCTGGCTGGGGCTAATTCCAAATACACAAAATAGTCCAGCTGTCACTTTGCTTTGTTGCTAGCACGTGACTTGGAACCATGGGGAATCGTCTGGGGTCTGGGCGAGACTTGTCAACTCTGTGTCAGTTTCATGGGAAACGAGCAATATATATGTCTGAGGCTTTCCCCGTAGGGGCGGGGTTAGTGGGCTATTCTAGTCCGGGTAAAGGTGAATCTTGGGGGACGCGGTTCGAGGCTACCACTTGTGGAAGGGAGGGGGGGGTAGGCTTACCAATTTAGGCCTAACCGGGCCTTCTGCAGCGCGTGGAAGTTCCGTCTGCTCAAGAGAGTCCACGTGGGGTTCCCTCACAGCATGAGAGTGGCGCACTCGTTTTAGGCAATTAAATCCTGTAATACTTCATATTTTAATAGTGTCCTAAGAGTAATATTTTGATGGCCAAAGAGGGCCTATCATGCGGTAATCTTTAATATCACCTTATCCGTGGCGATTGTTTTTTATATTTTTTTCGAACCAAAGGAATTGGAACTCGTTTTTTGGGGGGGTTTCGTTCAGCGAGCATGACTACGTTGTATATGTTTAAGTTTAAATCTGATGGCGTCACTTTTGTTTGTAGCTAATGACCCCCAAATAATACAAATTCAAGCTTATTATATAAAAAATGGAAATTAAATTAATTATACTTAAAGAAAAGCATATTTTTATCAAATAGAAAGAATCCTTATTTTTTGACACCCAAAAACACTTTCAAAGGAAAAATGAATACTTTTGTTCAATTTTACTTGAAGGGAAAACGGGTAGACTTAGACATGAAACTATTTTATGAGTACGCTAGTATTTGTAATGTACAATCACTGCACACCCAAAGAGAGAGAAAGAGAGGGAACTACAAGGAGGTACAAGGATGAGAAGTATTTAGAAGATCTTATGGTCCATTCAGAGAGGGTACCTTTGGACTAGCAGTCGAGCAGGCACAGTTCTGCTCAACGGTTTACGTGCCCGAACGGCCACATTTCAAAACTTTGTTTAGTCTTGACTTAAACTGATCAACAGAATTGCTGTTGACAAGTTCCACTGCAAGTGCGTTCCAGCTACCACAGATGCTGTATGTGAAAAATCTCACACAAAGATCGCGGTGGTAACGCTTCAGTTCAAGTTTGTAGCCGTAATTTCTAGTTCTGCCCTCACTACGTCGGAAAAAATCAGTGTAGTTTACATTGTCAAAGCGTCGAAGTATTTAAAACACTTCGATAAGCTGACCATGCAGTCTCCGGGTCTTCAACGAGAACAGATCTAATTCCCTTAATCTATTGTCATAACTTTTGTGTCTAATAGAGGGAATCAGTTTGGTTGCCCTGGTTTGGACACCTTTCAATCTCACGATACTCTTTTGAAATGAAGGACTCCAAAATTGTACGGTATACTCCAGGTACAGTCGGACAAGTGAGTTGTACAAACACAGTACTATCTCCTGGTTCCGATATCTAAATTGATGCTTTATGTAGCCTAGCATCATTTGGGCCTTTTTCTCGGCCTCAATGCACTGTTTAGAGAACTTGAGGTCACTAGTAAGAGAAAGAGAGAGTAACAAGGAGTAGCAAAGAAAAGAGGTACCCTAGTAGACCTTACCATCCATTCAAATAGGGTACTTTTGAGTGAACACTTGTGCAGGTGCAGTCCTCTAAAAGATCAGATTGAAGCTCTAGAAGAGCACTCACGCCACGCTTCAAGTCTCCAAGCGGCTATTTTTCAAGACTTTGTCAAGTCTCGACTTGAACTGTTCAAAAGAATTGCTGTTGACAACTTCCACTCGAAGTGTGTTCCAAGTGCGGCCAATGCTATATGTGAAAACATTTCCCACACAGATCACGCTGATAACGCTTCAGTTCAAGTTTGTACCCGTGATTTCTTGTTCTGTCTGGCTAAGATGGAAAATATCGCTGTAGTCTACAATGTCGAAGCCTCGAAGTACTTTGAACACTTCGATAAGCTGACCACGCAGTCTCCGGGTCTCCAGCGAGAATAAGTCTAATTCCCGTAATCTATCTTCGTAACTCTTGTGTCTGATAGAGGGAATCAGTTTGGTTGCTCTGGCCTGCACACGTAGTAATCTTGCGATACCCTTTCGAAGCGAAGGACTCCCAAATTATAAGGCATACTACAGGTGCGGTCGGACAAGGGAGTTATACAAACACAGTACTATTTCCTTGTTCCGATAACCAAACTGTCGCTTTATATGACCTAACATCCTTTGGGGTTTCTTCTCCCCCTCAATACACTGCCTCGAGAACTTGCGATCACTAGTGATAGTTACACCCAAGTCCTTCTTAGTGCCGGTGAATTCAAGAGCAGTGCCCTTAAGGATATACTAAGATAAGGAGTTTCGGTTGCTGATATGCATCACTTTGCATTTGTTCACGTTAAAAGGCATTTGTCACGTGTCTGACGACTCCCCAATCTTCCGAAGATCATCTCGAAGGCAAGCAGTATTTCCTTCCTTTGTGACGTTCATACCAAGCTTGGTATCATCAGCGAATTTAGAAATCTTCGTAACCATGTCATCCTCCATGTCGTTGATGCAGATAATGAACAGTAGTGGTCCCAGTATAGACCCTTGAGGAACACCGCTAGTAACGGGCACCTACTCAGAAGCCTGTCCATTCAACACCACCCGTTGCCGTCTGCAACTTAGCCACTTCTCTATCCAACTTGTTACATTTCCGTCTATTCAAGCGCACGCACTTTCCGGAGGCGGCGGCGGTGTGTTACCTTATCGAAGGCTTTTTGAAATCTAAGTAGATAACATACACCGCCTTATCCCGGTCGTCCTCACTGAAAACGAAGTGGAAGAATTCGACAAGATTCGTTAAGCATGACCGTTCCCTTCGGAACCCATGCTTGGAACTCCTCAATCGCAAATTGAACTCTAAATATGACGTCATTTTGTCCACCATGATGTTTTTAATAAGTTTACGGACTATTGAGGTTAAGCTAATAGGTCGATAGCTCGACGGCTAGCTAGGGTCTCCTTTCTTGAAGTTAGGAAAGCGAGATAGTAACAAGGAGTAACATAGAAAAGAGGTACCCTAGAAGACCTTACGATCCATTCAAAGAGGCTACCTTTAAGTGAACACTTGAACAAGCTCAGTCCACTAAAGGGTCAGATTGTAGCTCTAGAAGAGCACTCACGCCACGCTTCAAGTCTCCAAACGGCTATTTTTCAAGATTATGTCTAGTCTCGTCTTGAACTGTTTAACAGGGTTGCTGTTGACAACTTCCATTGGAAGTGCGTTCCAATGGCCGCATATGATATATGTGATAGATTTCCCACACAGATCACGCTGGTAATACCTTAGTTCAAGTTTGTAGCCGTGATTTCTTGCTCTGCTCTGGCTAAGCTGGAAAATGTCCTTGTATTCTATAATGTGAAAGCCTCGAAGTATTTTGAACAATTCGATAAGCTGACCACGCAGCTCTTGTGTATGATAGAGGGAATCAGTTTAGTTGCTCTAGCTGGCACACGTTCTAATCTTGCGACATCCTTTCGAAGCAAAGGACTCCCAAATTGTACGGCATACTCCAGGCGCGGTCGGACAAGGGAGTTATACAAATACAGTACTATCTCATTGTTCCGATATCCAAACTGTCGCTTTATATAACCTAACATCCTTTTGGCTTTCTTAACCGCTTCAATACACTGCCTCGATAACTTGCGATCACTAGTTGTAGTTACACCCAAGTGCTTCTCGGTGCCGGTGGATTCAAGAGCAGTGCCCTTAAGGATATACTGAGATTGGGAGTTTCGGTTGCTGATATGCATCACCTTGCATTTGTTCACGTTAAAAGGCATTTGCCACGTGTCCGACCACTCCCCAATCTTCCGAAGAAAGAGAGAGAGAGTGTGTGTGTGTCATAAGGAGTCACAAGGAATAGTAGTACCTCAAAGGACATAGCTGAACATACCATGGAGGTAATATTTTGGGAAAGACCTAACCTATAGCATAAGAAAAAGTATAGGATAGATAAAGGCCCTTCCTCCCGCCTACCTCTTCCACCCACATTTGCGGGCCAGAAAGCTGAAACAAATCCTGAATATGATGAATAAAAGAACACAAACAGGAAATTTTAATAAAAAAAAGTTGAAACCTATCTACTTTACTCATATCTATAATCTATACTAAGCTGGTACCATCTAGGTCAGGGTGTGATTTATCTTGTCAAGTCGAGATTTGAACTGTTCGACTGACGAACTGTTCACTACTTCTGGCAGGAGACGGTCATACATTCTGCAGATTTTGTACCTTAAGAAGTTTCCGCAAATGCTAGTATGGAATCGCGGTAATTCAAGTTTGTAACCGTGGTTATCGGGAAGCATTTGCGTTTAACGTGAACACTCTCCTGTGATCTATGTTATCAACTCATCGCTTATCTTAAAAGTTTCAATCAGCTGGCCTCTTAACCTGCGCGTCTCCAAGGAGAACATCACCAGTTCTCGTAACCTATGCTGATAACCTTTATGTCTAAGGGAGGGGATCAATTTTGTGGCTCTGGCCAGAACCTATTCCAGCCGTTCAATATCCTTCCACAGGGTTGGGGACCAGAATTGTACGACGTATTCAAGGTGTAACCGGACTAGAGAGTTGTATAAGGCGAGAACAATCTGCTTATTTCGGAAGCAAAAATGCCTCTTTATGTACCCCAACATTTGCTGGGCCCTCTTTTCCACCTGGAGCACTGATTGCAGAACTTTAGATCATTGCTGATTAGCACGCCTAAATCTTTCTCAAGGTCAGTGGTATCTAGTTGTTTGCCTAGCAAGGAGTAGTTTTCCCGAGGGTTAGCATGGCCGATATGCATTAACTTGCACTTGTCAAGGTTAAATGGCATCTGCCACCTTTCTGACCACTCGCCTATCCTGAGAAGGCTATTTTGCAGGTGTTCCACTCCTTCTCGCGAGCTCACACTAGCTCCTAGCTTGCTATCGTAGGTGAACTTGGCTATCGAGCATATTAGTCCTTCGTCTATATCACTGATGTAGACGATGAACAATAGAGTCCCATCACTGAGCCCTGGGGCATCCCGCTACTGAATGGCGTCCATTGTGAGGCTATCCCATTGATCTTTACTCGCTGCCTCCTTCCCGAGAGCCAGTTTTATTTCTATTCGGCTACCTTGCCGTTAATGCCAAGGGTGCGGACTTTATTTGTCAACCGGCGGTGTGGTACCTTATCGAAGGTTTTTTGAAAGTCCAGGTATAAGATATCCACAGCTCGGCTACGGTAATACTCACTCAAAATATCGTGGAAAAATTCTAGTAGATTAGTGAGACATGAACGGTTCTTGCGAAATCTGTGAGCTCCTTGCAGCTCATGTCCCCACAGTATTCACTCCATCTATAAACTTTGCAGATTTTGCAGGTTATCTTGCGAAACGGAGGACCATTCTTCTTGGCCATTTTAAAAACTCTGGGACCATACGCATTATAAAAGGTTTTTTGTGTGTGATTTTCTCTCGCACTAACCACATCTGCCTATTTCTAGGAGGTTTTCGGTCGTTCGGCCAACAGAAACCCTTTTGACCAAGCACACCAACCATAAGGTGTCCCCTGGGTTGGGCTTCCCCAATCGGGCCGCAGCTCCCAACTGAGCTGCACGAGAACCCCACATAAACTGGATCTCTGATTTTTAGACAGAGGTGCTTAAGGTGTAACTGTCTTCCTACTAAGCCCTACTAATAAACTAAAGACTGCCAGACTTAAAGCAAATAGTAAGGCTAAGTGCTCATTAGTTCATCCGAGACCTTTAGCTGATCAGGCAACCAGCAAGGCTCAAAAGCTCTCTCACCAAAGAGCAGTTGAGCCTTTGTTCACCAAGTAGCGGTCACAGGGGGCTGGTCAGGCCATTACACGTTAGGAGAAAACTTCTAACGGGTACCTAGCATTTCTCCATTAATCGTACCCCAAAAGCCTGAGATCCCTTTAATCTCAGTCTCTTGCAACCTATGAGTGCTCCAATGCGTTATTTAAAGAGGTTCCAAAGCCTCTCTTCTCACACGGCATAAGGTAGCTGGTGAGGCCCTTATGACTAAACAACTTATGTGTAATAGAGATGAATGTTTGTTTTTGTTGTTGGTTTTTTTTTGAGAGTTGAAGAGAGTTGGTGAAACTTAGTACTAACAGAATCGAAGAGGTTAGAGGGTGATGCAAGGAGACGCATCAAAGAAGTGGTATAGAAGTTTGACAACCCTTAGTCTGGATCCTACTAAAGCTACCTTACTGGCATGGGTAACCCTGCCGGGCAAAAAGTTCCCCAGCTTAGCTAGCTTAAGTAAAGCAGAGCGCGCAAGCTCTCTCACCAATGGCAAGGTGGTTGTTAAGAGAGAGAAAGAGGGAGAGAGAGGTGCAATGAGCTACAAGGAAAAGAAGTACCCTAGTAGACCTTACGGTCCATTCAAAGAGAATACCTTTGGGCTAACAGTTGAGCAGGTACAGTTCTGCACAAAGAATTAAGTGCCTAAACGGCCACTTTTCAAGACTTTGTCCAGTCTTGACTTGAACTGATCAACAGAATTGCTGTTGACAAGTTCCACTGCAAGTGCGTTCCAGCTACCACAGATGCTGTATGTGAAAAATCTCACACAAAGATCGCGGTGGTAACGCTTCAGTTCAAGTTTGTAGCCGTGATTTCTCGTTCTGCTCTCACTAAGTTGGAAAATATCCTTGTAGTCTGCAATGTCGAAGACTCGAAGTATTTAAAACACTTCGATAAGCTGACCACGCAGTCTCCGGGTTTCCAACAAGAACAGATCTAATTCCATTAATATATCATCGTAACTTTTGTGTCTGATAGAGGGAATCAGTTTGGTTGCCCTGGCTTACATACGTTCCAATCTCGCAATATCCTTTCAAAATGAAGGACTCCAAAATTGTACGACATACTCCAGGTACAGTCGAACAAGTGAGTTGTACAAACACAGTACTATCTCCTTGTTCCGAAATCTAAACTGGCGCTTTATGTAGCCTAGCATCATTTGGGCCTTTTTCTCGGCCTCAATGCACTGTTTCGAGAACTTGAGGCCACTATTGATTATTACACCCAAGTCCTTCTCAGTGTCGGTGGATTCAATAGCAGTGCCCTTAAGGATATACTAAGATTGGGGGTTTTGGTGGCCGATATGTATCGCTTTGCATTTTTTCATGTTAAATGGCATTTGCCACGTTTCTGACCACTCCCCAATCTTCCGAAGATCATCCTAAAGGCCGGCAGTATTTCCTTCCTTTGCGACGTTATTACCAAGCTTGGTATCATCGGAAAATTAAGAAATCTTCGCAACCATGTCACCGTCCATGTCGTTGACGTCGATGATAAATAGTAGTGGTCCCACGACAGAACCTTGAGGAACACCGCTAGTAACGGGCACCCACTCAGAAGCCTGTCCATTCAATACTACTCGTTGACGTTTGCCGTTTAGCCAGTTCTCTATCCAACTTGTAAAATTTCCGTCTACGACCAGCGCACGCACTTTCCGAAGGAGGCGGCGGTGTTGTACCTTATCGAAGGCTTTTTGAAATTATAAGTAGATAACATCCACCGCCTTATACCGGTCGTGCTCACTGAAAACGAAGTGGAAGAATTCCACAATATTCGTTAGGCTCGACCGAAGCCTTCGGAACCCATGCTGGGAACTCTTTAGTCGAAAGTTGGACTCTAAATATGACGTCATTTTGTCCACCATGATGCTTTGCATGATTTTACCGACTATTGAGGTTAAATTAATAGGTCGGTAGTTCGAAGGGCTGGCTAGGGTCTCCTTTCTGGAAAATAAGAATCACCTCCACTTCACGCCAGTCTCTAGGAATCCATCCGGTCTGAATTAACATGTTTAAGATTGTGCTAAGATGTCGTGACACTTCATCGCGCACTTCTTTCAACACTTTAGGTAGAAACCTGTCCAGTCCAGGTGACTCATTAGTCTTTAGATCAGTGGTCTTTTTTTCTATTTTTCCTTGGGTGAAGTCCATTTCCTCCAGCTTTTGCCGCAAGTAAGAATCCATGGGGTGGGGGATGGGACCACACTCTTCAGTAAACAATGAAGAGAAGTATTCGTTGAGGAGTTTAGCATTTTTTGCATCTGAGTGCTTTAATATCCCCTGCTCATTCACTAAGGGGTCAATCATGCGATGGATTGGTTTAGGGCTATTTACATAACCAAAGAACTCCTTGCGATTCTCCTTGCAAAGTTTCGACACTCGGAGCTCCTCGGCACACTTTGCTGCCCTTATGCTGGACTTCACTCTCCTAGCTAGCCTACGGTACTCGTCAAATTCACCAGAGATCTTTGAGTGCCGGTACACTGTTCTTTTCTCCCTCAGCAGTTGACCAATTTCTCGATTAAACCACTTTGGTTAAACAGAAGACCGACGAAGGCTTTTCAAAGAGATGAATCGTGATTGAAGACTCATGAAGGTAGCTTTGAATCTATGGGAGGGGGGGGGGGATGGCCTCTTCTTATTATAGCTTTTCTTATTAAAAAATATCATTCTTTATCTTGGGTTTTTCTATATTCGAATCTATTTATTTTTTCTGAACTGCCTCTTGAAACATTGTCTTCCATTTATCTTGACCTCATTATTCTTGTTGGCTAAGATTCCTTCTTCTTTAAGTTGGCTGGGTTAATTCTTGATCTTCGTATCCTTCCTTTCTTCTCTTGATGACGTTGAGATGAGTTAGCCCTTGAAATCGTTTTCCTTGATTTCCATTTTCTTCGTGAATTTTCTTCGTAAAAATTTTGGACTGAGGAGTTTCGATCGCGGGTCTTTTGAATCCAAATGCCAGCACTCTAGCCATCACGCTACGGCGAGTCCGTTCTGAGTTGGTAATTTAATGGGCTATTTATATTCTCGCGTTGGAAGGAATTTTCTCTCTGATACATCTGTGGGGTCGAAGATCGAACCTAGTAAACATTTGTGTGAAAAATTTAAACGGTTCACACATGAACCTAGGAAACATTTGTTTGAAATTTAAACGGTTCACACATTGAATCTTATAAATAGGAAGATAAACTTCCCGCTGTTAATAACGTTTTTTTTTGTAAATAGGAAGATAATCTTCTCGCTGTTAATAGCTCTCTTTTGTAAATAGGAAGATAAACTTCCCGCTGTTAATAAAGTTTTTTTGTAAATAGGAAGATAAACTTCCCCCTTACTCGTAAACAGGAAGTTAGACTTCCCAGTACGCAGTACGATATCTTGTGTCGGCCATACGTAGCTCCGTACAAAAATAGATCTTGTTCATGAAGTCCCGTGGAAAAAAAGGTAAAAATCGATGGCGTTCTTGACCTTCCTTCCCTCGACATTTCCTCCTTTGCCGGCTGTGAACTTTTCTGTGAGCTCAATTTTTTGTAGATTTCTTCCAAGTCTAAAAATTCGGAAAGTTGAAGTTGAAGTTGATGTAATAAGAATGAAATGTGTAGTAGGTATATAAAGATAAAAAGAGGGTTGAGAATTGCCCTGGTGTAGAGGGCTCCTCACCGGTTTGTCCATTACTTGTACTATTTACTTCTTCTCTTTATTCATTTCTGTTATTTGTCTTAATCTTTTTCTATATTTAATTATATGTATTTGTTTTAATATATTTATTCTTTTTTATTTATTTTTTATTTTTATTTTTTTTTTTTTATATATATATATATAAACTATAATTAGGTAAAATAAATATCTATACTATATCCTCCGTCGTGGCTTTCAAGCCTTTCAAGTATACTGTTTGCTTTTGCAATCTTGTTTTACATTTTGTAATTATATATTTCGTATCTGTCTTGCCGGGGTTTTTGGTTCTGTATATTAGTTTGTCTCAGTTGGGTTTGATGGGCACTACGCCTCTCTACTCTTCGCTTTCTTCTTCTTCTGTGATTTTTGGTGTATTCTATCGTGCGGTTACGTATAGAGACCAACTAGTCGATCTCTGGAGCAGTTCCTTCCACTCGGGAAGAGGGATTTTCTACTAACCCGTTCTCTTACTGCTCTAGGTATATCTAGGTTTTGGTTCATATTCGGGAGTATTTCCTCTTCGATTTTGTCCCAGGTCTTTCTCCCAAGCCTTTGGAGTTCTACATTCAGAGGGGTTAGTCCTGCTCTTGCGTGCAGGACTGTCTGCTGAATGTAGTCCGTCCTTTTCGCTCCAGCTATAAGCAGGGCTGCTTTGTTCTGCACTCTCTGCATTTGTCTGAGAGAGGTGGAACTCACAGCCTGCATAACCACTGCCGGGTACACTAATGTTGAGCGCACCAGAGCAGTGTATAGCTTTTTAAGGTTTTTGGAGCTGAGGTTTTTAAACCTATACAGTTTGCCAAGCTGTATTTTGGCTAGGGAGATTCTGTCATTGATGTGACCTTTGTACCCTTTGGAGGTAAATTGTAGACCCAGGACTTTTCCTTTGTTACCATATGGGTAAACTTCGCCATTTACTCTGACATCCACATGTTTGCGGCGGTTAACTGGTAGGATTTGGAACTTTTGACGGTTGGTCTTGATCTTCCACATTCGTTCATATCGATTGATGTTTTCGATTTCGATGGCTGTCTGCCTTGCTTGATATCCGGCGTGCTTGTAATAGCTGGGGACGATTTGCGTGATGTCATCTGCAAACTGCAGGTACATCACATCCTCCCCTACCGGATCAGGTAAGTCCAGTGTGTACAGAAGGTACAGCAGCGGACTCAGACAGCCACCCTGTGGAACACCCGCCTCAAGTTGAAATTCGGGTCCTCTGTAGCCCTCGATGGAAATTCGGGCTTTTCTACGCATGATGTAGTCGCAGAGGACCCTTTCCAGGGTAGGGTTCAGCTGGAGGCTTAGGATCTTGTGTTGTAAGCCTCGTAGCCAAACCTTATCGAAGGCCTTTTGTACATCTCGCATCACCACGTCTACGTATTTCTTCTCGGCCTTACATCGGGCAAGCTTTTCAGTGAGAAGGGCAAGGGCAGTATCCGTCCCCCTTCTCTTGCGAAACCCGTTTTGCTGAGAGCTGTGGGCTTCTAGCTCGGTTAGTTGGTCTTGTAACCTGTTAGCCAGAAGCTTCTCGTAGACTTTACCTATTATCTCCAGGTGGGATATTGGCCTGTAGTCCACCAGTTGATCAGGCTTCCTCCCTTTGGGTATAAAGATAATTTTAGCTATCTTTAGCCCGTCTGGGAAGTAGCCCGTATTCAGGGAAGCATTGTAGATGTTAGTGATTCCCTGAATGATCTGCCGGGGGGCATGTACCAAATTATTTCTGGTGATGCCCGTCCAGCCTGGTGCCTTCTGTTTGAAGGTTTTAATGACCGCCATGACCTCTTCCGGTGTAGTTGGCCGGCCATGGTCTACCATATTCCTCCCTTCGTCGACATAGGCATGTGGTAGAGTTCGATGCACATTCTGATTTAGTTCTTCCATCAGTTGGCCTTCGAATTCCTGGTCGAATTCCGCATTTTCCTCTGGTGTTATCCTGAAGATATTTTGCCAGAAGTTGCGGAATCTTTCCTCCAAATCCGCCGGGTCTTCCAAGAAGTCATCGCCCTCCTTAATGCGGGTCTTTTCTCTACTTGTCAGACCTTTCAACTTGTTCACAAGTCGCCAGAACACATCGGGTCGAACTTCGCTGTCAACTTTCTCAATCAGACTGTCCCAGACTTCAGCCTGTTGCTGGTTGATAGCCTGCTTAAGTTGTTCACTCAGGCGTCTTAGCAGCGTTGTTCTTTCCCGATTAACACCCTCTCTCCTCGTTTCTTCATACACCTCCCTGTGCACTCTAGCGATCTCTCTCATTTTCTCAGACCATCTGGGTTGGGGGAGAGTTTTGTACCTTTTCATCGGTACACTCTCGCGATCTGCTTCGATGATGCGGGCAGTAATCGATTCCAACTCCTCGTCGATCCTCTCCAGACTCGCTCCGTCGAGGCCCACTGGTACATAGCTGGCAAGGTTTTCCTTGTAGCGTTCCCAGTTGGCCGAAGCATAGCTTTTCCGAAGTGGTATCGGGAGCTGAATTGGTGCAAGAGAAATGGTCGTCAAGATCGGTATGTGATCACTGGGTATTGTCGGGCCCAGCTCACTACGGTAATTGAAAGGGAAGCCATCACTTGTCATGATTATGTCAGGTTTCGTAGCGGACCTTACGGTGAAATAGGTTGGAAAATCCGGTCCTATACGCTGAATGTTTTTCCTTCTCATAATCATTTCCAAGTTGTGACCTCTTTCGTTTGTGTTCCCGTAGCCAGCCGTTCGGCATCTGGCGTTGAGGTCTCCCCCAAGGAATACCATCCTGCCGTGGCCAAACAGGGTGTAGAAGTTCGTCAGAGGGAGGTATCTGCGTCGAGGTGGTTGGTATGCCGCCGCTATTATGAGCTTGCCTACTAATGTATGCAGCTCTACCGCCACGAAGGATTCGTCCATGTCTGGAAGACGTTTGAACGACAAGTTCCTCCTGACGGCAATGGCAACACCGTCATACCTCTCTTGAGAATGGTTCTTAGATATCACTCTGTAGCCTGGTATCTTCAACTGTTTACTGGTCGTATCGATACCATGCTCAGTAATCAGTATGATGTCGGGATCTAGCACACGGAATATGTTGCCGTACGCCGTGGCTTTCCCCTCCCATCCATTACTGTTGAGTGTTAATATCCTTAACCTGTTGTTTTGGTTTTCCATTCTCTGTTCTGGCTTGTGTGGATGTCTTTAGTGCTTACGGGTGGTTGACTTCCTTTTCCCGTTTCTCTTTCTCTTGAACTCTGCCTGGGATAATTCCACGAAGGTTTCGCGATGGAAGGCAATACATTGACTATGTAAGGCTTCTTCCACCGTTTCCTCTTCGCATTGGGCATCATAGTCCCATTTGTAAAATTTCTTCTTAATGCCCACGTTTATTTTATTTATATCCCCATCCTTCGGGAATGGGAACTGCTCCGATGCGTATAGGTATAGGTTAATCCTATCTGCATCTATCTTCTTGTTCTTAATCTTTTTTGCTTTTGTGGCTTTAGCTTCGCAGATAGAACCCTCTGAGTCCGAGGAGTCCGTGATGTCGGGTGTCTCTTCTTCTTTCGGGTTCTCTGCGCTCTGTGCCTTTGGCTGGACTGTCTTGGTGGCAGCCATTCTCTCTTTCTTGGCCTCGATCCTGGGATCCGGCCTTCTTGCCTCTTTGTTGGTCTGTTTCGCTGTCTCTTCTTTGTTGTTGCTTGACTCTTTTGGGACCATTTGCAACTGGAGCACGTCCCCCGATGGTGGGTTCTCGGGGAACCACATCTCACTCATGCCATTTTTTGCCAGCATCTGGTTCAATTCTTTGGCAAAGTCCCGGGATTGGTTAGGTTTCTGACATGCGCATACAGTATGCATGTCAGTATCTTTGTCGAGTTCTCATTTTCTATTCTCAGGTATGTTTTTCTCGCCTCTGTTTCAGTGAGGACTGCCTTCGCTGCCTGAGCGTACGAAGTGTTTTGCCTCCTGTTTTGTTCTTCCTTCTTCTTCTGAACCTTGTTCTTGATTATTTTCTTTTTCAGAGGGCAGGCCATAGCCATGGAACGATGTCCCAGGCCGCAATTGGCACACTTTTCCCTCAGGCTACTACAGCTTTTCCAGTGGTGCCCCGCCTCGCTGCACCTCGAACATAGTTCTTGCGGTTCTGGACAGTCTTTTGTGGCGTGGCTCTCCATCCTATAACAGCGGAAGCAGAATTGAACGGGAGTGAATTCCTCCCTTTCTATTTGCTCTCCGCTGATTTTAGCGTTGAAGAGCAGAAGCCCGCTCTCCTCTGCTTTTTGGGCCATTGTAGTGTCCGTGAAGATAATTTTGAATACATGTGTGTATTCCGTATTATCTTTTTTATTCCAAAACTTAATGACTTCAGCAACCTTAGCCCATGATTGGTTTTTGGCTATCTCCTCTTTGATTTCTTCTTTGGAATGCTGGCCTATCCATGGGTCCAGCTTCCTACACACCACGCTTCTGTGGGTTTGTATTTGTGGAGGAATTGCAGGCTGAAGGCCTATTTCACGCAGTGTTTCCACTGCTTCCTCCTTTGTGATTCCCTCCACGTCCTTCTCCTTTTCACAGACCGCCACATAACCAGTGGGGACTTCGAGCAGGCGGAGCATGGCGATCTTCAGTTTCCCGAAGACCACCTCAAACACCTTCTCCCGTGTTGGCCTAACGCTACCACTGATGATGCGTAGCGGGATCTTTGTTGTCCCATTAGGCTCCATTTTCCCCTCGGGGGGGGGGCCCCTGGGCCGCTTTTCTTCCTGTTATCTGTTCTGTTTTGATATTCCTTTTAGTCTTCAATAATGATCCTTGTTCTTGGCGAATTTGTCGATTTGTTGATTGGGTTTGTTTATTGCGGGCAGCCCCCTCCCCCCCCCCATTGCAGGAGAACGTCGGCGAACATGAACTGTGGGATGGAGTGGATGAATGGTGGATGAATGTACCCGGGGAGGCCCCTCAGACGGATGATATGTGGCGGACTTAATGATGGGTGGTGATTGAAGCTCAATTTTTTGTAGATTTCTTCCAAGTCTAAAAATTCGGAAAACTGACTTCGGCCGTGTTTATGTATAAAAAGGTTGAAGCGTTAGTAGCATTTTAATCTATCCCGGCGCCTGATTGGTTGAAATGTTATAGAGTTAAGTTTAGATGAAATTACTATTTATATAGGTGAATTTTTGTGTAAAAATCAGTCAGAAGAATCAGAAAATTATTGTTGTTTTAATAAGAAAAATTATATTCCTTGTTCACCATTTTAAAAGCTTATTCCGGCTATAATATACAGGAATAAAGAATCCAGATATAAATATATATTTTTTCCTTCACCCCGTAAGGAAACTGAAGATCACTTAACCCAGCCTGCAAAACTAGAAAGAGAGTACCATAACTGACTCAGACCCCACACATCTTCGCACCCCTACACAGGTCCCTTTCTAGAACACGGAGCGAATTTGAGGATTGGGGAGAGACTAGTCTTGGATTTCTTAATCGAGGATTACTCGTAGCTCTCCCTCCTACGACCTCCGAGTTTGTGGGATGAGTGAAGTTAATTCGGGGGATTGAGGAGAGCGAATGAAGTCTCTTAATCAATGAGTAATATAGCATCTCCTTTCAGGATCTCCTGAAGTTCCCAGCAGCACCTTTTCTTAATCTCTAGTGGGAGAGCAGGTGCAGTTGTAATGAAGATCAGAATATTGTTCGGCCTTTTGAAGGTCACCAGTTATGGGGGAGGGGGGGGCCTCTTCTTATTATGACTTTTCTTATTAATCAATATCATTCTTTATCTTGGGATTTTTCTATATTCGAATCTATTTATTTCTTCTGAAGTGCCCCTTGAACATTGTCTTCCATTTATCTTTACTCCATTATTCTTGTTGGCTGAGATTCCTTCTTTTTTAAGATGGCTGGGTTAATTCTTGATCTTCGTATCCTTCCTTTATTGATGTATCTTCATATTAACTTGAATTTATCTTGATGACGTGATGATTTCTTCTGATTCTTGATGACGTTGAGATGAGTTAGCCCTTGAAATCGTTTTCCTTGATTTCCATTTTCTTCGTAAAAATTGTGGACTGAGGAGTTTCGATCGCGGGTCTTTTGAATCCAAATGCCAGCACTCTAGCCATCACGCTATGGCGAGTCCGTTCTGAGTTGGTAATTTAATGGGCTATTTATATTCTCGCGTCGGAAGGAATTTTCGCTCTGATACATCTTTGCACCCCTACAAATCTATTCCACGAATCTTCAACATCCTCGCACACTTCTAGCCAGGCATCAGTCAATCCAGCACAAAGTCCTGCGAAGTTTGCTGCTCTCAAATCGAGTTTCCTCGATTTTCCAGTCGCAGACTCTACCTTCGGAACCTTGACTATAAATCTGACTACTCAGTGATCACTGCCACCGAGCACTTCGCATACAGAGAGATCCTCAACGATGTCATCCTCAGAGGTGAAAACCAAGTCGATGGTATTATTGCCTCTCATAGGCTCTCTCACCCTTTGAGTGAGGAACTCGTTGTTCGCGAACTCCAGGAGTAGTGCATTTTCGCCACAGGGTTTTCTGGTTTCCTAGTAAACTTGGGTATTGAAATCACCCATGGCGATACACACGCTGTCTTGAACAAGTTCACTCACTAGCTGGTACCGATCCCTGTCCTTTTCAACGAGTTGGGCAGGGGGTCTGTAAAGCACCAGGGTACTGTATCTGGCAGGACCTATATATATGTCAACTCCTAGTAGCTTGTGGTCGGATACAATGTTGCAGTTCGTCCATTTGAGTGTATCCTTGACATACAACATCACACCGCTACCCTCTCTGTCTGGCCTATCTTTTTTGGAAGAGTTGGTAACCGGGAATCGTAAATTCACCTTCAAACTCTCGGTTTGAGGTTTTCACCCACGACTATGTTATGGCTACCATGTCAGGTTCTTCCGTTCCTACGAAGCCACGAAGTTCAAGAAACTTGTTCCTGATTGACCTCGCATTAAACAGAGGAACTTTCAGGGAGTCCCCGAATGTAGGACTCCCTACGCTTTTCCGTTTCTCGGCTTATATGTTGGCGAGGAGGTACCCCTCTTAAAGCGAGAGAGAGAGAGAGAAAGAGAGTGCGCTCGCGAAATACACATTTGCCAGGTCAAAGTATCAAAGATGGAATGGTAGGAGCAATAAAATAAAGTCGTTTGGAAACAGTTTGTGAAGCAGCGGAATCTGATTAGAACGTCTGGATTGAAACCTAACCACAATTTAAGGCTATCGCACCCGAGTATGAGAGCAGGCAGGCAAACAAAGTAATTAAAGCTGTCTCAAATGGGAAACAGAATCGGTGACAAAAGATGTTTTACCTTAATGTTAAATTTGATAAGGTCATCTCGTAGCTTTGAGCATACGGAGTCTTTGTGATACTGTAGGGGTCGAACCGAGTAAACATTCGTATGAAAAATTTAAACGGTTCACACAAGATCTTCGAGGAACGTTTATCATTTTCCGTTTGACTTAACCTCCTTTTTCAAATACAATGTACGAGAGAAATAATCATAACATGAAAATTTTAGCAGGCATTCGGAAATTTGAATTTGAATAGTTGTAAGAGTAGGTGTGGGTAGGGGATAGAGATAGGGTATGGGGGCAGATAGTGGAAAATAGACAAGTGGTGAAAAGAGAAAGAAGTGTGGTACGGCGCAAAGAGATGATAGTGCCTGGTGATCAGGCCTATCACTTTTAAGTATTTTTTGCTTTGTGGTTCCTTTGTCGTCTTTGAGTTAGTATATATATATATATATATATATATATATATATATATATATATATATATATATATATATATATATATATATATATATATTATGCGCATTTGCTGTAGTGGTAATATTTACTTTATTAATTGCTTTAGTGCTGTAGTGAGTGTAAGTCGTGTTTTTTTTATCGTGGATGTCTTCTTCGGTAAATTTTGGTCTTCATAGGTGAATTCTTGTAGAAATTGGTGAGGTTTCACAATTAGGTAATCCTTTTCTTGGTCGGATTTTTTATTTGGTTTAGGGTAAAAAATATTTTTCTTCTCATGTGTAGAACGGCACTTCTGCTCCGCCAGCTAAAAGCCCACGGAGCTCGGAAATCTGTCGCGACTTATTCCTCTTCTGTTCTAGTCAATCATTTGGATGATATCATCCTCTAATTCACGGTTAACCATTTACTGCATCTTCCTTGTCCGTTCTCCTATGACAATGTTAATAGGACTTAACCCCGCCTTCCGGTGCAGTGCTTCCTTGCGTCTTCTCTCCTGTCTGTATCTATCTGTAATTAAGTACATACATTTATTCTGCACCACTTATAGTTTCCTCTTTGGTGTCTTCGAGACACACGAAAGGGCGGAAGCGAATATAGCAACGTCGATCTTACAAGTCCATAGTAGATCTTTTTCTTATTACTTTCACAAAGATTTCTGAACCTGTATAGAGTTTTGACTGCAGCAGTGCCCTTGGTAATTCTCTCTTGGACGTGCTTCTTGTACCCACTTGAGGTAATCTCCATTCCGAGTACATTGCACTCCGTGGTGTAGGGATAATGTCTATCACCCACCCTGACGTCGCAAAGTAGTCTCCTGCCTATGGGGACTAGTTGGAACTTTTCCTGGTTGGTACCGATCTTCCACTGGGTCTCGTAGGTGTTAAGATTTTAAATTTCTGCTGCTGTCATACAAGCTTGCCAAGGCGCATTCCTCCATGGACAAGTGATTATCTCGGTGAAATCATCGGCGAATTGATGTTGAGGCAAGTGGGGCTTACAGGGGCTGGGACATCAGCGGTGTAAATCAAGTAGAGAGTGAGGGACATGCACCTATCCCCCCCCCCTGCGGGAAGCCCGCAGTGAGCGGAAACTTTGCTCCTTCCGTGCGCCCTAAACTGATGTACGCCGTTCTCTCCATGGCATAGTCACCGAGAGTTCTTTCTAAGTTTTCACTTAGGCCCAGTCGTAAGATCTTGTACTGTATTCCCCGTTACCACACCTTATTAAACGCCTTTGATACATCCCGACAAACAATGTCCACGTAACTTCTTTCCCGTTTTGTTGGGCTAGCTTTTCCGTGATGACATTAATCGCCATCTCTGTACTTCGTTTTCTCCTAAACCCGAATTGATGTGGGTTGAAGAGGGGGTTTTCCTTCAGGTGAGACACCAGTCTTCTGTTGAGAATCTTCTCGAAAAGCTTCCCGCCAAATTCTAGAAGTGAAATTGACCAGTAGCTCTCCTTCAACGCTGTATCCTTTCCGTGCTTAGGCAAGAAAATCATCTTAACCGTTTTATAAGCATCTGAAAAGTATCCCGTGTTGAGACAGGTGTTATATATCCTTCTCATCCCTTCTATGACATTGGCTGGTGCCTTTTCAAAGTTTAGCCTTGCAAGCCCCGATTCCGATTGTCCCGGGGCTTTTTGTCGGAATGAGCTGAGCTCGCCGAGTAATTCTTCTTTGGTAATCTCGGCGCCTCAGTCGCGATGTCTATCCCCATGGTGGTAAGGGTGCGTCTTGTGTGTTTGTTCGTTAAGCTCGTCGATGATGTTGCTTTCAAACGCTAGGTCATAGTCTTCGTTTTCCTCCTCAGTTACACCGAAGATTTTTTCTCAATAACTTTGGAATAGCTCTTCAATTCTTCCTTCTTCTGTTTCGATGTTTCCATCTTCTTTTTGTTACTCGATCTTCTGCTTCTTCTCAGTCGATCCTTTGAGATTCCTGATCTTTTTCAAAAATCTTTGGGAGTTGCTCCCGAACCTATAATTGGCGACCCTATATATATATATATATATATATATATATATATATATATATATATATATATATATATATATATATATATATATATATATATATATATATATATATATATATATATATATACAAAATCCAGATATCTAAAATATTTTGGAATAAATAGGACAACTGTATTAATCAAACGTCGTCAGAAGTAACCAGGAACACTTCACAGGTCAAAGCCATTTTAAAAGACTCGATTGCAAAAGGGAATCATTTCGTGATGACCCATAAAAACTAGTTCCAAGTATATCTGTAAGCTTTTTTCATGAAAAATAGTATGTAATTATATTTTAAAAATGCAAAAATTTCTGAAGGGTAATAACTAAAAAAATAAATGTATAAAAAAATGTGGAAAAGAAAAATGTAACGAAAAGAAGAAAACCATACTAAGATTGAATCTGAATAAAATGGTCATTATGTAAAAAAAAAAATAAAAAAAATGCCAAAATGAAAGAATAGGAAAAAGAAATATTTGACTGTAGAAAGAGTTGGGAAAAATGGAAATAGTAAAAAAAATAAGACAAAATGCAATCTTCACCCACGCATGACGTCAATATGTATTGTGGGTAGCAAGCAGTTGTTAACTTTAGTCTTATTAAAACCATCTTTAATAGAAAAAAATGAATGCAAAACGAACAAAGGAAAAAACAGTAAATTACTGTATCGAAGATGCTAAAAGAAGAAAAGTCGAGTTAATGTTGACAACTATTGACTTCACAAAGGCTTTTGACGCGGTCAATACGTGGAAACTCGTACAAACACTAATAAAATATAAATGTGAACCGAATGTAATAACCAGCATATCAAAATTATATAGTGGTGATGAACATCTTTATATTTAAACCAGGCAATGGCTTCGCTACTAAGATTAAAATTTAAAATAAAAAAAAACAGCCATGGTTAAATTTTTATAAATTTTCTGAACTTCGCCAATTATAATAATTGGTAAATGTTGCGGTAGGGCGGATGCGATTCTAGCTTACTTTGAGGGTCGGCTCGTTGTTAAGGACGGCTCGTCGGGGGATGGGCCTTCGATGATCCTGAGATTTCAATCATTTGGGGGGTCTGAGGGGCACAGCCCCACCCCCGAGTATATATCCGGAAATCGCCCTAAACTTTGTCCACATCGATTTCAGCTCAGAAAAAGTAGCTAGGGAAAATAGCCCAAAATAAGGTAAAACTCGGATCCGGCCATACCGTACACAATTACGAACCTGGATTTTCCCCCTTTCAAAAAATCACTGTGGTAATCATAATAGAGCGTCAATACCTTTCTCTAGGCTTTATTCAACTAACAAAACATCATTACAGCCTGAAAATAAAAGAGAAACAATATAAGTAAACAATTATACATATAACTCTAAATGAAGCTTAGATCACCACATTCTCCCCTCCCTTGAAGAATCATTGTTCTATATAGCAAAGAGGCTTGTGGTGTTCCCTCGTAGATTGGCGCAGTTATTTTGGGCCAGCATGCGCAGGTGTCGAGGGTTCATCCCTACGTTGGAGATTATCCGGAGCACCAGCCCATTCCCGCATAGATTGGTGCAGTTGTTCGGGGCCAGCATGCGCAAGGGCGGAGGGTTCATCCCTACGTTGAAGATTAGCTCGAGCACCAGATACCCTGGCCGAAAGAGAATCCACCTTCATATCTCATTGATCGCCTGCAGCATTGGAAGAATTCAACTCAGATGAATCGACAGTAGGTACCAGAAGAATCTTCACCAAACCAATCTCTGTAGAAGGATCAACGTTGAGATCCTCTTCCCTCTCAGATAATGATAGGTTACCAGTCGAGCCAGGTCATGCATTGATATCGTTGACTCGCATCCATCAGCAAATCTTACGTGAGCGTATTGTGGGTTTGCCTCCAACAACTGAACCTCATCAACGAGGGGTTCATATTTACTGTCGCGAACGTGACGTCATAGTAAGACGGGTCCAGGAACAGATAACCAAGTTGGCAACTAATGGCCACTGGGAGATCGACGCTGGTATGAGAAGAGCCTCTTATGTGGTGTAGCATTGCTCGCTGTGCAGAGCAGAGATCTAATAGAATGAAGGGCGTCAGGCAGCACTGGTTCCGATTGACATTCTTGAAGGTTCTTGGATGCCAGAGCAAGGGTTATGTGCTTCCAGATTCTAGCATTATACCTCTCACACTGCCCATTCCCTCGAAGATGATAAGGTGTCGGTCGACTAGTGGCGATGCCTAGATTGTGCAAGAATTCACGTAGATCCTTGGCCATAA